>QANY01013502.1:229907-730352 GCA_003255025.1 Datisca glomerata
AATTGAAAAAAAAGCCCCCCCCCCCCCCCCCCCCCCAAAAAAAAACAACAGAGAGAATTAGAAATAACCAAAATGTCCAACATTTAGATTCTTAGAAAGTAGAAGCATTCTGAGGCTGAGCAACAAGTAACCTTATTAACCTCAAGAACTAAACTAAACCATAAAAACAATCAAATTCCATACAATTCTCAAGTCGGATCTAAAGTGTCACAGACCTAAGTTCCAAATTTCCACCCGAAAAATAGCTGATTTACTGAACAAAAAGCAAAGTAATTTATCACGCGTATAGGACGTCTTTAAACTGAACGAAAATGAAGAACAAGGGAATATTAAAAACCTCGAGCTAATAAAAAGCTTCGGTGGACCAGCTGGGTGAAGGTTGATGATGATGGGCGTTGGGAGCTTTAAAAGCTGAAGAAAGTGTGGTTCCTTACCGACTCCGTACGTAGTCTAGGGCTATGACCCGCGGAATGGATTTATAATTTAGGAAATTGATGAACCACAAACGGTTCGTGAACGGAATATCAATTTTTTTTTTAAAATAAATATTTAATTATATAATATATAAAACCATACAACGATCATACATATTTTGATAAACGTATCGAGAAGAGATAGAAACATGTTTACCTCTTCTTTTAATGAAGAATTTCTGAATTGGCAAGGTCAAATTTATTGTCTCGCATTCATCGTTCTTGAAATTTGTAAAACGTCAATCGATATTCACGCCAACAACTATTTGTAAGATTCAGAAGTATGTCGCAAGGATATTTTCAGGAATAGAATGTGGATTCTCTAAACAACTGAGGAAGAAAAAATATTTTTTTCTTCTTTCTCACTATGATTTCTTGCTCTAAATAATCACGCACTGTGATTAGGTTAAGCTTAGGTTAGGGATGCACTTCTATTACAATCTCTTATATAATAATTACAGAATTTACACATATACTCATATATTGTAAATTGCCAAAATTCACCATCTCGTTGCACTGCTCTATGCGATTTTTACATCTCCCTTAGAGTCAATATTGTGTCCAAATTTATCGATCCAAATTGATGATCCCTATCAATTAATTAATTAATTTCTTTTTTACTAATTACAATAATTAGAAAATAACAAATTAATTCATTTCAACATTAATTCTGCTCTTCACTAATTTAGTGATGACATTCATCACATATGGGATCGGGAAGTGTATCTTGGTTCAAAACACGTTTTTTATCCAAATGATGTTATTTCTCATTCATGTCCTTATGAGTTACTCTTGATATTGAATGGACCCACATGAATAAAGCTATGGAATTCAAATACTCAGCTAATTTATCTTCATAACTATTTAATCATGATATCGTACGACTCCACTATAGGTCTAATGCTAAATCAACTCTCGATTTACGCGCGTTACATTTTCTGTTAGTGCAAATAAACATCTTTACCTTACGGTCCATAGAATATTTTAGGATGTTACCCTTCATGAATATAAGTACCAACTGTGGGATGTAATTACCATTTTACCCTTCTAATTATTATTTTCTTAACTGATTTATTGACTGTGAATAAGAAAAATATATTAGTGAAGTATCTCGTATAGTTCACAATATCTTATTCAATGACTCATGTCATCGAGTATCAGGCCCGATTTATTTATTCACACACTCATCAATAAAGCATAAGGTAATATTGTTGTTATTGCAATCTTACCACGAATTTCATATCTCTAAATCACGCAACTCCAATATAGTTGAATCACGATCCCAACAGTCAAGGTATTGTCTGGCAGTCCGAAATCACTCATTTGGCGTATCAAATATCGCAAGTAACTATGTTAAGTTCCATATTCATCTTAGGATTAAGGTAATTAGGAAAATACCCTTAATGTGTAACAATTAGATTAAAAGCTAGATAAATGGTTTTGCTCTAAAGTAATTTGTCACTGGTCTATTCAATAAGTTCAATAACATGTCTAGGTCAACGGTCAGAGTCTCCACTCTCATGTCTCAAGATTGGCATTTTTTTGTTCAACCTAACAGTCGCAATCGAACTTGATTGCCCAGACGATTTTAAGACTGCGAATAACATTCTGAACTATTTTAGAAGAGTTTGTTTGGAGACCCCTATGTCTTTACTCTTCTTATGTTGATTATAGTTTCAGGACTTAAGTAAATTATAAACACACTTTAATTAAAGGAAAACTTTCATTTACTGATACATTTCAGTAATATATAAATGTTAGAGAAATAACTAAATATGTATAAATAGTTATCACACCCTAGTTTATGGACACAATTCCAACAAACTCTCACTTGGACTAAAGTAGACGTGTACAATCTCATATCCTCATGCCCTCTAGATGACCATAAAAGATTTTACTACTTAAAGTCTTCGTGAATGATTATGCCAAGTTGTTGACCATCAATATATGCTAACCTACAACATCTCCATGTTTAACAATCTCTTTGATGAGGTGATACTTTTGCTCTATGTGTTTGGATATTTTGTGGCTCATCGTTTCTTTCGAGTTTGCTACAGTCCCACTATTATCGCAATAAAGTGTCGTGGGCTTGTCAGCATCTAGAACGACTTCTAGAGTCTTCCGGAACTTTCTAAGCCACACATCCTCATTTGCAGCTTCACAAGCTACCACATACTCAGCTTTCATGGTAGAATCAACAATGCAAGATTGTTTTATACTTCTCTATATTACTGCTCCACAATTCAAGATGAATACCGATCCTGAAGTGGGCGTCCTAAAATCCTTGTCCGTTTGGAAAGTTGGAGTAGGTATGTACCCACCATATTTAAGTCAGTATCTGAATACACAAGCATGTAGTTCCTCATTCTCCTAAGTTACTTGAGCTATGTTTGACGGTATTTCAATGCTCGAGTCCAGGATTAGATTGGAAATACTCACCACGCTCACGGCGTGACAAATGTCTGGGCTAGTGCAAAGCATCACATACATGAGACTTCCTACGGTTAAGGCATAAGGAATCTTTCTCATGTCTTCCTCTTCTTGAGAAGTCTTAGGGGACTGCTCCTTGGATAGGCTAACTCAATGACTAAAGGGAAGATATCTCTTATTAGAGTCTTGCATACTGAAGCAATTCATCACCTTACAATATAAGATGCTTGAGCCAGTGTCAATTGTCTGTTCTTCCTATCTCGAAAGATCTGAATACCTAAGACAAAGGCAGCGTCTCCATGATCCTCCATATCAAATTATTTTGTAAGCCGAATCTTGACACCAGACAATTTTCCTACATCATTCTCAATGAGTAGAATATGTCCATGTATAAGACTAGAAAAATCACATTCTCTTCATGTATCAGCTTATACATACAGGGTTTACCCATTAACTGTTAAAAACTAAAGTTCTTGACAGTTTCTTTGAATATGATATTCCATGATCGGGCCCGCTTGTTTAAGTCTATAAATAGACTTCAAAGCATGTGTATTGATATTTTGATATGAAATTTAATAAGGATTACATTTTCCTTATAATTATTCATTAATGAGATTATGACCTTATATTAGTATAAACGGAGTAAGATCATAGATAATGAATAAAATTGCCAGTAACATATTAAAGTATGGAAACTTTAATGAATGGTTGTTAGTACGGTTCACTGAGTATTATGAATGCGTGTGATCTAGATCCAAACCATCGATGTATATAAACATCTTAGTGAAGGTACTTTATATAATAATATTATATGACTGGATCGATATGAATTAATATCTTTATCAACGTGTCGTTTATCATAATGATTTAATACACATCAATTCGATGATCATATGTAGATCAGCCTGAATCTTGAGTAGTCACGAACTCTTATGCATGTCTACTGGATCTTTTGATTCACTCATTAAGGTTTGTTTGTAAAACAGGCTAGTGACTTTGTTTTGGAGATTCAGTGATGTGGATGGTCGTGAACATGATCTTGCAAGATTTGGAATCCAAACTTTCCCTAATAGATAGTATATTAGTTTTTTTAAGTGTTAATTATGGAAATGAATGGTTATTGGACTCAAATTTATAATAAGATTATAAATTAATCATTCACAAGTGGATTAATGGTACTTAAGGATCAAGAGGTATTTATAGGGTAAAACGGTAAATTTGATCAGCTCTAATTTACGAACTAATAATTGAATGATAGAACAACATAAAATGATTATATCACCTCTATATTACGTAGTCTAGGGTGTGAATATTTCAGGACATGAGAAAAGAATTGACTTGCAAATGAATTTTTATTCTGAGGCAAGTACATAATTATGAGATAATTATGTGTAATTAATTAATTAAATTATTTTAATTTATAAATATACTTTTGAAAAATTATATATATAAATAATTATCGAGTATTTTTCCAATTATTGATAAGTGAGACAGAATATCTAATTTATGAATAATTAAATTATTATTAGATAATAATTTGAATCAATTAAATTTATTAATTGTGAAATAACAGATAATTTAGTTAATAAGGATAATCATATATGTTAATTTTGAATTAGTTGACATCTAGATATTTATCTGATTAAAAGAAAAATTTAATTTACAGTGATTACCACGTGTCGATCAATGATTGAGAATCATAGATCATCGTGGACGGTTGTAACGCCACATGACACTACACCAGTAGGCGTGTAACACTGCAGTGTCACACGACACTACAGTGTGACATAACACACACAGCGGCGTGAGGCACTGTGATGGTTTACGCCAACTATAGTGCTCTGTGGCACTGTAATTGTGCATCATTATATAGTGGGGTCCCACTGTATTGGGCAATTTAAAATTAAATATGAATTTTTAATTATCCCTAAATATCTGATATGTCATTATCTAAAAAAAATACAGATGTTATTCTAATGGCCTCAGTTGATGAATGAGTTCATCAGTTCATCAAAAATTGAATAGAGAACACAGTTAGTGTCAGAGTAATTTTTTCTCTATGATTAAAATTTAATCAAATCTCTAAAAGAATAATCATCGCGTTTGTTTAGAGAATCGTCTCACTAAAGACTTTCAGATCTCATGTGTTGAGTACATCCAAAGACAAAAAAATGTATTGTAATATTCTACGTACTCACACTCGTCCTAGTGCGTTGAGGATTGACTTAGAATATCTTAGTATGGATCGCGGAGTCTATTGATCATTGGAATGATTTCGTGGGACGGGGGATCGATCGATTTTGTAAGGGCACTTGATATAGACTATAGAGGTATATGATTCATAACATTATATGTTGTAAATTTAATGTATAAATATATAATGGATCCTGACTAATTGAAAAAGAGTTTTCAATAAAAGAAATTATTTTGGTTATCGTGGCGTTGCGCAAGTTTTATTTTATTAAAAAATTTGATATTTATTAAAAGTTTTATTTTTAAATTTGGCTTCCGCCGCGCACGCGCCGTGATTACCGACACCTGTCTGGTTGAGCCATACAAATGTGCTCTTCAAGAGAATCATTCAGAAATGCAGTCTTGGCGTCCACCTGCTAGATTTCATAATCGGGGGTATCAGCAGCGGACATGAGGATTCAGATGGACTTAAGCATGGCCACCGGCGAGAAGGTATCCTCGTAGTCAATACATTCTTTTTGGGTGTAGCCCTTGGCTACTAACCTAACTTTGAATGTCTCCACATTCCCATTTAGACCTCTATTTTTCTTAAAAATCCATTTACATCCTACATGTTTTACCCCTTCAGGTGGATCTACAAGCTTCCAGACTTCGTTCTAGTACAACGATTGTATCTCGATGTTCATGGCTTCTTGCCATAGGTTTACTTCAGGACCAGTCATGGCCTGCGAGTAGGAAACAGGTTCATCATTATCCTTATCTGAGATAGCTATTAAGGCATTTCCATAAGACATGTACCTGTCATGTTGTCTCACAACTCTTCGACTACGTCGAGGCTCCATAGGCTCTAGTCCATTATTGAATCGAGAACAGCTCCTGATTGGGGAGTTGTTTCCATCCCACTCAATAATTCCTCTAGCACAAGTGTGATTCTTGGCTTCATAATTCTTATATAGTGCTCCTCAAGAAAATGTGCATTCGGCTCATAAATGTTTTATTGTCATTTGGACTATAAAGGACGTATCCCTTCGTTCCCTTGGGCTAATCTACAAACATGCATAATTTTGATCGACTGCCCAACTTACCTGTCTTCGATCTTAGTACGTGTGTCAGACATCCCCATATCCTAAGATGGTTTACGGATGATTACCGTCCACTCCATCTTTCATATAGTGTACTAAGCATCATCTTTGACGGAACTTGGTTTAGAATATATGTCATTGTTTCCAAAGCATATCCCTATAACGAATTTGGGAGGGATGAGTAACTCATCATGGATCTAACCATATCCATCAGAGTTCGATTCCTTATCTCTGACTAACTACTCTGTTATGGAGTGGCATGTGTTGTAAGCTGAGAAAGAATACCTTCTTCCTTAAGAATGTCTTCGAACTCTCCTAGCAAATACTCTCAACCACGATCGGATCAGAGTGTTTTGATTTGTTTCTCTAATTGCTTCTCAACCATAGCCTTGTGCACTTTGAAGTGTTCAAATGTTTTGACTTTTGGTGCATTAGATAAACATGTCAAAAAATGCGAGTAGTCATTAGTGAAGGCTACAAAATATTCAAAACCTTCTCTTACTTGGATATTCAATGGCTCACATATATCACTATGTACGAGTTCAAGACATTGAGTGACTTTTTCACCCTTTGCCGAAAAAGGGTCTCTTTTTCATTTTGTTTTCTATGCAGGATTCACATTTAAGTAGTGATCTCACACTTAAAATTTTCAATGGACCATCATTTGCAAGTATTTTAATCATGTCTAGGCTAATGCAACCAAGACGTAAATCAGTATTTACTTTACTATCACATATCATTGGAACTTTTAGTTTTACATAGAATACATTATTTATTAACTGTGCAGTATTAATTAAGCAATCATTTTTAAAAATGTCAATATCTTTATCAATGAAATTCATAGAGAATCATTGCTCAATTAAGCTAGCTACTGAAATAAAGTTTTTCCCAAAAATCGGGATATAATAAATATCTCGTAAAATTAAAAAATTGTTATCAAATGACAATTTAATAGTTTCAACTGATACAATTGATACTTGTGCTCAATTCCCCTATCGGAAGCTGAAATCACCCTTGTCAAACCTTTTGACATCCCTGAATCCCTGTAGGGAACAACTGATATGGTTAGTGGCTGCGGAGTCTACAATCCACAAAAAAGTAGAGTCAGCCACATATCAGGTCTCAATAACAAGTAATATCATGGTTGTTAGGATCGTGCGATCCTACGATCCTATAGGGACCCAACGATCTGGATCGTATACAATAGTCAAATTTTAGCAGGATCGTGTCAGGATCATGATCCAGATCGTAGGATCATGATCCTGACAACAATCTGATAAAAAAATTCAATGACAATTTCACATGCTTCTTTTATGATTTGTACACGGATGGATGAGTTGCCTTTTTGAAAATCAATTGAGTTTCAAAATATAGAGTTGTTAGCAATTCTATAAAAATTTATGTTCCGTTCTTATATTGGTGATAATGATGTGTTTGAAAATTTTGAGAAAGAAAAAGACATGGAAATGCATGAATTAGGCGATGGTGATCAAACCTCAATGGTGGTTGTGGTTCAAGGGATATGAATGATGACTCCATTAGTTGGAGAAAATAATGATTTTGAACGTGATGAGGAGATTGATGGTGATGACATCAGTGATGGAAGAACCAATGAAGACATTTATTTTGATGATTGAATATTATTATGATTACTTGTCATGAACATTTTATATTAAACTTATTTCTTCAAAACTTAAAAGTATGAGAACTCTACTTAATATTATGTTATTTTAGATGAGTTGATATTATTTTTATTTAATAGGTAGATAACTTGGTATTGTATAATCATTTCCTTCAATATATTGAAGTATCATTAGCATAAATATATGTTTTATTAATAAATTATTAAGAATTGATATGATCTTACGATTCTCGATCCGATCCTACGATCCTCGACCTATGCCCTTTAACGATCCTAGGTATTGATCGTGATCCTGACAACCTTGAGTACTATACCTATGGATTTCAACTCCTTGAGATAATTCAGGCAGTTTTGTTTCCAATGGTCAGCGGCAGCGCAATGATGACATTTGTTTTTCGACTTGTCCACTTTTGCAGTGCCCTTGCCTTTCGCAGCTTTCCAGTTCTGCTTCTTAGCTTTCTTTGGACCTCTACTGTGTTTCTTTTTTTCTCCAGAGGTGGAAGGCTTACTTTCAGTAAAGTCTGCCTTTTCAATCTTCCTCTTGCCCTTCAGAAACAGGGTCTCAGCAACTTGCAACTCCTTCATAAGCTCTGTACGCGAGTACCTCAACTTATTCATTGAATAATTATGTTTGAGGTTCTCAAAATTTTCCAGCAGGGTCTCAAGGATCCTATCAACTTAAGTCTTGCCATTTATGTCAGCACCCACGATCTCCATCTCATTCAGATAACTTATGATCAACAACATGTGTTCTCTTATAGGAGTTCTAGGTTTCATCCGACAGTTCATGAAGTTTCGCATGGCAGTCTGTTTGGCTTGACGACCCTGATCACCAAAAATTTCGGTGATGTTCAACATCATATCAGCGGTGGTTTCCATATTCTGATGTTGTTGTTACAACACATTATAAACAGATGCCAAGATGTAACACCTGAAAATCTAATCAGAACGCAACTAAGAAGCATAAGCATCATTTTTCTCTTGAGTCGATTCAACAATAGACTCAAAGGCACAAGGGATAGCGAGCATGAACTTGTACTTTTTTATAGTCAATACAATATCAAGATTACGTTTCTAATCCATGTAATTTTCACCAATAAGTTTGTTCACATTTATGATCGTTAAGAGTGGGGATAATGATATGATTATTGAAAAGAATAAATAAAGCGGTCTAAATAATTACTTAATCATTTAGGAAAGTATGATGCATGATGCAAATACTTAAATATTTGAAAATCTGGGAAAAACATATTTCTTCCATGATACTACGATCAACAACGATAGTTTGTCTCATATAAGGACAATACCTAAGCTACCTCCTATCACATCGAGACTCTTCTTCTTTGGTTAACGTTTCTTAATATATCACTACATCTAGCTTAACCAATCACCAATGATTTTGGTCACATTGGCCCCATAAACTACCTCCCATGAGAGATTTCAATGTGTTTCAGTCTAAGTGTTTAACTAACACATCGGCTTTAAAGCTTGCTATGAACTAACAGTCCGTCTAGGAACGGTCTTGCATCACTATTTCTTTTACAAGCTTTAGCTTCCCAAGCAACACGATGACTCGAAGCGACATGATTCCAAGTTTCTCCCACTGAAGAGAGTGTCACTAGGACGGCTCTAAGTCATTCCTCATGCCACGACCAAGTTTGCATTGGGGACCTTGGGAACGTTTTAACGTAAACGACCCTCCCACTTAGTTTTTGAAAAAATAGTTTTTTCTTTGGTTTTTCAAAAAAACCATAACTCTTTATAAATTTGAAAAAACAAGTTTTTAAAATTATAAGCCTTTATAAAATTTAAATCACAATTTATAATTATAATTTTTATAAAATTTACATTGTATTTAAATTATAACTCATTATAAGTTTAGACTACAATGATGCATGTATATGTTACATGACATTTTGATATTAACTTATCACATTTCTATATGACATGTATATGATGATACAATATTAATAATAAACATTCATTTGAAACTAACATCATTATGGCTTATTTATAATTACAACTCATAAATTATTTTAATAAATAAATTACAATAATTCAAATACTAGTATTCATGACATTCGTAATCGTCTCCTTCTCATTCTGGAAGTCTCATATCTTAGTAACTCTTTACTAAGGTCCAGTCTCATTCTAAAAATTCAAATTATTAAAATTTATTTATTTTTCAACAATTTATACTTTGATAAATAAATTATCAAGTAAAGTAATCAATTGATCTATTTTTAAAAATAATTTATAAAATAAATTTCAATTAATTAGTGTTGAAAATTATCAAATTAAATAAAAATAATTTGTAGGGACTGGATTGGGCTTGGAATTAAATTTCAAATCCCTGCGAATTATTTGGGCCAAGCAACCCACGCTCAGTCTAACTCCTCAATACGTTTGGTGGGTCCATACCAGCCCAAGGCCCAAACTGGTCTTGTGCACACTGTGATTTTCAAAACCTTAAGCTTTCCTAAACCCAAAAAGTTTCCAAAACCTTAAGTTTTCCTAACCTCAAAAGTTTCCAAAACATCAAAGTTTCATAAACTCAAAAGTTTTCAAAATCTCAAGGTTTCCCAAACCATATGGTTTCCTAAAACATAATTAGGAAACCTACGGTGGCGGGCAGCGGCATGCAACAACGTGGGGTGAACGACGGGGGCTGCGGTGGTGGTGAACGACGGATCTACGTGGAATTTAAAGATACAACTTTTGCAAAAATAATTACATCAAATCCTATATCTCAATTTCGGGGTACATTAACTCTAAAATTGAAAATAAACACCTAGAGTCAATCGATTGGAATCCATTCATAAAATACATTCAAACATGCTTTGGATCTACCATACAAAAATATGTGACAATACCACAATATCTATCTGTTCATATGTTTAATTACTAAATATGTATGATCAATAACCCAAGGCTTTGATACCAATTGTTGGATCGGGTTATAAAATTTGATGAAAATTAATGAACCACGAACGGTTCGTGGGCGGAACATAAAAAAATTCAAAAAAAATATTTAATCATATTAAATATAAAATATACAACGATCATACATATTTATATAAACGTATCGAGAAGAGATAAAAATAATTTTTACCTTTTCTTGTAATGGAGAATTTCTGAATTGGCGGGATCCAATTTAATGTCTCTCGTTCCTGAGATTCGCAAAACTTCAATCGATCTTCACATCAACAGCCACTCATAGGATTCATAAGTATGTCACAATGATATTGTCAGGATTAGAGTGTGGGCTATCTAAAAAACTGAGGAGGAAAAAAATAATTTTTTCTTCTATCTCACTATGATTTCGGCGGCAGCAAGAGAGAGGGAGAGAGAAAACATTTTTCTTGTTCTAAATAATCACACGCCGTGATTAGGTTAAGCTTAGGTTAGGGATGCAACCCCATTGCAATCCCTTTTATACTAATTATGGAATTCACTCATATACCCATATATTGTAAACTGCCAAAATTCACCATCTCTCTGCACTACTCTCTGCGATTTTTACATCTCCTTAGAGCCAATATTGTGTTCAAATTCATCACTCTAAATTGATAAATTAAATTGATCCCTATCAATTAATTACATAATTTTATTTACTAATTATCCAATAATTAGAAATTAATAAATTAATTAATTCAAACATTAATTCTATTCTTCATTAATTTAGTGATGAAACCTATCACATATAGGTTCGAGAAGTGTATCTTAGTTCAACACATTTTTGGTCCAGCTGATGTGTTTCTCATTCTTGTCCTTATGAGCTACTTCTGAGATCGAATGAGCGCACATGAATAAAGCTATGAGATTCAAATATCCGACTAATTTATCTCTAAAAATTTCTGACCTATTTAATCTCGACAACGTACGATATGTCTGATGTCGAATCAACTCTCAATTCATGCGCATTACATTTTTGTTGGTGCGGATAAACATCTTTATTTCACGGTCCACATAATATTTTACGATGTTACCCTTCGTGAATATCAATAACAAGATGGTGATGTAAAAGTACCATTTTACCCCTCTAGTTATTATCTCATTAACTCATTTATTGACTATAAATAAGAAAGACATATCGGTGAAGTGTTTCGTACAGTTCATAATGTGTTATTCAATGACTCCTGTCATCGAGTACCAGGCCCGATTTTTTTATTCACACATCCATCGATAAAGCATAAGGTGATATTGTTACTATTACAATCTTACCACCAATTTCATATATGTGAATCATGCAACTCTAACACAGTTGAATTACGATCCCAACAACAACCAAGGTATTATCCGGGAATTCAAACTCGTTCATTTTGCGTATCAAAGATCGCAAGTAACTATGTCAAGTTTCGTATTCACCTCAAGATTAATGTAATTATGAAAATACCCTTAATGTGTAACAATTAGATTCAAAACTAGATAAATGGCTTTGCTCTAAACTAATTTGTTACTCGCCTATTCAACATGTTCCATAACTTGTATTGGTCAACCGTCAGAGT
Source organism: Datisca glomerata (assembly GCA_003255025.1). Lineage (NCBI taxonomy): Eukaryota > Viridiplantae > Streptophyta > Magnoliopsida > Cucurbitales > Datiscaceae > Datisca > Datisca glomerata. Next base: position 242,236 of record QANY01013502.1, read on the forward strand.
GTCCACTCCCATACCCCAAGATCGACATCTTTTGGTTTAACCTAACAGTCGTAATCGGACTCGATTGCCTAGTCGATCCTAAAACTGTGAATAACATTCTGAAATATTTCAAAAGAGTTTATTTGGAAGACCCATTTGTTTTACTCTTTTTACATTGATAGTAGTTCCAGGACTTAAGTAAATTATAAACACACTTTAATTAAAAGAAAACTTTCATTTATTTCTAAAATTCAGTAATACATAAATGTCAGAGAAATAATTAAATACTTATAAATAGTTATTACACCATATTTTATGGACACAATTCTAACAGTTCTATCGTAATATTATGGTTAAACCGTGGTCTAGCCAGCTTGTATGTAAAAAAATTATTGGGGAACAAATGAGAGTTTAGGAAATAAGAAAGGGTAAGATTGACTTTTAGAAATACTAGCTTTTAGTACGCACGTGAATATATTTATAAGATTAGTTATATGCGATGAAGTAAATTAAATTTTAATTGAATAAGTGTTCTAAATCATTTATAAATTATTTTAATAAATAATAATGATTGTTACATCATTTAGTTATCAATTAAAATTTAATTATCAAGAATAAAATTTTATAATATTGTTAATATAAGTCAATTTGTTTCTTTGCAAGATATATGGTTTCATTCCTATGTCAATTTAACTAGAAAATAAAAAAAAATGGTGAAGATATATAATTAACCATTCATTTTCAATTACCCTTTAAAGCTCATTTAAAATATCAAATTAGATATTTCACCCATTTTTCATTTGTTTTATTTACATAATAAATTTTATAAATGTTCTACAAATAAAATATGTTTAATAATATTGTGTAACTAGGAACGCGAATAATGTTCACAAAAACTATTTTTAAGATTTTTTATATACAAGGAATAATAGAACAATAAATTTTAATTGTTCATTATGTAAAAAATTATATTATGTAATATTTATGTTATTAGCAACATTGAAATTTATATAAATGAATTCGAATAAGACATTAATATATTTTTCAATAATCTATTAATGATATAGTCATTTCTTAGAAATATGACAAAATGATAAAATAAAGTCATTTTCTATAACATTTTAAAAAAGTAATGTTATATAGTATAATTTCAATTATCTGATTTTTAATTTAACACATCTTACTTTATGTACTCTACCCTATATTCTAGCACCAAAACTTCTAATATATATGATATCTAAATTATATATTCTATCATTTCTAATGAGTCACTAGATTACTCATTTTATATATAATGTATAAGGCATGTTGTTTAAAGAGAGTCTCATATTATTTGACGAGAGAGTTTGATTGATACTTTATTTAATTCAATGTTCAATATAAAATGAATTTCATAAATATTAAAAATTAGTACATTTTCTCTTACTTTATAAAAAAAATAAAGAAAATGAACATGCTTGTGTTTTTTCTATGTTGTTGACAAAAAAATTAAATTTATTACACGTAACGCATGTATATTTCTACTAGTATAATAAAATGGAAAGTAAAAAGGGTAAGAAATAGAAAATTATATGATGTTAATGTATGCTATGAAGGAATTTTTTTTACAAAAAAATTGTATGATCTAAATTATTTTTTGAGGAAATAATTAATCTAGAGGTCTACAAAACTGTTACTATTTATCTTTGAAGCGGCTTTATCGAAACGAGCGGACTTTTCTTCTGTATCATTGGGTGGCCAAATTCTTTATGATTATCTCTAATATTTTTCATTTATTATCTCTCTACTAGATTAGACTCATACAATGTCTGTAACATAATATAAAAAATTGGGCATTTAGTGACAAATAGAAATTCAAGAATAAATTATATCTATTTTGTATTAAAAATTTAATACTCAAATATAATGTTATTTTGTATTAAAATTTAATACTCAAATATAATGTAAATTGTGTATAGTATAAATATATCATATTGTTTTTTTAAATAATAAAAAAAATTGTTTGATCACTCTTTAATAATATACAAAACGGTCAGATAAATTTTCTTGTAAAATTGTATTATTGTTTTTTCTCTAAATTATTATGAATTTTGTGTTACCAATGACATAAATATTACATAATATCAAATTTGAACTTACTATCAAAGAATATATTATTGATTGAAAAAAAGATACATTATATAAAAGTGAATTCAAAATCATCGTTATGGATAGCATGTTCCTAACTGCATAATATTTTAAAAATATTAATTATACGAAGTATTTATAAATATTAATGTATAAATTAATTAAATGAAAAAAATAGGTGAATAACCTTGTGATTAAATAGAAAATGAGAATTCATCTAGAGTAAAAAGAATAAAATATGCAATAATTCAAACAGAGTACAAGAGTTCCACAACAAATTTGTACAAGATAATTGAGTGGATATGGGAAAGGCACTAATGAACCTCTAAGTACAATGGGGACGGTGATAGTGAAATGATTATTAGAAACCATCTAAATCACACGATATCTAAGGTTATCTCATATTGTGTACAATGATCAAATCTATGCGTTACTCTTACTCTTAAGATAAAATTGTAGTATAATTTATGATTTGAATTTGCTATGAAGTGTGTGTTTGTATCTTCTTCTTCGTTGCATGATGTTATTTATAGGCATTATGTGAGTAACCGCTTCAAACTGTATCTACATATTTTTGCATGTTGCTTACTGCTTCAAACCACTTCCATCACTTTATCATTTATTTAACTTCAACCGTCCATGTTGACAACTTCAACTGTCAATGTTTACAACTTCAATTGTCATTTTTGCAGTGTGACCACTCATGTTGGCAATTGTAAAACTTGCTTTGATATTGAATTGAGTATTTATCTTAGTTTGTTGAACACGTGATTACTATTTAAGATATTCATGTGCAAGTCATGTGTGTAATAGTGAAACAATTTGAGAAGTAATTTGTCAGAAACAATAGTTTATATATAGTTAACTATTTATACGCAAATCAGTCTTGGGTAATCATCATACGGCTATATAAAACATGGAAATAACTATCTTCACGTAAGGTAAATAATTTACATAGTATCAAGTAACTTTTTACGCATAAATATTTACATAATACAATCAATTCAGAATAAAATCAGTTTGCAGAGAATCAAATAACTTTGTACAAAACAATTTACAGCGAGTTAATTAATTTGCAGAGAATTAATCAATGTACAGAGAATTGACTAATTAAAAAATAGAACCAGTTTATAGAGAATTCTAATGTAGATACACGGTTCGTGAAGTACATAAATTAGAGTTCGAAACCAGAGTTCATGCAATTAAAACAAATTGCGAAATAATCTTAAACTACATCACATGAAAATTGTAAAGCACCACATATTGGAGAGCGATTAAATTGATGAAATGTTGCAATATTGATTAAATTGGAATAATAATATTGAATATTTTCGTAAATGAGAAGCCATTGAAGATCAGACTTATGAAACAACATAGTTGCCTTCTCCGTCGGTTTTTTTCGCCGTCCGTGGTTGTCGTTCAATTCTGAGCTGTGGCCACGTTTGTGGTTGCCGTTCGCATTCGTGGCACCCATTCCATTCGTGTTCGCTTTCATGTTGTCGTTTCCCTTGTTCGTTACCGTCGTTCGCCTTATGTTCGCGTTTGTGGGTTTTGATTAGGAGTGTTGAACTTTTTGGTAAGAGTAATTATACACCAATCATATTATATATAAACCAAGTTTTGATTTATCAAATGACGTTTGATCATTTAGTGGAAAACTCATCATGGTTTTCATCCATGACAGACAACCACCATCATCTCAATGGCGGCAAAAATCTTTGACGGCGACTACAATTGAGCACCAAGGACTGCAACCCTATCCACATCAACCGCGAGCAACACCAGATGCAAACACAAACATCGCGAATGCGATTGAAGCCTGTAAAGGAAATTTACAGTCACTAAGAATATAAATGAGTGGAATCTATTTGAGAAAATTAAGCTCAAAGTATGAATTATAATATATTCAATCTTGTCTTCCGAGATCATAAAGTTACAATTATTTTTTTAATATTATCTTTCGGTTGCACCTTATCTGGAGTTATTCATGGAAGTATGATGTTTAATTGAGCTGTTGGAGCATTATGGTATTTCTGGAACGTTCCTCTTTGTAACCGATTCTTTATCCGAGATGGGCCTCAATGTCTAGATCCTCATTTAGCTTGATGATAGGTTAAGTCTTTGTCATGTGTCTCTTGTACTATTAAGATACCGTACAAGGGCTTCACATGTACTTCTATTAAAAAAAAATCTGACTTCTAAAGAAATAATGTCTGATTTTTGCAGTTATCAAGTAGGATAATTTTATCATATCGTGAAAAAATCTGAGTTCTAAGATTATATTTGGAGTAATTTAGGCTACATAAAGGCCAGCAGGTAGTATGTTTGAGTTCATCAAATATGTAATGAAGTTCACCAAATACGTATTGAGGTTCATCAATTACGTAGTGAGGTTCATTAAATACGTACAAAATAATAATTTTTAGAGGGGTTCACCAAATACGTACAAAAGAAGAATTCTTGGAGGGGTTTACCAATTACGTACTGAAGTTCACCATTTACGTAGTGAGGTTCATCAAATACGTACAAAATAATAATTTTTGGAGGAGTTCACCAAATACGTATAAAATAATAATTTTTGGAGGAGTTCACCAAATACGTATTGGGGTTCACCATTACGTAGTGGGGTTCACCAATTACGTAGTGGGGTTCACCAATTACGTAATGTGGTTCACCAAATACGTACAAAAGAATAATTGTTGGAATAGTTCACAATTGCATAGTGCAGTTCACCAATTACGTAGCGGGGTTCACCAATTACATAGTGGGGTTCATCAATTACGTAGTGGGGTTCACCAAATATGTACAAAAGAATAATTCTTGGAGGGGTTCACCAATTACGTATTGAGGGTCACCATTTACGTAGTGAGATTCACGAAATACGTACAAAAGAATAATTTTTGGAGGAGTTTACCAATTACGTAGTGGGGTTCACAAATTATGTAGTGGGGTTAACCAATTACGTAGTGAGATTCACCAAATACGTACAAAAGAAGAATTCTTGGAGGGGTTCACCAATTACGTAGTGGGGTTCACCAAATATGTACAAATGAATAATTCTTGGAGGCGTTCACCAATTATGTAGTGGGGTTCATCAAATACGTACAAAAGAATAATTCTTGGATGGGTCACCAATTACATACTGGGGTTCACCAATTACGTACAAAATAATAATTCTTGGAGGGTTCACCAAATACGTACTGGGATTCACCAATTACGTATTGAGGTTCACTAAATATGTACACAATAATAATTCTTATTGCGGTTCACCAAATACGTACTGGAGTTCACCAAATACATAGTGGGGTTCACCAAATACGTAGTGGGGCTCACCAATTATGTAGTGGGGTTCACTAAATACGTAAAAAATAATAAATGTTTGAGGGGTTCATGAAATACATATTAGGTTTCAACAATTACATACTGAGATTCATAATTTTTTTTTAAATTTTGGTGAACTCCTGAAGAATTTGTTATACACTACTACGTATTTGGTGAACCCCTCAAACCTAATCGCCATACCTAACAGGCGAATCACCTATTTTTAGCCCCTAAACGCCATCCTAAAGGTGCTAATCGCATTTTCAAAGCCAAACGCTAGTTTAATGTCTCCAATCGCCAGTTTCAGTCCCTAAACGCCATGTTTTAATAGGCGATCGCCAGTCCCCCTCCCAATCGCCATTTTTTTCTCCTAATCACTATTTATATGTCTCTAATCGCCATTCTTCAATTTTTTCTTAAAATTGATATTTTATAATTATTTATTGTACACCGGGAAAATCATTGATAAAAATAGAAAAAAAAACTCATTATTTCAATGCAAACATTCATGATACTCACTTACTATGTAAAATTAGATTGGATTGATTAAGGATTCCTAAAATAATTGAACACTTAATTATAAACTCGATAAATGTTGTCATTGATAATGTTGTTGAGCTTTTGTGATAAGTATCGAACGAGACGGGTTTTCACCAAATATAATTTTATGTCGTGATATTATGTTGGTTGATAAATCATATTTATCAGTTTAACGAGCATGTATAACCCTTAATGTCGAGTTCTACTACTAAATCCAGCATATCCGCTAAAAAGTTTGAAATTTGAAATTTGACCTTTTTATTTTACAATAATAACCCTATAATTTTTGGAAAATAACCTTTTACATTTTAATTTATCCCTATAAAATTAATTTTCACATCTAACCTTTATTCTTATCAAAATTAACCCCCAACAATAAAAAACCCCTTCCCCCTTAGTCTTAAAAAATCGATACCCACCTTTCCCCCTCTCTCTCAACACTTATTTTCTCTTCACTCAAACCATATTCTCCTTCTTCTTCATCTCCATCTTCATCTCTCTCTTCATAGCCGAAAATCCATCAAAATCGATCAAATCTGTTGCAACACACGAGTCAAACCCGCAATCTCTCATTGAACACATCCTTTGCAACACATGGGTCTCGTGCCAAACCTGAGCCAAATCCCTCCAACCCGCCACCCAAATCCCATATCCTTCTAATATTGTATTTTTCACCAATAATGGTTAGAGGAAAGCATAAAGTTACAAAGGGAACATTGAGTGTAACGACGCAACCAAGCTCAAGCTTGAGCGTCTCAAAAGGGCCGTACGATGCCACTAGTTATGGGGTGGTGAAAAGATTTCGTCCAAACAATCAAAATCTTAGTAGCCCTATTCTTCATATGTCTCCAACGGAGCATAAATCTCACCCAAGTAAACATGATGTAAGTTTTTCTTTAAAGATTTTGAATTTTATGTGTTATATTGTTAAAGCACCTAATATATACTTGATTCGCTCTGCAAATTAGGTGTTTTTTATGTGATGATTATAGAAATGTATGGTTGTTGGTAGAAATATATGTCTTGGATGAAAAACTATAGTATTTTACTTGAGTGCCCATAAAGTGTTCGACGACATGTCATAATGCATTATATGGTGTACTGTTTTCATTGTCCGTAAGGTGTTCGATAAAATTCCATATTGAGATTTATACTATATTTATATGAATGCCGGTAACATGTTCGATGAAATGATATATCCCATCCAATGACAAAATGTAAGTTTTTTTAACAAAAACTTTGGTTGTTATGTGTTATATTGTTAAAACACCAAATAGACACTTGAATTATTTTGAAAACTGAGTGTTTTTTATGTGATGCTTCTAGAAATATATGATTATTAGTAGTGATATATGTTTTGGATGAAAAATTATAGTGTATGATTTCTATGATCTTAGTATTCGTGGGTTTGGGAACACTACACTAGTAGCTCGATGATACAGTAGGCTTCCTGAAAATGTGAGAAGGAATGTCGATGCCTCCGACTTTAGTTATTTTATGAGTATATTGGAAAATGGTCAGATGGATCACGTCCTATTGAAAAGTCTGGCCGAGAAATGGTGGATACAACCCACACCTTTCATATAGATGAAGTGGGTGCAATGACAATGACCCCATTAGACTTTGTTGCGATAACTGGCCTGAAAGTCGACGGTCGACAACTAGACTATGATTTGGAACTTTACAAGAACAAGAAGGCTTTGCAAAAGCTAGTTGGCAAACCGTTGTCGGAGGTTGGAGAAAAAAAAGTTAGTAATCAATGGATATTTGATAAATATGATGAGTACGAGTGTACTATTCCTAAGCAGGAGGACATTTGACGAGAGTCTTTCTTCTGGTGCTCTTGGGTATGGCAATTGGGCCTAACCCGGCAATGCTCGGCCTGACCGGTTCACGGGTTGGGCCAGGCCTTTCCAGGCGGTTCGCGGGCTGGCACGCTGGGAATTTAGGGCGGCCCGGAATGAACAGCTGAACCGGCCCATGATGCGCCGATTCACGGTTTGGTCCCAGTGAAATAACCGGCCCGACCCATTTATCCTCCCTTTAATGTGATTTAATTCTCAAAAATGTAGATGGGGAGAGTTGAATATTGGTGGAGAGTTGAAAATTAACATGGTGGGGAACCGGCCCGACCCATGTTAATTTTCTTTTAATTATTTTGATGGCATCACTCCAATTCTTAACATAGATGAGGGCTCCAACAATATCGTGAGCTAATAATCTACTTCTTTTTTCTTCAGTTACACGTCCACCTGCACTAAAAGCAGACTCTGATGCTGCTGTAAAGACCAGATGGATTAGTAGATCTCGTGCCATAATAGAAAGAATTGGATAACTCGTTGAATTTGCTTTCCGCCATTGTAAAATATCTAACTCATCATTTTCTTTAATTCCATATTCCGTTTCAAAAAATTTATAAAGTTCTGATCTATGAGGAGTATAAATAATGTTCTTTATTTTAAATTTCATTCTTTGTTGAAAAATAATCATAGAACTACCTGTTTATGTAGATGAACTACTACCATCATTAATATTACAAACATCATTTTTATATTTTGATTCATATGTTGAATAAAATGAATTTAATTCTGATGTTAGTTCTTTAATATCTACAACGAGGAAAGTCCTACATTCTCAGAAATTAAATCAATAAAAATTTCAACTCAAACTAATTCTATCATAGGATCCATAGCAGTAGCAAAACAAAAATTCCTAGGAATATTCTGTCAATATTTTTTATTTTTCTCTTCCATTTTTTCAACAATAGGTCTAAAAGATTCATTTGTCTTATAACGTGCAAAATGCTAGTAATTTCTAAAAACTGTCTAAGAACAAGATGTGAAGTTGCATAGTAAATACCAGAATAAATATTAGTTGAAACATAAAAAAAAGGTTCCAAAAACTCAAGAAAACAATTAGCTATTTCACAACTAATACTTTTTACAATAGTTTTACATTTTTTTCATTTACATAATTAAAAATTACACTCCAATAAGGTTTTGCTGTCATTAACATTAAATATGTAGAGTTCCACCTAGTTTCTACATCCAACCGTAGCTTTCTTGTTTTTAAACTAAAATCTTTACATGATTTTAAATATTCTTGTTGTCTAGTATTTGAATTCATAATATATGAAATAGTAGAATGTATTTCTTCTAAATACTGTGATATTTGTCCCATTCCAACTTTAACAACTAAGTTAAGTTTATGACAAACAAATCGCATATGTAATAAAGAATTTTGATTAGCATTAGTAGTGAAATTATCTTTGAATGAATTAATAGCACTATCGTTTGCACTAGCATTATCAAGAATGATACTGAAAATTCTATTAGAAATATTATATTCACGCAATATACTCATAATATATTGAAAAAACACATTACTTGTGTGGGGGTAATCACATCGTAGAAAATCTAGTATTCTTTTATTTAACTCCCATTTATGATCAATAAAATGTGAGGTAACAACAATGTACCCCAGCGCACCACATGCACTCCATAAATCAGAAGTAATACAAATTGACATAGTAAGATAAGAAGAAGAAAATTGAATTAATTTATTTTTCATATTATGGTAAACTTTAATTACATTACTTCTAACAGTGTTTCTAGGATTATGTTTATATTGAGGTTGTATACCTTCTTTCATACAGTCTTCTAAATCAAGATTGTCAGCATAACTCAAAGGTTGTTCAGAAATAACTATATATCTGGCTATACATTCTCTAGCTTTATCCTGTGTATATTTAAAAGTTCCAGAACCAGATGCATTTATTTGAGTTTGTTTAGGGTCATCTTTCTGGTGATCTTTTGCATGATTAATTGAATAATGTCTGAAAATAGTCCAGTTCCTTGACCAACTTTCCAAGCATAATCAGATGAACAATGTTTACATTTTGCCCTAACTTTTTCACTACCCTCAATAGGTATAATATCAAAATGCTTCCATATTTAAGAGGTTTTAGCTATTTTATTTTGAGGTTTAGAGGTTGTAGTTGATGGAGTGGATAAAGGTTCAGATTTCTCAGGATGAAAATCATGTTCCTCATTTAAATCAATATTTTCATAATCAAGATATCTAGAATCCATTATGTAAAAAATAAATAAAACAAATAATTACCAACACAAAGATCGTTGTGATGGAGATAGACTATAGACGAGAGTCGAGAAGTAATGCATAAAAAAGAGATTATATATCATTGTAATTAAAGAATTTAACAAATAAAATTAACTAAATAAATGTGTAAATTACCCTTAAAAGGTAGAGAGTAAGAGTTGAGAGAGACGAATGCTTAGTTAGCCATGAATGAGAACTCTTGTTGCTCGTTGGCAGGTAGCTCCATGTAAGTTTAGCTCGAAAGCGAGTTCTTACTCTTTGACCTGAGGGAAAGAAAGCTGTGATTACCGGAAAGTAAGAGTTGAGAGAGAAAGGCAGATAGCAGAGGGTAAGAGTTGAGAGAGAGAGACGCATAGAGTAGAGAGTTGAGAGAGAGCTAGAGGCAGAGATCGAAGTTAAAATGAAAAAAAATTGTCGCTAATCTGCTTCCTTTAAAGCAAGCAGGTGCTAAATGTCTCTAAGTGGTTTTTAAATATAGGTGATTACTCATTTTGTTATACAATGTAATTTTTTAATCTATTATGTATAGGTAGCAGCACCAGCAACCGCAACAGTCACAATAGTACTGGGAGCATCAGGGCCAGCTAGAGCGACCGTTGATGACATAAGAGTGGCTAACATTCCACTACCATCGTGGCAGATTCAATTATCACTCCCAGATGGTGGTAGTGAGTTGGTTGATATTTCAAATGATGTTCCAGTTCGGGGTCTTCCATCTACTGAAGTTGGTTATGCGAGTTATGACGTTAATATGTATTAGTTAGTCATTCAATATCATATTAACACTTAATTCAGATAATGCAGGTGTTGGCGGCATGCGCGACAGGCATGATGCGCATGATTGGCGGTCTCAACAAGCTGTTATTCGAGAAAATATTGAGTGCACGTGGCGATGATGAAGGTGATGATAAAGGCCAAAGCATCAATGAAAAAAAGGATAAGAAATTGTAAACTTACGACCTTTCCCTATTTATTTTTTAGTTTGAAATCAAAATATACTGAATATGTACACTTGTAGGCGAAGTTGCAAAGACGCCCGCACATGTATGAAACTCAAGCAAGCAGGCATGAGAGTGATGATGATGAAGATGATGACAATGGTGAAGATTTAGTTAATGATGATGAAGACGACCACGATGATGACACCAATGAGGATAATGAATTGGAACGAGAACATGAAGGACGTACAAAGAATTCACGTTATGCTTTATCAAAAAAGAGAAAAGTTGCACCTGGATGTTTTGTCAAAGTTGATATCAACTTTTTGTGAATATAAATATGGTGGATTCTATGTTTGTTTGGATTGGATTCTATGCTTTTTTCGAATATAAATTTTTCAAAGTTGCATGACATTGCATGACAAGCGTTCGAAAGTGGATTCTAAGGATAACAGTAACAAACCGTCAATCTATCCAATTGGATTCTACGAAGAGTAGATTCGCCCCTATCGTTATGGCTCACCAATCTTGAATGGTGTTTCGGGCCTAATGGTCGCTCCCTAAATGCTTGATTCTAAGGCGTTTGGCTCGTGTAGATGGGCCTTAAACGCCTTTTGTTACAGGCGATTCGCCTGACCTATAGACGATTAGGACCACTAAAGTAGCGTTTGGGTCCTAATCGACTAGTTTGACCAAATTATTGGTTGGTGATGTTTGCTGGTTGTACAATTAATATGGGTTATTACTCTTCGTAAATCATCCTTAAAAATCATATATTCACTCAACTAAACACATTCACACTAATTTTCAAGTGCTCTAAACTTTGAATACACTTACTTGCTCCTTCATTTTCTTTGTTTAGATTATCCAATTTTCATCTCCAAATAAGTGATCGGTTACATCAAAAAGGTAATGTTGTTTAATTTTCTTTAGTTTTTTTAAGATTAAGCATATTCAAAGACCCAACATCCTGATGTTATAGTTTTCTATAAAAAAAATTAAGATTAAGCATCTTCAAAGATAAGTCATCATAAAGTATCCATTAACCCGGTGAGACGAGTACGCGATCGGGTTCATCCACATTAGCAAACTTGCGAAATGAGGATGTTATTGGTGAAAAATTTGATACGTTACAAGAGGCCAAACATTTCTACTATACATACACAACTGATGTTGGGTTTAGTATACAAAAAGATCATAAACACAAGAGCAGAGAGGGACAAATATATGTGAATTTGTAATAAATAATCAATGGTAATATAACCAACCAAATTTGCAATATTCTCAAATGCTTACCGCACAGTGTTTTGGCCAAGCTTATCCTCCCCTTGATTTTACCAAATAAATCATTTTTGCAATGGCCCTGTCGTTCCACCTTAACGGCGAAGGTTGGTTCAAGCCAACATAGTTTGCAGCACATGCCAACTTCTCCAGATAAAACAACTACATCGAAATGAACTTATTAGTAAATATACATATGTTATAATGCGAAAGTAATACCAATGTACACTAAATATATTATTTGTATAAATAACAAGCATCCGGTAATACTATGATGGTGGTTATTTTGATACCTCACGACACCATCTACAAAATCTTTAAAACAAGCAGAAGCCCAATTCTTCTGTTGGATGGTCGCAAGTGACATCACAACGTGCAACCGTGAATGAGTGACAATTTATTTTGATCAAGGAGATAACATTCACATCACCATCAAGAATTACCTCCAGTAGTTGCTATCAGACTCATCAATCAAGAAATTTGACAAGGCGTTCACCGAAACATCACATTTGGCGTTCACCCACTTCGCCTTTAGATCTTTATCTCATTCACATCACCATGGAATTTGATCTCTTTCCCACTGTCAAAGATGCCCATTATAGAAGTCACATCATTTGCGGTGACTTTGGGTGTCGACCCATGGACATTCACCGTGCAGTGGCTGGATCGAAGTAGCCTAATAGTTGCTGCAAGAAGTTCCTCTTCATCTTGTGGAATTTAATATCTAACAACCCTCTGAATTTTGTCTTCATGGCCGCTCTCCTCTTCCCCTCATCGAAATTTGCAACAAGATCCACAAATTTCTCGGGTGTAAAGCGTGTGAGTAATTTCCGTTTAAAGGTAGGCATTCTCAGATGACTAGGATCAGGTTGTTCTGCTCCGCTTTCAATGGCATGGATTTCATCTTCCTTTAAAGAATTGAGTTTGGCTTCCTTCGTCATACGTTTTCACTTTAAAGCTAGATCTTTCCATGCCTGCATATCAAAAACTCACTAATCAAAATTTATCAATTCAATGATATAATGTAATGTTTGTTTAAACATACTTACTTCATGACTACTAATCTTTTCACCTGCCGTCCTCATTTTAGCACATTCTTTCGCACTATTTTAGTTTTAAATAACCACCTTAACATTGCAACCCTTTATATAAAAATAAGTAACATTAAATTGATGATCTCAATAACTACTTACAAGTATACAAGTAAACCCTTTTGTGCCTTCTTCACGTTGATATTTGTGTTAGCCATCTATAATATATGTTAGTATAATCAAATTTAGCCATATGATAATGTCTTCTTATCATTATTATTCCTGATACTATTTATAATGGATTGAACATCATCTAGTAAGAATGTTAAAATGGCGTACCAATGTTATGTTCTTGAATACATCTAGCCCTATTATGTTATTAATCAGTTTTATACGATGACTATTTGAGATAACAAATTAATTGGAAGTGACATATATCAACAATCTTAATAAATGGCAAACATGATGTGTAAAGAATTTAAAGAATGCAAGAAACTTATTTGATTTAGTTGCAACATGCTCTTCTCCAAGTTTTTTCACATTATCATGTTAAAAGAATCATATTAGTAGAGTTCCACCACGTAGGTAAGCTAGTTAAAAACTCTATAAATGTCAAAATCTCTATAATCACATAAAAAACGACGTTGATCATGTAGTTTTCTCTAAAGTAGGACTTTTCCTTTTATTTGATTGCTTGAAGGATAACAAGTACAATAATATTCATCTAATAACAAACATACATCTGAAATAACAAAGTTTCCATGAAAAGAAAACAACATCAAGTAATATCTCCTTCCAACTACAATATTCAGTCTAGAAATTTGAAAGAGGTAAAAAATGATAAACTAGTCTACAACATAACAAGTTCCATTTGATTAAGTAAATCCAATTCAGGCTAATGATATTGAGACATGAATTCCAGAAGTAAATGACTACCAACTTTGTTAATGCCAAAAAGTCTTTCCTATTGATGACCAATGATCAAGAGATTTCAGTTGAAAAAAATAAGGAGACACTTTTATAATTGGATGAAAATCCAACTGTAAACCAATGTTATGTTCTCAAGTAAATATATTCTAACTATAACAATATTAATCTTATTTCTCAAGAGCAACCTACAACATTAAGACATGAGCATAATACAACCTTTTTGCCATAACTTAAACGATGAAGTAAATAAGCATTACACAAAAATGTCACTGGAAAGCATAAATCGTTAACATACAAAGGCAACCCAGATAATATACCAAACTGATGATTAACTATATTCGTTGTTTATAGAAAAAACACTATGAGCCAACAGATAAAATTATAACGAACTATATTCTCACTTTTTGTTTCCATTGGAATAATGAGAATAAACTATTGACCATTTGAGATTCTTACCACAATAGCATTAACAATTTATTTTGTGTGAGACTATGTAGATTAACATTAATTAAGCCTATATGTTTAAGACAGTAATGATACGACGATTTCTATCTCTTCTCATATAATGTATTATATGATGACTATATGGAATAATTCTTGCAAACTAATTGGTTGTTTGCATGTGAATTTTAATTTGACAAAAACATACACTTAAAGAAAATATTTTTTTAATTTTTTTTCCTAAGGACACTAAATTTGGCAAGGAAGAATACATGAAAGGAAGCAACTCTTTGCAATTATATTATTTCAAAGGGTCAGGAAAATGATATAAGTTGGCCTCTCAGTGAAGTTGTGGCTCGAACTAAATAGCCTATGTATCTTTTTTAAAAAAATTAAAAAATATTTGTGTGGCTTACTTAACCAATATAAATAAAATGAAATAGTTTATGATTTCAAGCGAGCGCGGGGGCTTACTTAACTAATCTAAACAACTAAAATAACTCATTCATACAGAACACTTCATGGATTTCACTCCCAAAATGAAAATCTATTATAATTTTTGGTGACGATATAGAAAATCTAAAAAATAATGCATAGAATAAGGGCACTCACGGATAAAACAATGTTCGGTAAGCAACACCCACAGCAAAAACTTCCCAAGAATCTGAAAATGCATAGAAGAGGAGATAATAAATTGGCCTCTCTTTCGCCCACAAGAATATCTTTAATAGTAATATAGTATAATTGAAATTTTTGGAAAGAAATGACTAATTTCTTATATCATGCTTAATGAGAAGGCATATAATTCCACCAAAATAAATCAAGTGCAACAAAAACAACAGTGAAAAATAGGAAACTAATTACATCACCAGAAACTAGACCAATGTCATATAAGCTATCCTTTTTCGCAACTCGAAAGAAACTCTTTATAAATAATTCACAGTTTAAAGGTGATAAAATAGTTTATTAGTTTAATTTTTTTAAAGAAACCAAAGCCCAAGTAATAAATATAATCAGTTTGTAGAAGAAGACCATCTTTTAAGATTCTACACTCTTCAAACTTCAAAGATCACAATATCAGCACATTTAGATGTAAAAATTTGAGCATCTTTGCTGGAAATTTACATGCAGGGAATGAGCAACATACATATATTATGGAACCATTGAATTTTAGTGTAAAAGGAGAAAAATAAAAGGCCAAAGGACACCTATATAACACACAATTGGAAGTAAATAGCAAGATAAATAATTAAACACCGTGGCACTCACTTTGCTTAGCCCACTCTCTAAATTTAAATACCCTAAACTAAGACCCAATCACTGGCAAATAGAACTCCTAGCTTCACAGAAGAAAACCAGAATTTCAAGCAATTGTGACAAATAAAACCCTGGGTTCTCGTTCATGAACGTAATAATCTAGCCAAAAATCAAACAAATAATTAGAGATAACCACACGCACACAACCACATGCAAAATTCTATAAAGCTATAACTAAAAAGCAAGCATGCCCTGGATTATGGGGTAGAAGCCAAAGGACATAAATGAGGAAAGAATGAGGGGAAAGCGAGATGTATACACCATAGCTGAGAGAGAAAGAGGGCACCAACTTCTGTCAGAATCAACTCGGAGAGACGGAGCTCTGAGATTTGTACAAGGCGAGCTTCAAATTGGAGGAGAAAAAATCCGTCGCCGTGCCCTAATCGCAATGTTGTATTCGAAGAAGAGGGAAATATATGTTGTAGTCGAAGAAGGGGGAAAAGTGGAATAGATGAAGAAGATGGGTAATTGGTACCTATTCTACCGGTTTCAAAGGAGGTTAAACTTATAAACCATCTAATGAGTGGGATTAATTTGAACTTATCCTAGGGCCAAGATTAATCCCAGCATTGAAGAGGGATCCTATAAAGCAAACTTGCTTGAAAACACGGATTTGTGTGGGGACTTGTTCAATTACATGCGATTATGTTGCATTTGTTGCAAAGATTGCTGCAATAGTGCTAACTTTTGTTGGATTTTTTTTGGTAATTGTGCTTATATTAATGTGATTTTCACGTAAAATTAGTTGCTAATATGCTCATTACTCATGAACAAATGATTAACTAGAAGTAAATAATACGTTTGCATTATCATATTTTTCTTGAATTTTATTTATTCTGAATTATCACTTTGTTCATGAACTGAACTGTTGTAAACGAATATTAAACATTTAGAAAATTGCGTCAATGAAAATCATTGATCCTAAATTAAAGAGCTGTGGATATCAACACAACAGATTTTACTCTACTCCAATCACAATGTGATTACGATCTTGTATAGAATAAGATAGCCAAGTGGTATTTCATGTTTCTTTGATGGGCTTCATGAAGCCAGACAAGTTTCTTAAGTTTTTAAGTTTGGTTCATGAGCAGACCATGAAACCGTAAATATCATGTTTACATTATGTAGTAAAATGTGTTTTTGTCAGTTTTAAAAGATAGTAAGCGAACAAATCCAAAATAGTTTACAAGAATTGCATAACTTCTATTCCACATAAGTTTTTGTAAAAGTAACTATATGTAAACAAAATCCAATACAACTTTATAACATATCTTATATAACATCCTTACAACATGTAACATTTTACAGTAGATAGCTAGCAAGTAATTGTTATTAGATTAAAAATCTATTTCAGTAAACACCGTATCTTAATAAATCTCAAGAACTTATGTTAAACACATCAAGAATCAATTAGTTGTAAAGCGGAAGCGTACCTGAATCCATAATAGTAGGTCATGACTTAGAGCTGAGCGATTGGGCTTCCAGATCTACACGATTCTATATCTGAGAGTCACATTTGATCAAACCTCTTTATTTTTTCTCTAACGATGAGATATTAAGGAGAATAGAATGATTTTCCTTTATCGTGTGACCTAATGACCATAACCACTTATAGATAATTTATATTTTAGTAATTTTATTTTAACCCAACATAAAAATAGAAATTATCCTAAAGTCTCTACACATTGAAAGGTCCACAACTTATGAGATACATTAAAACCTCAATTATTTGAAACTTTAGTTGATCATTTTTAATTGGGTTTATACTTATTTGACAGTCAACAATGCACAATTATTACATATAAGTCCAATGTTGGAATAATGATCCAACAATCTCCCATTGGACTATAAGTATAACCTTATAATTATGCTTTGCAAACATAGGCAAACGAGCTCAACTTTGTTGAAATTACCAAAATGTATCGATAACCAATTTGGTTCATCAATCATACCAACATAGGATCAAAGTGGCATTCGTTACACCAATTATAACTTAACCCATCAATGGTCACGTATGTGAATACAATTGAATGATATGGATTATGGTGTTGATGTGTAGCATAGAAATTTTATGTAATGTGATCCTAAACCTTAGTGAGATTAAACCATACCAGAATCAGAGTGTGAATTAGCTAAAATTTTATTTCGGTAGAAATTACCTTAAACTATCTATAAACTGAAATAACTGAAAATATGTCTATAAAGAAGAGCATCCAAAATCATAAAATCCCACTAAAACCAAATATCATCAACCTATATGACACTCATAAGAGTAGTGTGCTCATGAAACTGTTTGGGTGCCAATCCCTTAGTAAGCGGATCCAAAAATGGAGTTTGTTCTAATGTGCTCTATAGATAATTGTCCACTCTGAACCTTTTCCTTAACTACCAGGAACTTAATGTCTATGTACATTTACTTTGTCGAGCTCCTATTGTTATTAGAATAGAAGGCTGCTGACTTATTATCACAAAATAACTTGAGTAGTCTTTCAATACTGTCCACCATCCATAGCCCTATGATAAAATTATGCAGTCATATTCTATGATTGGATGCCTCATAACATGTTATCTTTGTATCTAGCAAGATCAGAGTCGGTATATCTAATGATCTCAATCTGATCCAACCTCTGATACGCGAGCATGTATTCTTTTATTCTCTATAAGTATCACAATATCCGCTTAGCTGTTTTCCAATGGTATATGCCTGAATTACTTAAATATCTACCAACATCCCAGTCACGTACCTAATATTCGGACGTGTACAAACCTAAGAATACATCAAACTCCCAACTACTAAGGCATAGGGAATCTTCTGCATTTCTTTTTCCTCAAAAACATTCTTAGGGCACTGATTAAGACTAAACATGTCTCCCTTAGCCACAGGGGTATCACCTGGTTTGTAGTCTTACATGCCATATCTTTTGAGCGTTTTCAATATAGCCTTTTTGTGACAATCTAAGAATACACCAAGGACGATCTCGGTGTATTTGGCCATTTTAAAAATTAAATTTGTAATAAAATTGAAACTTTGAATAAAACAAAACCGCGCAATGCTACAATAACCAAAAAATATTTTTTATTGAAAAATCATTTTCAATCAGTCAAGATCCACTATATTGTTGGGGGTTATGCCCTCAAAGCACGTGTATTGACATTTTGATATAAAATTTAAAGAGGATTACATTTTTCTTATAATTATTCTTTTAAATTATTATTGAATAATTTATATAAATATCTGAAAATTCTATATTCATTAATGAGACTATGATCGTGTATTAGTACGAAAGGATTAAGATCATATAAAATGAATAAAATTGTTAGCAACATATTAAAGTATGGAATCTTTAATGAATGGTTGCTAGTACGGTTTACTAAGTATTATGAATGCATGTGATCTAGATCTGAATCATTGATGTGGATAAATATCTTAGTGAATATACTTTATATAATAAGATTATATATGGCATGACCGATGTGAATTAATATCTTTATTAACGTGTCATTTATCATAAAGATTTAATACACATCAATTCGATGCTCATATGTAAATCAGTCTGAATCTTGAGTAGTCATGAACTCCTATTCATGTCTACTGAATCTTTTGATTCACTCATTAAGGTCTGTTTGTTAATTAGGCTAGTGACTTTTATTTTGGAGATTCAATGATGTGGGTGGCTATGAACATTATCTTACAAAATTTAGAATCTAAACTTTCCTAACAGATCGTATTTTGGTTCCCTTAAGTGTTAATTCTGAAACTGAATGGTTATTGAGCTTAAATTTATAATAAGATTATAAATTAGCCATTCACTAACGGATTAATGATACTTAAGGATGAGGTAATTAGAAGGGTAAATGATAATTTTGACAAGTTCTAATTTACGAACCAATAATTGGAGGACAGACTACATGAAATGATTATGTCAGTGTAGTACATGAGAATACTTTGTAAATACATTCTATAACCACTAAGAGTGTAATTTCATATTTATAGTGGAGTAATAATAGAATTAATAATTAAGATTATTTAATTAAAGAGTTTAATTAATAATCTAGTTTATTGAAACTTAGGATTATAGGTCTATGGTCCCCAAGTCACCTCTATACTACGCTGTCTAGGGCGTGAATATTTTAGGACATGAGAAAAGGACTGACTTGCAAAAAAAAATTTATTCTAGGGCAAGTACATAATTATGAAATAATTATGTGTGATTGATTAATTAAAAATTAATTAATTAAATTATCAATATATTTAAATATAATTTTCAAAAATTTNGTTTTGCCTTGGCTGTGACAGCCACCTCATCACCGACGATGATAAAACCTCCGGTCGGTGATTCCAAAAACAAATAAATTTCTAATTAGTTAGCTAAAAATTGTTCTTGAATTGTTATCCAAGAACATAAGAAAAACCATCAAAACAAAAAACCGTTCTCAAATTTAATAATTCTAGCATATAATTATCAAATTCAGAATTTCATCAAGTAAACATAAAATCACCTATAATATGGATCTAGACTTATAGATCGACTCTCAATGATTCAACATGAATAGTTATGACACTACTTGTTAGAATCAAAATCCCTTTCTGTATAATCGTATCTCAAATAAATCTCAAGAACTTATGTTGAACACATCAAGAATCAATTAGCTGTAGAGCGAAAGCGTACCTAAATTCATAATAGTAGATCATGATTTAGAGCTGAGCGGTTGACCTTTTAGATCTACACGATTATCTATCTGAGAGTCCTCTTTGATTAGGTCTCTCTGTTTTCTCTCTAACGATGCGATATTAAGGAGAATAGAAGGGTTTTCCTTCATTGTGTGACTTGGAGACCATAACCACTTATAAATAATTTATCTTTTTATATTTCTATTTTAGCCCATCATAAAATAAAAATTATCCTGAAATCTCTATACATTAAATGGTCCACAACCTATCAGACACATTAAAACCCCAATTATCCAGAACCTTAATTGATCATTTTTAATTGGGTTTATACTTATTTGACAGTAAGCAATGCATAATTATTCACATATAAGTCCAATATTATTTAAGGATCCAACAATTGTTTCATTAAATAATAACTGCATCCATTAATAGGGAGGGAGGGAAAGTAACCTCGAGAAGAAAATAACGAAGAAAAGAAGAAAAATAATGAAAAAATTAAGGGTTTAAACAACCTGATGAGGATGGGTAATCATCGCTTCAAGAAAGGGAACTGACATCTCAAGAACGGGATCATCGGTTCAATAACGGGAACTGACATCTCAAGAACGGGGATCATCACTTCAAGAACAGGAACTGATATCTCGAGAATGGGGGTCATTACCTCAAGCACGATGTAGAATATCAGAACGGAAAAAGAGGTTCGACAATCAAGTGGTCATGATTGATTGAGTAGGATGCACCGCTCAGACAAGGCAGGTTGGTAGGCCACCAAGTGGTTCTGACTAATTGGCTCGGATCCACAGAAAACTGTCATGAGGTAATGATTGATGGGCGGCTGAGTGTGACATATGTAAAATGAAGAAGAAAGGGAATTCCCACGAATGAGTGTTATCCTAGGCCTCATGAGTACCTCATATGATATTTTTATTTGTTTTATTATTTTTATTTAAGCCCATGTAATTGAGGAAGTCTATATAAAGTCAATATATTCAATAAAACAGTACACTTTGGACTATAGAGAATTTTTTGATAATCGACATCTCTTTCTATCTCATACTTGCATAAATCTTTTCCTTATTAATACATTTTCTCCTTAATCTTGAGGAAGATGGGAAAAATACTTTACATTTTATTTTTTTCATTGAGAGCCTGAGAAAAAGGCTAAAGAGACCTACCCTACAAAATCGTAAACATGCCTAGAGCCAGATCCAACACGACTCCAAATGGAGACAACAGGCCCTGAAATGTAGACGAGCATGTAGATCAACCGTTCCCACCCACATAAATGCTGCAGACGATCCTAAACAGGATGCACGAGATGGAAAGAAGGAATACTGAAGCGATGCATGATGCATGGCAGAATGTACAAGAGCAAATCAACACGCTACAACAGGAGCTCATGAAAACACGAGCAGAAGTGAGCCAGTGGGTGAACAATGACGAACAGGAAACCCATTCTGAGGGCGACCGATGAGAAGAAAGGCAAGGGGACCACGAGAATAACAGAAGAATACGATGAGGTTCGATAACCCCGAATCATGTCAAAAGAAGCAGTGGAAGAGCTGTTCAACCAAAAAAGATGGAGATAAGGAATCTCAGGAGTACAGGAAAGAACGACCTTGAGTCTTTTATAAGGACACCTTTAAGCCCAGAAGTTCTAGCAGCACCCGTACCTAAAAAATTCACCGCGCCCCAGTTCAAATATTACGAAGGAAAGTCTGATCCTGTAGACTAACTTCGATGATTCAGATAAGACATGGCGCTGTACCAACACGATGACAAGCGGATGTGTAGAATGTTCCCCACCAGTTTAGACGGGATGACTTTAAAGTGGTACCACTCCTTACCAATGCACTTAATCACTAACTTCTCTATTATGTCCTTCGTCTTTATAGAACAGTACTCAACATATCGTACCGTCATGGAAGACTCAGAACATCTGATGACGATCTCCACCAAGGAAGGGGAGTCTCTATGGGAATACAGTCACCGCTTCAAAGATAAAATGGTCAAGGTCGAGAACTGCGACGACTGGTTCGCCAGATTGGCCTTCCGACGAGGTCTGGACCCGGAGTCACCCTTCTTTGTGGACCTGTTTAAAGTGAAGCCCATTTCCATGGCAGAGGATTTTCAATGGGCACGAGCCTATATTACATTGGAAGAAGAAAAGAGAAGTATGCGAAGAATGGTTGAACGAAAGGAAGAAGAATCCCAAAAGCGAGAAAGAAGTTCAAGATCTGAAGGGAGGAAGCATAACGAAACAGAAAGAATGGATGGGAAGAAGGCCCAACAGAATAAAAATTTCCACCGAAGGTGAGATTTTGACAGAACCCTGTTGACCATCCCAATCAATGAAATATTGGAGAAATTAAAGTTAAACCTTGGTTGAAAAGACCAGCCCCATTCACTAAGGAACCTAGTTATAAAGACAAAGACAAATATTGCTCCTATCATAAGAGCAACGGACATTACACGCGAGATCGTTTCCAGCTCAAAGACTACATTGAGCAACTGATCAAATAGGGGTACCTTAGCCAAAGAGGGGCACGTGATATTGAGAAAGACAACTAGGAAGAGGATATGAGTGGAAACAGCCCCTTCGCATCATCGACATAGTTATTGCATTAACCGAGCAAGAAGAGATAACAAAAAAAGGAAAGGAAGGTATACTATAAGCGGCCAGCGTTAGAAAGACATCAACTAAAGCCTCAAGTGGCAACGAGAACTTGTCGTTTGTGTTTGGTGACTCTGATCTAGAAAATGACAAACACTAAAGCGATGCCCTTGTCATTTCAATTTAGGTTAGCAATTGGTTTTTAAGGAGAGTCTTGGTAGATGATGGAGTAAACATCTTGTATCAGGCAACCATAAAGAAAATGTCCATGGGGGATCAAAAATTACAACGAACATTACAACCACTGATCAGATTCAAGGGAGCCATTAGCTACTCAGAAGGAACCCTAACACTCCCAATAAACGGAGACCCGTTTAACCACATGAGCGAATTCATGGTATTGGGAACAACTTCCCTGTACAAAGCGATCCTCGGAAGGACCTGGCTCCACAAAATGAAGGATGTACCCTCAACATTCTACCAAGTATTGAAATACCCATCCCCAGAAGGAGTGAAAATAATAAAAGGTGACCAGGCAGTGACTCGTATCTGTTCAGTAACCGCTTTAGAATTTGCAAAGAAAAAAAAACAGAAAAGGCTGAGGGACCCGCAGATCTATAGCAATTATAGAGAGACGGGGACGATGACCCAAGGTACGAGGTGGGGGAGGAAACAGAGCCTATATGTCTAGAGAAATGGACCCAAAAAATAACAAAAGTTGGTACATGTCTTGAAGAAAGTGAGAAAAAGAAGATATAATTCCTAAGGGAAAACAAAGATGTGTTCGCAGCAGCAGCGTAGGAAATGCCCAGAATCCCAGAGGAAATCATCTGCCAGATGTTAAACATCAATACCACTATGAAACCTGTGAAACAAAAAAGAGAAGCTTCACCCTTAAAGGAACCAAACGATCAAAGAATAAGTTGAGAAGCTCTTAGCAGTAGGTTTCATCAGAGAAGTGAACTACCCCGAATGGCTCGCTAACGTAGTAATGGTACGAAAAAAGAATGGAAAGTGAAGAATTTATGTTGACTTCACTGACCTAAACAAAGCATGCCCCAAAGAAGAATACCCGCTGCCACTTTTGGGCACGAACTGCTCAGCTTCATGGACGCTTATTCAGGTTACAATCAGGTAAAGATGTTCCAAGCTGATCAGGAAAAGACTTCATTAATTATTAAGTATAGCGTCTATTGCTACAAAGTCATGCCCTTTGGTCTAAAAAATGCTGACGCAACTTATCAAAGGCTGGTAAACAAAGTTTTCCGTGAACAAATTGGAAAGAATATGGAAGTCTACGTTGATGCTATGCTGGTCAAAAGTAAGAAGCAGGAACACCACATTCAGGACCTTGAAGAAGCATTCTCTGTTCTAAGGCAAATTTTCATGAAGCTAAACTCGGAGAAATGCACTTTTGGGGTGTTAGCAGGAAAGTTTCTTGGACATCTAATTATATAACGGGGAATTGAAGTAAACCCATACCAAGTAAAGACAATTATAGAAATGAGGTCCTCGCGGAACCTCAAAGAAATCCAGGGTTTGATGGGAATATTGGTCGTCCTAAATAGGTTCATCTCCAGGTCAACGAACAGATGTAAACATTTTTTTGAAACATTGTGAAAAAACTCCGTGAGCGGTTGGAATGAGAACTGTGAAGAAACCTTTACCAAAATTAAAGAGTACCTGACTACCCCTCATTTACTCTCTAAACCTATTCTCAACGAGCAACTTCTATTATACGTAACCATCTCAACAATGGTAGTCGACACAATTTCATCAAAGAAGAACAAAGGAAACAAAAACCTGTATACTTTGTAAGTAAAAGCCTTGTAGTGGTGGAACCAAGGTATAAACGAATGGAGAAACTGGTATTGGCAGTTGTAACTACATCAAGGAAGCTGAGGCCATACTTCCAAGCCCACAACATCAAAGTATTGACTAAATCTCCCATTAAAAGCCTTCTAATGGTCAATTGAGCTGAACCAACACGACATCGGTTACGAGCCTCGAGCGTCAATAAAAGAGCATGCATTAGCGGACTGTGTAGCGGACTTCACAGGAAGAGAAGTTGAATGGGAAAAGGTGGAGCCTGTACGCTCTTTGTAGACGATGCTTCAAATAGTAGAGGTTCAGGAGCAGAAGTGGTGGCACAAACTCCCTTTGTGGAAATATTGGAGCATTCCATCTCCTTCGAATTTAATGCATCAAATAATGAAGCAGAGTATGAAGCACTAATCGTAGGAATATCCCTGCTATGAGAATATGAGGTAACTAAAGTTAAGATTTTCTGCGATTCCATGTTGATCGTAAAATAGGTCATAGGAGAATACATAGTAAAAGATGAACAAGTGATAAAATACTTACAATGGGAGAAGGATCTCCTTAATACGCTAAAAGATTACGAAATCCAGCGAATTTCGAGAACAAAGAATGGGCATGCTGATACCCTACAAACGTAGTATCTTTATTACACCTGCCTTACAGAAGGAATGTCTTCGTAAAAGTTTTGAAAGAACAAAGCATCTCACTCCCATTGACTAACACAACTGATGTAGAAATTGAATGGGAGCCCAGTTGGCAGGACAACATAATCCACTTGCTCGAAAACAGAATTCTCCCTGAAGATAAACTACTTGCCAAAAAGACACGACAACGAAGTACCATGTACACAATGATTAATGGGGTATTGTATAAGAAAATGTTTGCAGGACCATCCCTGAAGTGCCTACGAGAAAAAGAAGCCCAGTTTGTGCTAACAAAAATTCATGAGGGCATATGCGGAAACCATACTTGGGGTAAATCACTAGCCCATAAAATCATGAATGAAGGATACCACTGGCCCCAAATGCATCAAGACGCTAAACAGTACGCCAAAAATTGTGACAAGTGATAGCGTTTTGCGCCCGTAGCAAAAATGGCCCCCGAGGAACTTAAAACCATGGCTAGTCCTTTGCCGTTCATGCAGTAGGCCCTAGACATTGTTGGGTGCTCCCCATGGCGTCAGCCCAAAAATGCTTATTGTTAGTTACAACTGACTGTTTCACTAAGTGGAATGAGGCTGAAGCCTTAGCCAGAATTCATGAGGAAGAAGTAAAAGGGTTCCTATGGAAGAATATGGTGTGCAGGTATAGGATCCACCAGATCTTGGTATCTGACAACAAACTTCAATTCATCGGGAGCTTGGTAAGAACATTTATAAAGATCTGAAAATCACGAATCGCTTATCCACGCCTTACTACCCCCATGGGAACGGGCAAGTAAAAAGATCAAACTGAGTCATACTTGCTAACCCGAAGAAGCGTCTGTAATCCACAAAAGGAAAATGGGTAGAAGAGCTACCTGTAGTCCTATGGGCATACAAAATGACTCTGAGAGAAACAATGGGAGAAACCTCATTTGCATTATCATACGGAGCAGGAGTGGTTATCCCCGTAGAAATTGGAAGCCCTACATCAGGTCTGAACTAAACAAACAACAAAATGGAGAGCTCTTAAAAAATGGTCTCGATGATCTAGAGGGAAGAAGAGAAGCGGCCCGATATCTTATTTTCAGAAAAAGTAAGGAAGTGGGAATTCCAAACAGGAGAACTGGTCCTTAGAGAAATCTTCTAAATGGAAGGAAAGCTCGGGCCAACATAGGAAAGATCGTACATCATTTGTGAAAAAATAGTAAGTGCATATTACCACTTGGAGACAGGAGAAGGAACGGAATTGCAGAAACCATAGAATGGAATTCGTCTGAAAAAATATTTTATGTAAATAATGTAAAAGATCCATTATAATGAGACATCTTCTCTGTATGTTTTCTCCCGTAAAGGTTTTCCACACAAAAACAGTAGTGTGGAACTTCTCTCCTCAGCCAGACTACTACTAAAATAAGAACTAAGGGCATTAAAAAGTCTTTGGGAGGGGAGTTCATAAGTCCTACTCCCAGAAAAAACTAAGGGCATTAAAAAAGTCATTGTGAGAGATAGTTCATAAGTCATATTCCTAGAAGGAACTAAGGGCATGAAAAAGTCATTGGGAGGGGCAATTCATAAGTCCTACTCCTAGAAGAAACTAAGAGCATTAAAAAGTCTCTAGGAGGGGCAGTTCATAAGTCTTACTCCCAGAAGGAATTAAGGGCATTAAAAAGTCCTTGGAATGGGTAGTTCATAAGTCCTACTCCCAGAAGGGACTAAGGGTATATAAAAGTTTTTCGGAGGGACAGTTCATAAGTCCTATTCCCAGAAGGAACTAAGAGCATTAAAAAGTCATTGGGAGGGGTAGTTCATAAGTCTTACTATCAGAAGAAATTAAGAACATTAACTAGATAAGGAGGAATCATGTATATATAAAAATCCCAAACCCGCTTGCATTAAAAAGTAAGGAAGTTTCAAACCCCAACATATGAAAAGAACAAACGGATGAAAATGGTGAACGAACTCTTACCTAAACATTCCTTGAAATAAGCTTCCGATTATTTAAAAAGGATTAAGTAAACTCATAACTTTACTACCTTTTATTATTTGTGGTGATTTACTAAAGACAAAATTGATTGATAAACTTTTAACTAAAAAATGTAATAAACAAATGCATACTAAGGGAGAAAGTCATTTCATTTAAGGCTAGAAAATTATAAAAAAAATGCTAATTCTCCGAAGGAGTAGCGCCCGTAGTTGTTTCAGTGGTAGAAGCGGGAAGCTCAGTTTCGGGATCAACATGCTTATCAGGAAGGGGGGCCAGCGACATATGGCAAGGCTTATCAGCCATGACATCGTGGTAGCCCGCCGTGTAGGCCATTTGCTCATACTCGTCGACCATGTCTTGGTACTCGGTCGCAAGACCGGCCTCCTATTCACTCGACTTAGCCAATGCTTCCTCGACCTCGACCAACTTTGCCTCAACGATGGACAAGTTCTCCCTCTTATCTATGCGGACCTCTCAGCGTCCCCTAAAGACCACTCAAGTTTCAACTGATTAGACACTGCCACTACAAGCTCAGAAGTTAAACGGGCAACGACCCATTGAAAATCAACCTTTACCTTCTTAAGATTGTCCCGTTTAGAGACAACGCCCCCATAGGCTTTGGTCTCTCCACCACATTTCTCATGTAGCCGACTACCTCCTCCTCAGCAACACGAATGTCTTCTTGCATTCCGTTGTGAAAAGTCACAGCCTGCTCAAAAAAGTGTTAGCCTCAGATACGATTTTCTACCTAGGAAAAACATGGAAAGGAAAAAAAATAAAATACCTGCATTAGAGCATGATTCAGGATGATGACCTTAACATGAGTATACAACTGGTGGAGTGCAGGAGCGTCCACCTCAGATACGATTCCCTTCATGACCACATACGAAGATTGGGAATCCTTCAAAAAGCTAATGCTAGCAGGAATCGGAGGAGCCGCGGGGTGACACTGTCACTACACACTCGTCTCCTCATACGGATGTGGAGAACCAGAAGGAGCCGAAACCAGTTTCTTCACAGGAGAGAAGGGGGATGCGACGGTCTTCCCCGCATCTGTACTAACCTCTTCAGCAACGGGGAGATCAGTGGCGGGGGTGGGAAGATCGGGAATGGAAGGAGTAGCCTCCTCTAAAATGGAAACTGAAGAACTGGCGGTCTCCATTTTCTGACGCTTGCTCGTGCCAAGTACTCCCATAAATTACTCTTCAGGCGCTTCGCCACCTTGAGCTCATTGTATGCGATGCGGAAAAGCGCGTCCTCGTCCTCTACCTATTTCCGAGCAGCTTCCCGTTTAGCCTCACACGTTCTTTCTTCCTGATCAAAACCTTCCTCCTATTGATCTGATACTGAAGAGTCAGAAAAGCTTAACCCAATAATTTGATGAAAGAAGGGAACGATGATCACGACAGGAATAGCCAGAGGAACTTTTACTGCAGAAGACGACGGAACAACGGGCTCAGCAATAAGGATGGGCGCGATCGCGACCTCGATCTCCCTCCTTGGGTCGAGTAGATCCCTCCAGTCCCGCTCCGGACAAGTGTAGGCGACACAGAGTCAAACGACAACCTCTTTCATGGTGAAAAATCTCTTGTTCACACTTTTATCTAGAAAAAAGAAAGAAAGAAAATAAGGGTTAGAACTTAGAAAAGACAAACTAAAAAATAAATGAAAATGGAAAAATCAGGACTATAGCATGAAAATAAAAGGAAAGGAGGGATCCGGCCACTTACTAAACTCCCCGAGATCTGGGGAACAACCCAGCGACCATCGCCACCCCAGTTTCCACCTATGAGGAGTGTACCTTCCTCCTTGCCTTTATCCCCGCTGGGAAGGTCAATAACTATCCTCCCCGTATCTCACTCGCGCGGGGAGCAAGGTAATAGGACAGTCCATGCCTTTTCACTATGTACACAGTGCAAATTTCATATACCCCTATATTTATGTTATGCCTCATATTGAGGGCTTCAATACCTAGCAGAACCCTATATGTGCTAGGTGTATATTGGGAAGGGCGAGGCTGAAAGTACCAAAGAATTCCTGGAAAATAGGAGAGAAGGGAAGCTTCAAACCTAATGTTATATACATGGGGCTAAAGAAATTTGGTTGGGGGGATTACAAGGAGAACATTTAGGGGTTCCTTCCATAAAACCACAGACTACGTCTAGGGGGAAGGCGTCCCTGTGAAGGGCAAGAAAACGGTCAAATTCATTTTTATTCCTAACTAAGGGAACAATCACCTTGAATGGGTGTTCTTCCATCATTACCAAAAGAAGGCATGCAAAACAAAAAAAGGAGATGAAAAGAGAAGAGACCAGAAAGATGAAGAAGGGAAGAAGAGAACTTATAGAAGATAGGCATAAGCGTAAGAAAAATAAAAGAAATGGGGGAAACCTAGGTAATATAGGCTATGGACACCAAAAGCAAGTTCAAAAGAGTTTAATAGATAGGGAGATGAAAAGACACCGATTCTGAAAAGGGGACAGGCAAAATGATGGACGCATAGGGAAGAGAACGAAATAATTACTGCCAGTCTAACTAAAAATGGTCGGGCCAGTGACGACACGACAGCTGGATAAAAAGAAACCTAATGGGTCAGAAATGCGTATGACGTGAGAGCCATAAAATGAAGCAACGCATGGGGAATGCAAAAAAAAAATGAAGCCCACGCGCACGCGTGCCATGATAGGATAAAACAGGATTAAGAACGATGAAATTTTCAAGGAACGTGTCAACAACCCAAAAAATGAGGCAATTATGGTACGTTATCTCATTATTTAAAAATATTTATGACTTTTCTTGCACAAGACTTAATGTTTTGCAGAATAAAAGAGGATCCTGAATTGATGAAAGTAGACCAAGAATGTTCGTTCTCTAAAAATGAGGTGCGTGCTGAGAGTATTCATTGCACATCAATGAACATCGTCGAAGAGAAATGGGGGCAAATGAACAAGTAAAAAATATCCACTGTTAGGTGGACAAAATGAACTTACTCAGGACTCATGAGAAGCACCGAAAAAGCAGAAACGAATGACTGACTGAAGTCACGGGATATTCAGAGAACGGATAATCATCGCTTCAAGAACAGGAGTCGACATCTCGAGAACGAGGATTATCACTTCAAGAACGGGAACTGACATCTCGAGAACGGGGGATCATCGCTTCAAGAACAGGAAACAACATCTCGAGAATGAGAGTCGTCACCTCAAGGACGGGGCAGAATGTCAGAATGGTAAAAGGGGTTCAGATTGACAATCAAGTGGTCGTGATTGATTGAGTTAGCTGAACCGCTCAGACAAGAGATGATTGGTAGGCCACTAAGCGGTTCTGACTAATTGGCTCAGAACCACATGAAACTGTCATGCGGTAGTAATTGATGGGCGACTGAGTGTGACAGATGTAAAATAAAGACTAAAGGGGATCCCCACGAATGAGTGTTATCCTAGGCCTGATGAGTACCTCATCTGATATTTTTATTTGTTTGATTATTTTTAATTAAACCCATGTAATTGAGGAAGTCTATATAAAACTAATATATTCAATAAAACAGTACACTTTGGACTTTGGATAATTTTTAGATTATCGACAACTCTTTCTATCTCATACTTACACAAATTTTATACTTATTAATACATTTTCCCTAAATAGGTTTTCATATTTATTTAGTTGCTAGTTTATCATTTTTATTATTATATTGAAATGTCACATCCTCACTTTTATCTCTATCTATTTATATACATTAAAGTCTCTCTCCAGATATCTCTCTATATCTCTCAATTTCTCTCTAAATCTCTGTTTCTTTTTCTCTATCTATTTAAATTCAGAGAAAACTTTGAATTCGTAGAAAGATAAAATATTTGGTTGTATTAGTATAATATTAATAGAAGTTTTCTATGTTTCTCTCTCTCCAAATTAATAGGTAACAAAATATATTAATAGAGATTCTCTCTCTTTATCTCTCAAAATTTATTTAATTCATTATTGTGATAGAGAGAGTCTCGGAGAGAGAGATAGAGGTCCAGAGTGGGAGACAGGGAGATGTAATATATATGACATATATTTTGCATGTTAGATACCTTAGATGTCATATACACATACATACATATATACATACATCTATATATACGTATACATAAATACAATAGTAAAACACGTGAGTGCAGTGCACGCGTCCAACAGGTAATTTTACTAATAAAATTGAATTATTAATCTTTTGAAATAATATTTATTTAAAAAATGAGTTCCAACCACAACTTTATAACTCACGAATACCAATTTTGTTTGCTACTCCTAAAATACACACATGTTATTACTGGTCATTTATTCGTCATTGTCATTTTTATGCGTAAAAATATATATTGAACGGTCAAAATATTTTCTCACAAACTTAAGATTACATGACAACTTGATAATTTACATAAACATCTTAGCTCAACACAAAAATACAAGAAGATGACAAAAGCCAATAAAATTGAATTATTAATCTTTTGAAATAATATTTATTTAAAAAATGAGTTCCAACCACAACTTTATAACTCACGAATACCAATTTTGTTTGCTACTCCTAAAATACACACATGTTATTACTGGTCATTTATTCGTCATTGTCATTTTTATGCGTAAAAATATATATTGAACGGTCAAAATATTTTCTCACAAACTTAAGATTACATGACAACTTGATAATTTACATAAACATCTTAGCTCAACACAAAAATATAAGAAGATGACAAAAGCCACAATGAAAGTTATCAAAAACATAGAATATGAAATCCTTGAGTGAAAGTTACCAAAAACATAGAA
This sequence comes from Datisca glomerata, assembly GCA_003255025.1. Taxonomy (NCBI): domain Eukaryota; kingdom Viridiplantae; phylum Streptophyta; class Magnoliopsida; order Cucurbitales; family Datiscaceae; genus Datisca; species Datisca glomerata. The sequence goes on from QANY01013502.1 coordinate 274,794, forward strand.
TATGATACCCTCGGAACTTACAAATTAGGAATGATTATGATTCCAAGTCAGTGAAAAACAACCGTAAATATGGCTTCATTTGAAGGGTCCTACCCAAAAGATTCAATGACATCCACACATAGTCTCTTTTATAGATTATAGGAGTGCCAAGACACGGGACAAGATTGGTGCCGATTATGGTGAAGGGGATAGAATGACCACATGAACCAAGAGTTTTGCAAGCCCAATCGAAAGAGGAGCAAAAATAGGGACGTGGGAGTGTTTGGTGTTATCTTAACTTTTGTTGCAAAGAAGACAATGTAGACAAGAACAAAGATGCCCACAATGCAATGATATGTAATCATAGATAAGAACAAATATGCCCACAATGCAATGATATGCATGGGGTTATCGTAATGCAAGTGTTTCATATATGCTAATGGGAATGCGTCTTCAGTATTATTTATACATAGGCAATAGTCCTAGAATTAAAGATTTGTACACCTTAAATGCAATGAACAATTTATAATGACTCTAAAAAAAACAATTTATAGTGAACTTTTCAGCTTCAAATTTCACACTGTGAGGGGAATTATTCCACTTCGAATTTATGATTGTGGACATATTATCTTACTAAATATTAATTTAATACATTGGAAATATAAAGCAACCATTTATCATGTTGAACGTACACCATCATACACATATTCAATCCCCAACGCACTGTAAATATCATGAAATTTGACTTTATGTACAATTTTGTTTAATTTTCGTTGGGAATACGAACTTTAATTTTTAATTATTTATAAAATACATAAATCAAATGTTAGACCAATACATGAAATTTAAACCCAAGCAAATGACGAGTGAGGTAATCAAAAGTCTCTCTTATTATAAGGCTCTTTTTAAAGTATTAGTCAATTGTACGCGAGTTGCACGTGTTGAAAAAATAAACAATAAAATAATATGTACAAAAATATGAATAAGACTATACATAAAAATGTTTGATCACATTTAAAATTGTTATGTCAAATACTAAGAATTCAATCTATTAAAACCTGATGATATTTTTTGTTAAAGATTATGTGTTACTATAGAGAGTTAATAACTTTTTCTAATTAATATCTCAGTTTGACATGTTTCTAGATACTGTAATTTGATTGTTGATCGTATTGTGAAGTTGGTCTCTGCTTTAGTTCTTGTCGGATTTAGTTTGATGTGATTTCTCATGGCGTTTTGATTTAGTGTTTCTATTAACTCTTGTTAATTAATTTTGTTGTTGTTATTGTTGATGGATTTTATTCTCTCAAAAAAGTAAACAAGATTCGAACTATTAATTTTAATATTAAATTATTCACTTATAAAATTATATGATAGAATTTGATCTATTTAAAGTAATTCATCTCTGAAATTTTTACAACTCATATATTTTTAATAATTGAAAGAGTAAATGTGATTTTGGTAGAGAGAATATCAAGAGATGCATCAATTCAGAATTCTATATAATAGTGAGGGTATGCAGCAAAAAATGATTTTCCATTTTAGTCTCATTTATATGTACTATAGACTTAAAAAGATAAAACATAGATTTGAAGTATTAATTTCAATATCAAATTATTTACTTACTCAATTCTTTAACAAAATTTGATCTATTTAAACTAATTTGTCTATTAATTTTTCACAACTAATATATGATAATAATTGACATGATAAATACGATTTTGGTATAGAGAATACCAAAAGACTTATTAATATTGAACTCCATATAATAGTAAGGACAATTTGTGTCTAAAAATATTTCTCCCCTCTAAGCACCATTTAGAAGTAGTAGTAGTGATTTATATATACTATAGATTTATAAAGGGTAAAAACATATTTGAAGTATTAATTTCAATATCAAATTATTCGCTCATCTAATTCTTTACAAAATTCAATTTATTTAAACTACTTTGTCTTTTAATTTTTCACAACTAATATATTGTTAATAATTGACATTATAAATGTGATTTGGTAGGGAGAATACCAAAAAACTTATCAATTTAAAATTTCATGTAATAGTAGTAAGGGTAATTTGTGTCTAAAAATATTTCTCCCCCCTAACCTCCATAGAAGTAGTAGTGACTAGTCAACACACATGTGTTTCGCACGCATCCAACCAACTTAAATTGTACATATAATATTAAATTAATATTAATGTTAAAATAAATATGCCATCATCTTTAAAAATTATTCTACATCTAAACTAAAAGTGAAATAGTAATAATAATAACTTGTTTACGATATTAAAATTTTAGTGTTATTTGAATAGTATAGAAAAAAATATATTATTTTATCAATTTATCATATTCTTAATAAATAATTATATCATATTAAGAGATACTTTCTCATATTTAAAATATACTAGTCAATATACATGTGCAATGCACGTGAAATTGAATCTATTACATGTTTAGTTATGATTATTACTGATAATTATTTTGTGTTTATGTGAACTTAAAAAATATATTTAGGTCAAATATATGATTTGTTTTCAATTTATGTGAATAAAATCAAGGCAATGTTGTATTCTTATTTTTTAATTTACTGATGTATTATAATTCAATCACGTTCTATAACATAATACCTTCTAAGAAAAAGAATTAAGAATATATAATATAAATGTACTATAAAAATTTAAAGAAAGTAGTGACTTCATTAGAATTAAGTCATCAACTTCATGTTTAATTTTAAATTTGATCTTCTTTTCTTTTGTATTATAAATTTATTTTTTTGTTCGTAAACATTGTGCAACTACAATTATATAACATGCTAAATTATCCACTTCATGTATAATTTTAAACTTGATCTTCTTTTCTTTTGTATTGTTTGTAGACATTGTGCAACTAAAATAATGTAACATGCTAATCATACTAACATATAAAATGGGTTTTATACAAGACTATACCCCATGAAAAAAGCCTTTTACAAAATTATACTCCTTCAGTAATTTGTGCAATCTCTAATCTAGAGCCCACATTTCCTTCACTTTTTCTCTTCTTTTTCCCTCATTGCCCTCTTACATATTGGCCTATGCTCTCTCTCTTCATCTTCCATCTTCATCTCTCTCTCATTTTTTCAAAAATCCATTATCTCTTAAACCATTTTCATTTTTTATTTATTCATGCTTCATTTGTTTCATGATTTTACAACTTTTTCATTTTCTAAAAAATTAAGGTTGAGAACTAAAATTATAATTTTATTTTTAGATATTTTGTGGAAAATAGGTGAGAATATTGATCAAAATTTGATGAGTTTTTTTAATTTGGGCTTATGCCCAGATTTGAGAGAGAGAAATCATAAGGTGAGAATGAATTTTGTTAATTTTAATGGATTTTGTTAATTTTTATAAGTTCCGTTAATTTTGACGGGTTTGCTAATTTTGGGTACGAGTCTATTAATTTTGGGTGTGAGTTTACACGATGGGTACACGGATATCGTATAGCCTGGACGATGGCTATGCAGGCATCGTGCAGCCTACATGATGGCTACACTGACATCGTGTAGACTACACAATCGTCATGTATGCATCGTGTACACTACACATGTAATATATTTAATTTTATATATTTATTTAAATATAAATAAATACGAAAGTTGAGTGTTGAAGAATAATGAATTGACATTTGATTTGATGTTGTGTAAGAAAATTATTGGGGGGAAAGAATGAAGAAAAAGTAGTAGGCAATGAGTATATGATCGTAGTGTAGTCATCGTGTAGTGTACACGATCGTCGTGTAGGCATCGTGTAGTGTACACGATCGTCGTGTAGGCATCGTGTAGTGTACACGATCATCATGTACACATTACACTATATATGTAATATATTTAATTTTATATATTTATTTAAATATTAATAAAAATGAAGGTTGAGTGTGGTAGAATAATGATTTGACATTTGATTCGATGTATACAAAAAGTGTTGGGGAAAAATAAAGAAAAAGTAGTGAGAAATTGGTACACAATGATAACACGATTGTATTGTAGTCATCCTGTGGTGTACACGATTATGGTGTAGTCATCGTGTGGTGTACACGATTGTGGTGTAGTCATCGTGTAGTGTACACAATGTCTACACGATCATCATGTAGGCATTGCGTACACAACATATGTAATATATTTAATTTTATAAATTTATTTTAAATAAAAATAAATAGGAGGTTGAGTGTTGAAGAATAATGAATTGACATTTGATTTAATGTTGTGTAAGAAAAGAATTGAGGGGAAATAATGAAGAAAAAGTAGTGGACAATGAGTACACGATGACTACACGATCGTAATGTAGTCATTGTGTAGTGTTCACGAGCATCGTGTATGCATCGTGTACACTACACATATAATATATTTAATCTTATATATATTTAGTTAATTATTAATAAAAATGGAGGTTGCGTGTTGAAGAAGAATGATTTGATATTGTGTAAGAAAAGTGTTGGGGGAAGAATGAAGAAAAAGTAGTGGGTAATTGGTACACAAGACAACACGACTGTAGTGTAGTCATCGTGTGGTGTACACGATCGCCGTATAGGCATAGTGTAGTGAGCACGATGACTACACGATCGTCTACACTACACATATAATATATTTATTTAAATATAAATAAATATGGAGGTTGAGCGTTAAAAAAAATGATTTGACATTTGATTTGATGTTATGTAAGAAAAATATTGGGAGAAGGAATAAAGAAAAAGTAAGTGGATGGTGGGTCATGGGTACACGATGCATGCACAATCATCGTATAATCTACAAGATAGTTACATGATTTTCGTGTAGTCTACAAGAAGGCTACACACTACACGATGATCATGTAGCCATCGTATACCTATGACCCACTGTGCACTATTCCTTCCCCATAATACTTTCTTATACAACATTAAATCAAATGTCAAATCATTCTTCTTCAACACTCAACCTTCATATTTATTAATATTTAAATACATATATAAAATTAAATATATTAAATGCGTAGTCTACACGATACCTACGCGATGATCGTGTACACATCATGTACACTACACGATGACTACACCATGATCTTATAGTCATCATGTGCCCATTGCCCACTATTGTTTCTTTATTCTTTCCCTCTTAATACTTTTCTTACACAACATCAAATCAAATTCCAAATCATTATTATTCAACACTCAACCTTCATATTTATTTATTTTTAAATAAATATATATTGTGTGTGTAGTGTACACGATGCCCACACGACGATCGTGTACACTACATGATGCCTACACGACGATCGTGTACACTACATGATGACTACACTACGATCGTATAACCATTGTGTAGACTACATAATGGGTACACGGTCATCGTGTAGTCATCTTGTAATTTACATGATGGGTACAAGTGCGTCGTGTACCCCCTCTCTCTCATTCTCAACGTTCTCTCTCCCTCTCTCTAAGCTCTACATTTTGTCTCTCTCTCTCTGTCTCTCTAAGATCTATATATTGTCTATCTATCTCTCTTTATGTTCTCTCTCAAAATTAACAAAACTCACTAAAATTAACAAAACCTATTAAAATTACACTACACGATTATTACAAATACGGACGTGTAGCCATCATGTACCCATTGCGCATTACATTTTTTTATTCATTCTCCCCCCACATGATGCTAGTATAGCCATCATGTAGTTTACAAGATGGCTATACGATGCTAGTGTTGCCATCATGTAGCCTACACGATAGGTACACGAGCATCGTGTAGCCATCGTGTAGACTCTTACCCAAAATTAGCAAAAATGGTTAAAATTAACAAAACCTATCAAAATTAACAAAATCCATTAAAATTAACAAAATTCCTTCTCTTTCTACGGTTTCTCTCTCAAATCTAGGTAAAAGTCAAAAATTAACAAAATTCATCAATTAGGCCAATATTCTCACCCATTTTCCACAAAAATTCCAAATTTTTTTTTTTAGCACTCAACCTTAATTTTTTTAGAAAATGACAAAGTTTTAAAATCATTAAGCAAATGAAGTATGAAGAAATAAAAAATAAAAATGGATTTATGAGAAAATCAGTTTCTGAAAAATGAGAGAGAGTGTGTGTGGATCTGTATGTAAGAAGGGCAATGAGAGAAAAAGAAGAGAAAAAGTGAAGGGAATGTTGGATCGGGGTGAGCGAGTGCACAAATTATGAAAAGGGAATAATTTTGTAAACTTTTTTTTCCTAAGCTATAGTCTTGCAAAAAAACCTATAAAATACAACATAACTAAAGTTTTTTAAAGTGTGTTAAACCTATCTTTTTTAAAGTTTTATAGAGATCTTTTGTATTTCCTCTACTTTAAATTTTATTAGTAAAAATATATAATTTTCTCACTAACTTCTTACATAACTTGTTATAATTCGTTCAAGATTATCAAAATAAAATTATCTTAAAATTTATATTGTATTTTTTTAAAATTCATTAAATAGGAGAGCGGACTAATTAATGACAACTTTGATAAATTTATTATAATTTTAAAAATAATCAATTATTAAATATCACATGTAAATTTGAATGTTATTTTGGGTAGTGCATCAATAATAAGTGGACAAAATTATCTAAAAATGATTCTCCATCTTCCCCACTTTTAATATATTATAGATTAATATCTCTTCTATAAATTCATGATATGAGTTTTCATATTACTGATAACATAAATATTAGAGAATATTTAATATATAAATTTACTATAAACAAATCATATTGACATAATTAAATATTAGTTATAAAAGATCTTGAAATCAATTTATGGATATTCAAGTCTCTCATTACATAAGATTATCAAAATATTTTATTTTACTAATCACAAACAAATTATGATTGGATAAAAATAAAACATTCTCAAATGAATTAAATGAGGAAAGAAGTGAAATACCTAATTTGTGCTATATTTTAATAGACTTTAAAGGTAAAAGGAGAATCAAACGTTTTTCCACTTTAAGCTCATTTTAATGTAGTAATCTAAACTAAAAGTGAAATAGTAATAAATAATAACTTGTTTATAATATTAAATTTTTAGTGATATTTGAATAGTATAGAAAATAGTTTTATTTTATCAATTTGTCATATTCTTGAGAAATAAATATATCAAATTTAAGATATAAGCTCTTGTATTTAAAATATATTAATATTTTCTATAAATTCATGTATATGAATTTTCATATTACTGATAACATCAATAGTAGATAATATATAATATATAAATCTATAACAAATAAATCATATTGACATAATTAAATATTAGTTATAAAAGATCTTGAAATCAATCGATGAATATTCAGTCTCTAATTACATAAGATTATCAAAATATTTTATTTCTCAAACACAAAATGCACTCTTATAGAAGACTAAAGTCTCGTTTGACAGTCAAGATAGTACTAGATAATATTATACTAAAAATGTCAAAATGTATTGTCCTGTATTTAATAAAAAATATTGTCAAATATTTGGTGTTGTATTAGTTACAAAGCTGTATTACTTGTACAATGTTTGGCATATCGTAGTATTATATTGTAAACCTGTTTGTCTTGATTTGATCTGCAAAAACCTATTTAAAACTCATAATTAGTTAAAAAATTGTATTACTTGTACAATGTTTGGCATATCGTAGTACTATATTGTAAACCTGTTTGTCATGATTTGATCTGCAAAAACCTATTTAAAACTCATAATATGTCATTTTACATGTTCAACTATAAAATAAAGTATCTCATTCATACTACTAAAAAAACATAATATGTAAACAATCCAGAAACCTCATCATTCATTTTCGTCATTATGATAATATCCATAAAAAACTATTTCATAATATTAGCTCATTTCAAGTTCATAATGCATCAATACATCACATAATAAACAACCACAATATTCCCTCATTTTTATGTTCATCTCTAACGAAGAATGGTTCCATACATTTTTTTTATTTTTAACTTGGACTCAATATGTGGTCTATCAATCAAATTATGCCATGTTCACCTTAAAATGTATATTTTTGGAATGACAAGAACGATGGATGGATTTAAATGTGTAAATATGATTTCCCTTGTAAGTAGGGAGAACTGTAAAAATGACCAATTTTCTAGATTAAATTGCAAAAATGGTCAGAATTGTTTTTTTACAAAAATTACCAGAATAAAGTAAATAATTTATTCATATTGTGTAATTTTTGTTAATAAATTATTTACTTCTGTCATTTTTTGTCATTTTTCAAATAAAAAGTTTTCGGGCCAATTTTATAGTTTGAGCTGGAGAGTTAACTTTTCCTGTCGTTTTTCATTGTGTGTACTTGTATTTGTCATTAGTCTTGCGCTATTAATCATGACTAATTCTATATCAATCAAGTTTTAAGTGACAAAGTGACATGATAATTATTTATGAGTTATTTTGTCAAATCATTTTAATGAGTCATCAAACACCAACCAATAAATGATTATCACATCACTTGGTCACTTAAAATATTTTCAATTACTTAGTCACTATAGAATTATTCTTTAATAATATATTTGCAACATCGAATTCCTAATTCTTGGTACCAATTTTTCAAAAAAAAAAAGGTTCAACACATGTTTAATAGTCGTACACGATTTTTTATGCAGTGTATATTATACGACGATGTTTCGTACTCTTTTTGATTTTCCAATCGGTTTTTTGCAAGACTATACCCAAAGAAAAAGCATTTTACAAAATTATACTACACATTATGTAACTTCATTGAGTTTTCATGTACACTACAAGATGGGCACAAGAGGACCGTGTACCTATCGTGTAGTCTACCCATTCTGTATATTAAGTCATCCAGTACACTACACGATGGGTACGCGATGACTGTGTAGACATCGTGTAGCCTTCAAGAAGCCTACAGGATGAGTGTGAAGTTATCGTGTAACCTTCAAGAACCAAAACCAACCATTCAATGGTAAAACCAAGCATTCAACAACATATACAAAATTTGGCATTAAAAATTATATAGGAAAAAACCATAAAATCAGCATAAATAATACATATCCAATTTATACGTACAAAATTATAATGGTTCAACTTTTCCCTTGCAATTAACTCAATTACAATACGTTTACGGTATTCCAACATTCTCTTTTGAGTTATTTCCTAGAGATCCATCCCATATGTTAGGGCTTCGACAAACGTTAGGGAGAATACCCCACAATCAAAGCTACAAACACATGAAGTGCAAAAAACACAATAAAATAATATGTATGAAATTCTAAGTACATGGAGGACTTTTAAAAGTATGTATTTTTCACTTACACATTGTCTTGTTGTGGACACGACATTGTCTTATATTCTTACCCATCTTTCAATTGAATCCACGTCATTTTTTTTATATTCATAATTTAAAGCAAACGAGGGACAATCTTTGTAAAAGGCTTCATAAGTTCAGGATACTTAGACTTTTTATATGGCGTGTTCAAGGAATTATAAATATTAACACACTGGCTATTGAAATCTAGCTCCACAACAAACCAATGACTATTCCCCACATTCATGGGGAATAGAACCTATAGAAATTTATATATAAGAATAAATATTGGCTTTTATAGGTAAAAAATGTTTAATACCTTATAAGTAAAAAAGATATACCTTATCAAACTCTTTCTAGTCCCTTCAAAAGTTTGTTTGTAAGCCAGGGATTTGGTACCGAAGAGTATCATCAACGTCAATATTCCATGCCGCAGGATCATTCTCAAACTCTTCCACATGGCCCGTCAGGTTTCCCTGTAATGTCACTAAAAAAAATATTAAGTCTACACGATGCCCATGAAGGCCTCGTGTAGACTACATAAAACATTTTACTTACTTCCAGATACAAATCACCAATAGCAACTCCGATATGCGGGTTGTAGTCCCGTAAATCCCTTCTCATTACCTCAAAGAATGCATTGATAGATATGCTGCAATGTAAAATAGATTACATAAGATATTTATATTTATTTTAAATACCACATTAAATAAGATTATAAATATAACTACTTACATCAGACTCAAGCCACTGATAAGGTGGGGATACTAGTGTCTTGAACCAAGAAAAGTTACCGATGCATACCAAACGTTTATTTTCTCGTTCCTGTACAACGTAATTACAGATAAAAAAATAAGAGTTTCGATTGGTACACCATTGTGTAACCCTCAGAAACATATCATGTAATCTACACGATGACCATGTAATCATCGTATAGACTACACGATATCCGTATAACCATCGTATAGATTACACAATGTCCGTGTAACTATCGTGTAAACTACACGATGTCTACACAATATCCGTGTAATCATCATGTATATCATACGATGTCACTGTAACTATTATGTATGAGAAGAAGAAATGTACAATAAAATTTCAGAACTTACTTTGACCTTGATGAGGAGAACCAGACATTAAAACGAAATTCATCATCTGAAGATATATCAAGCATATATGTTAAAGGCTTGAATTCCGTTGTCTCCACCACTTTCTCCTCTACCTTTTTTCTAAACTATTTTTTCTTTTCATTTTGTTGCGCTTCCCAATTGGGGGGACCCAAGGAACTGAGATCCCTTGATCTTCCTCTTACCAAGATCACCAAGGCAGACGAACTCGTATTCTTCTCCATGGTTGGGTTGCTCCGTTGACTTTACCGAACCCATCAAGTCTGATATTATCAATGCAACTTTAGCTTCTTCTTTTTCCATTTCTTCTTCTTTTTATTTTATTTCCTCCTTCACTTTCATTTCTTCTTTGATTTCCTCCTTCACTTCTTTTGTTCTTATTTCCCTCCCTTCTTCCCTCCTTGTTTTCTTATTTTTCTTCTATTTTTAATTATTTTTTACCTCTACTTTTTTTGTTATTTATTATTTTATTCTTATTGCTTCTTCTTTCTCATCTTCTTCCTTTTCTTCCTTTTTTCTTCATCTCCCTCATTCTTCTTTGATTCTTCTCTCTCTTCTTTTTTCTCATCTTCCCTCTCTTCTTTTTCTTGATCCATTTTTTCTCTCATATTCTTCCTCTTTTTCTACCTCTTCCTAATCTTCTTCTTCCTCTTTTTTTCTTGATCCATTTTTCTCTCCTATTCTCCCCTTTTTTTCATCTTTTCACCCTTCTTCTTTCTAGACCTCCATCATCATGGCAGATCGAGAACATAATGAATAATGATCATCCGACTGTGATGTCACCAGATGATCCATCAAAATCTTGATTTGGAAAATGATAAAGAAAATGTTTGATTGCATGAAAATAATCTTCTTGTCCATTGAATTGATCTTTTGCCCCATTCCAATCAAATATTTCCTTACCTAATCCTCCCCATTGGGCCTCTTCTCATCTCTCTTCACAATTCCCTCCAACTCAGGCCTTTTCCTCTTCTTCGTCTTCTCCTCATCAACTTCCTCATCCACCCATGGTAAGGCGTCGACTGAAAAATATGTAATATAAATCAGATGGGTACACGATGTCAGTGTGGAGTTGTGACTAGAAGGGTAGATGATGAGTACATGATGTCTGTGTTCGCATCGTGAAGTCCGCATGATGGGTACATGGGCCATGTATATTGATCATGCAGGCTACACAATGCTTACACGAGGTCGGTGTAAGAATCGTGTAGCCTACACGATGACTACACGAGGTCAGTGTACAAGAAAAAAAAGGCTACAAAATGATTTTGAACATACCTTCCCTGCGGCTACTGATTTCCTGTAGCTTGTTTGTTCTTCCACCTCCGTAGGGACCAAGGAAAGAACTTCCGACTAAAAATTCAAATAAAATAACTTAATATAAATTACGTTCAAGTAATATAAATTATGTTAACATAAATCACAACTTACATTTTTCTTTGAACAAATTTATTTCTGCAGATTTTCAACAAGAACAATTGTGGTTGGAGCCCACTTGAGAATCTGTGGTACCTTGGATGAAACCTGATTACCATACAAACTACCCATCAAGTGGATAGTTTCAAATACCATGCTTATTAAAAAAAGAGTGTAGTTCAATATTCAACACATAAATAACTCAAAACATCACTATTTAATATTGTCATGAAGTCATCGTGTAGCCTATAAGAAGCATATCGATGACCATGAAGTCGTCCTATGGCCTACAAGAAGCCTACACAATGACCGTGAAGTCATCGCGTAGCCTAAAAGAAGCCTACATCACTATGTAGAATAAAAAAAATTATCTGGAAGGCAAAAGGACATCCATTCAGTGAATATCCATGAACAACAATGGAGGGTTTCTGTGATTTTTGTACCTTTTTCCTTGATTAAGATCACCAAAGACATGCTTTGTATTCTTCACAACTAATAATGATTTGATTGTTTTGGAGAAAGAGAGCGCTCCCCATGGATATTGGTTGAAGGCTTCTAGGTCGTCAACCAAAACTAACCATTTCTTCTCGATTTGGGTTTGGCTGTCCTTCCCCAAAAAGAAATGCTCTAGTAAGTAAATAAGAGACATCTTAATGTTACCGCTCTTGAATTTCTCCTCCAACTCAGCCATGGTTATACCCTTGGCTTTGGAAAAGTACAGATCAGCGAGTTTGTTTGGGCCATATATCTTATTCTCATCCTAGACTTCACCGAACTTCAGTCCGGTCATCAACGAGAACTCCTTCTTTGAAAAACACAATGTCTCCTCTTTGACAAAAAAATAAGATTTCCTCCTTAGATAGAGTGTCGTCCACATATTCGACCTCCATGCCCAGCACCTGGTGGCAGACATTGGCTGAAAACTTCAAGGATGGAGATCCAGAAGATGACCAAAACATGTCTCCTTAAATAGGTAGAGTTGAAGAGCTGTCAACTTGGTCTTGATAATATCTATCACATGTGTATTACACTTTGAATATACCTTGGACTTGTCTTGTAACGTCATGGACGTATCGCAATTTCATTGATGAAGCCATAACAATTGATGATGAAGCCATAACCAAAAGAAAATTCAAGAAAGATATAAAATCAGAGAATTAAAGTGTACTCGATGCTCGTGTAGCTACACGTTGGTCGTGTACCCCTCCTATATACTACAAGATAGGTACATGATGCTCGTGTAGCTATCGTAGACCATAGGAGGGGTACACGATGCTCGTGTACCCATTATGTAATGTACGTGAAGGGTACACGACGACCGTGTAATCCTCTTGTACATTACATGATGACTACACGGTTGTCGTTTATCTTTCATGTACACTACACGATGACTACATCGCGTACCCAATCATGTTAGGGAAGAAAATAGAGAAACCTATATAAATCCTACAGAAACTACTAAGAAACCTAGAAACCTACAAAAAAAAATAAGAAACCTAGAAAAAAACTCAGAAACCTACAAAAATTTAGAAGCAAAAAAACATATACCTTGTTGTGATTTTTGGCTGTGAGAGCGAATTTTCAGAGAGAGATACTTCGATTTCGAGAGAGATAGTAAATATAAGAGAGAGATAGCAAAAAAAAACACCATTTCCAATCGCAATGTACCCGGGCTATCTATAACAGGCCGATTCGGCGAATAGTCTCAGCATTTTCTTGATATCCAAACGACCGATTTCGCTTGTTCAGACCCTAATCCCCTACCTAGCGGTAAATCTCCATTGATATAGATGTCAACCTCGACCACGTTCCGCTACACGCAGACCCCGTCGAAGGTCCTCCACCTCCGCAACCTCCCATGGGAGTGCATCGAGGAAGAGCTAATCGAGCTTTGCAAGCCCTTCGGTAAGATCGTCAACACCAAGTGCAATGTCGGTGCTAATCGCAATCAGGCCTTCGTTGAATTTGTGAGTGCTTCTCAATTTTGATTTGACTTGGTTCATTTCAGCTCGAAAAACTTGACACTCCTGAAGGAGACGAGTAATCTTTCTAACAGTGACTCTTTTCCGGAGGTTTTGGGAAGCAAATTGCTTCTTTAATTTGGGTTTGCGAAAAAATCTCTTAATAATATGCTAGTAAAACGACTTGTTATTAATTGACTACTGTAGTTTGACATTACACTTGGTTTTATTAAGTTTTGGAAGTGACGGCTTCTTCTGTGGTTTTCGGGTTATTATGCGGTCTTCGGAGCTTTTAATACTTTTTTGAGCTGTTTATGCAAAATATTCCATTTTATTTCGCATCATCAGTTTAAATTGAGGTATTAGTATTATATAGGCTAATAAAGATGTTCAGTAGAGCAGCTTGAAGAGCCCATTTCCTTACTAGAACACCGAAATCGCACTTTTAAGTCTTTTACTTTGTCGTCCGTCCGTCACTAAGAGATGACAAAGTACTGATATTTTTTGCAGGCAGACCTAAATCAGGCCATCTCGATGGTTTCATATTATGCTTCTTCATCAGAGCCTGCACAGATCCGTGGTAAAACTGTATATATTCAGTATTCAAACAGGCATGAAATTGTAAATAATAAAAGTCCGGGTGATGTTCCTGGAAATGTCTTGCTTGTAACCATTGAAGGTGTAGAAGCTGGTGATGTGAGCATTGATGTTATTCACTTGGTAAGTTTCTTTTGGCTTTCTAATTCATTTTCATAACTTTGATTCTTGTAACTGTTCATCAACAAGGTTTTTTTAAGATGATAAGGAGATCCGGCTTACTAGCAGCTTACATTTTTATGCTTGTTTATTCTCCCTCTTTTTTTTGGTCGATTATTTGGGAAACATATTTAAATATTTCCAACTTGATGATGCTTTTTTTGTTATGTACGTGTGTGTGCATGTGCTGTGTTCTAGTTTTCTGGGAAATAATGTTCTTGCATACTTTAATAGTGCTTTGTTTATGACCTTCCATGCTTGTTATCTATTTCATGTTGGCCTATCTAAGTTATGTCTGTGGTGAATCAAAGTTTTGTCTTAATTATATTCTTCTTCATGTTTCAGGCTTCTTCTTCTTCTTCTTCTTCTTCTTCTTCTTCTTCTTCTTCTTACTTGTGCATATAAAGGGTTTGTAATTGCTGGATAGTACTTTCCAATAAGACAAGGTTTCAGTCAGCATCTTTATTAAATTTTGTAACGGTTTATTAAAATCGGTTGAAGCACTGATGGTGATATCTCTTATTTAGATACCTTTTATTGGAGACAGTTTGGAATTATAGTCATCTACATCATACTCATTCTAAGGTCATTCATATATACACAGGTGTCATTCTGCACTTATATCTCGTCTGCTTTGAGTTTTTTTGGTCATAGTATTGTTACCTGGGATGGGCTCCAGCGACTTGTTATTTTTTTCCTAACTATAATCGTGAAATACAATCCGACCTTCTATTATTGGCTCTGTTTTTCCTCTAGGTGTTTTCAGCTTTTGGTTTTGTGCACAAGATTGCTACTTTTGAAAAGGCAGCTGGTTTCCAGGTGAGATGTCACTTACACTGAATCGTTTGAGATAGGTTTTATACGGGTCATCCTTATTATTTGGTCCATATCATGACAGGCATTAATACAATTCAGTGACACTGAGACTGCTTCATCAGCTAGGAATGCCTTGGATGGAAGAAGTATACCCAGGCATGGACTGCTTCTCGCCTCCTTTGTAAAATTTACGGACTTCTGTAGTTTTGGTATGTGATACTAGTTTGCTAGGCCTCAATTGTGATGTCGTATATCCAGGTATTTGCTTCCAGAACATGTTGGTTCATCCCACTTGCGTATCTCATATTCAGCGCATACCGATCTTAATATTAAGTTCCAGTCCCATAGAAGCAGGTAACAGCCAGATCCATACTGAGATGGACATTTCTTATGTTTTATTGTTCTCTCTGTTATCTGTGGCTGAAAATTATATGTTAATTATTTTCGCTTTTGAGATCCTGCTATTGATGTGCTTTTTGACGTCTAGTGGTTAGCGTCAGCGAAGCCTGATAGCCAGAACATAGATGTGTTATCATGACCGATTAGTAATCCCTTGATCTTTTGATGATTGCATATATCAAAATTCATTATTATAAGAAGCTCAGCTCAGTTATACTTCTGTGAAATTTTTTATTTATTAAAGTAGTTGCTTCCAGAATAGAGAAGTTTTCAGAATCTATTTTAGGAATGTTTTTTAGTCATTTGCTTTGCACTCTTTTTTTTTCTCTTCTTTGGTTTCCAATTTTATTACTGCATCTTTGGGGTGTCATTCAGATTCAGCCTTTTTTAGTTTCTTTGTTTTCCAATAACACTCTTTTACATAAGACCCTCCTGCTTCTATTAAATTTGTTGAGACTGCATCATCTATTCAACCTCTGATATTATTCTGCTTTGTAATATTTCTGATGGACTTCTCTCTACTTCATTACAGGGATTATACAAATCCGTATCTCCCTGTAAATCCAACAGCCATTGAGGGGATCGCGCCGGTATTTCTTTTAATAGTTAATCTACTATATGATTTTTTCTCACGCTCTCTTACAGTATGCTGTCTCCAGCCCGCACTAGGTCCTGATGGAAAGAAGAAAGAACCTGAGAGTAATGTACTTCTCGCTTTAATTGAGAATATGCAGTACGCCGTTACTGTGGATGTTCTTCACACTGTGAGTCCCTGTCCCCACTTGTGATTGCTGAAGTACTAGATTATTCTACTAATACTGTGGTTCTTGCTTTCCCTCCTTTATAGGTTTTTTCTGCTTTTGGTACAGTTCAGAAAATTGCTATATTTGAGAAGAATGGTCAAACACAGGCACTGATCCAATACCCTGGTATTATCCTTTTCGTGTTTGACTTTTCATTTACTTACGTATATTATTACCTCCTTGCACTTATCTTTCTCTTTTACAAAACAACACTTTCTGAACAGCCGTTAAACCAGCTTGAAATGATTTTGTGGGTCTGTTAAACCAGCTTGAAATGATTTTGTGGGGTCTTTATACTGACTGGTCAAATTTTCAAATTTCTTGGCAAGGAAGAAGTTATGAATCAAGTTGTTTGCAACCTCTGTTTATGTTTCCTAGTGGCTAAATTGATATCTATGATCCCGATTCCTTATTAGTGATGTAGAAATTCTCATGCTTTGTTAAATTTCGGTGGGAAGTAAAAGCTTACATGTACATGTTCCTTGGTTTCATCACAGTGATGTTTTAGTTCAAAACCGGGGGTGTCATGATTGTAATGGAGGCTTGTTCATTCTTTTATCTCCTATTTATATCTCTCTGGGAATCTTAAATTCTATTCATGTACTATTAGAAAAAAACATTCATATTTGTGTGTTGTTATTCCAGAATTCACAACTGCAGCAGTTGCCAGGGAAGCTCTAGAAGGACACTGCATATATGATGGTGGCTATTGTAAGCTTCATCTATCATACTCTCGTCATACTGATCTCAATGTAAAGGTATAAATATACGTTGTTGAGTTAATGTTCATGAGATGGGGGGAAAAAGAAGATAAACTGTTAAGAAGTCCATTTAAAGAAAAGTGGATTCAATCATTGAGCGAAAACGAAATTATCGAATGTATGCTTCTCGATGCTTGATCATTTCTTTTGAGATGAGATGTAGGGTAGCAAAACTGATTATTTGTTTATATTTGGCTCTAGGCTAGTGACAAAAGTAGAGATTATACAGTCCCGGATGCAACTTTGTTAGCAGCACAAGGTTCTAGTTATCCAACTCCTCCAGCTGTGTGGCAGAATTCTCAGGCTGCCCAAATGTACCATGGGGGTGATTTCACTACAACTGCCTCCTTACCCACTCAGCTTTCAGCTGGACAAATGACATCCTGGGATCCAGCCATGCAAGCAAGCAGACCAACTTTTGTGTCAGTTCCCAGTACTTTTCCTGGTCAAACTTTTGGTTCCTCACCTGTCTCGCCAGCACAAGTGACAAGTAATCTTTCACCCATGAGAAATTCTCTGCCAGGGGTCCCCCCAAATGTTCTACCTGGAGCTGTTTCTCCTGGGCAACCGCCATACCGGTCTAATATTCAACCCAGTGGCACTTCACGTCCCGGTCAGCCACCTTACTATGGTTAGCTGACGCCTCTTGAATGTATTTTGTTAAATGCTTCTGTTTTTGTGTATCTTCTAGGAGGTCTCTGAATCTTAATGAAGTAATACTTTTAATACATTCTGTGGCATAGCAGTGACTTCCCTTATGAAGAAAGGCTCGTTTGTTTTCAACTTTTTGTTGCATAATTCTTCAATTTATATGTTTTCTTATTTCTGACAACTTTACGGGGGCTACATCTTGGGATGACAGATAAGTCAATAAAGGTTCAGGTCCAGTCTAGTTGGTTCGCCTGATAAGTTTTAACCAAGCTTGTAGTTATAACTGTCTCTCCAATCTGGCTGCTAACGTTGTGACGATCCATGTAAATGACTGCCTCCTTTGAGGGAGAGTTCAAAATCTAGGGGCATCTGGCTGACTCTTGTTTCTTTTAATTGTTTTATTTTTTGGGGAAAAATATCAACGTCTAGTTGTCTACGAGAATCAAGTATATTACGACTTGAACCACAACCACATGGGATCGGTATGGGTGTCAACGTGTCAACTCATTTTTTTTTCTTGTTTTCTTTCTTTTAATTGTCGTGTAGAAATTATTTTTGTTATTTATATATAGTTTCTCTCAAGGGTGAGAATATTGTGAAGCTGACCTACCTGTTGTATGTGAGACATTTTTAAGCTTGGAAATGAGATTCTGTTTTATGACAAATTCTCATTCTCCTCAGCCTGAGTATTTTACTTGAAAACACTTGCATGTTATAAGAAAAATCTAGTTTTAATCACATTTATTTGATAAAATAAAAAGTTGTTTGAAACGTATTTTGATATTTTTAAGCATTTCTACAAATGGCTCCTAAGATGCTTTAAAAATACAATACATATGCTTCAAAATATATCCAAGCGTTTCATGTAAAACACTTTTTAGTCAAAACACTGCAAAACACAACCAAATATGGTGGTTTGAAGAATCATACTCAAAGAAGAATGAAATCTATGAAATGACTTTGAGAATTACACATTTGGCTGTGTTTGAACCTTCAAATTGTTGAGGGAATAGAAAGAAAACATTAAAAATATAATTCTGACCATTTAATTTTATTAGAATATAAGTAGAAAATAATATGAATGATTTTTTTTTCCAAAATTTGAGACTAAAAAGTAAAATTGAAATTCTCTTACCCTTGGTACTCACATGCGTTTCTTTCTCATTCATTTTACTAATTTTTTAGGGGTGTGCAGAATTTTTAAGAACCGACTGAATCGAACCGGTACTTTTACTATAGTGATTGTAATCGGTTCGCTTAATTTAACTAAACTTTCGGTTCGATGATATTTTACAATAAACCTGTAATGAGTTCGAACCGATTACAATCATTTTTAATATATATTAATTAGACATATATTTTTAAAAACTTATAAATTAGACATATATTATTAAAAATTAGATATATATATATTAATTGTGTTGAGTGTTGATGTTTTCAATTTAATTATTTTTACTATTTTTTTAGAAGTTTTATAATTGTAGCCAAACCGGTTACAAGTAATCGAACCGAATCGATTATTTTGGTTTCATTCAATTCAGTTCTTTCGGTTGCAACGGTTCGGTTCGGTTCGATATTTTAGATAACCGGTGAATTCAGTTCGATTATAAAAATATCTTACTAGCCGATCGAACTGAACCGTGCACACTCCTAATTTTTTTTACTTTTTTGTCATGTATTTTCTGAAAATCCGAACTTAGTAGTCAAGCAACTGTTGCCCATATCACACTGGTTAATATAATGTTGCCTCTTCTTTGCATGTCTTTCTCTATAGAATTCATTTTTGTTTACTGACAAAATGGGTGGCAATGCCCAAATTTGATTAGCTGTAATTTTTTTTGTCAAACTTATAAGTTATACGGATAAAAGACATATTACAACTCGAATTCACGATCTTATAACGTGTGTAAGAGCCTTAACTACTGCGTCAATTTATTTTTCATCAGAATAAAAATTTATATTTTTAAATCTAACATTAGAAAGGACAACAAAACTTGAAACAAATCACAAAATAATCAAAGTATGTAAATTTTTTTTCCAATGAGAAAGTAATTCAGCAAAAGGATTTCTCCATTAACCTCACAAATTCTTTGAAATCTATTCTACCATCTTTGTTTTCATCAAAAGAACTTATCATCTTCTTGCAGCCTTGTAACTCTGAGCCTTCCTTTAAGCCTAATGCACATAGAACTCTCTGCAACTCTTTTGCACCTATGAACCCATCTTTATTCTCATCAAACACATTGAAAGCTTCCTTCACTTCCTCCAAGCTCGGCTCATCCTCGTCGAACAACCCTGAAAGCTCATCGGAACTTATCGACTCCTTAAGCTCCTCACCTCCTTGACCAGAAAAAAGACCTAAGTTTCCCATTACCATATTTACATCTTCTCTGCTCAGCCTCCCATCATCTTTCTTTTCAGTAAAGCAAATATTATCATTGGTCATTCTGCAATCTGAGTTTTTCGGAATCGGAACCGTCGAGTTTCCACGTTTAAGCAGGGACCGGAGGAGAGACCAATGTGTTGAGATGAAGTTTTGTGTAATCTCTACCCAATTGGATACTAACCAATGAACCAAAACAAGAAATGGAATAGGCAATATGTTAACATCAGATGATGGTACCTTTTCCATTGCAATGTCCGATCGGCCGAAAAACATGGTTTTAAGATACTTCTGAGAATAAATAGAACTGAAGCTTTTGGTACTTAAAAACATGGTTTGCATTAAGGATGTGAGAAATGGGAGGAGGAGAATTGGTGTATGTAAATTGTGAATTTTGTGCTTTTTAAAAAAGCTAAGTCATTGAGGAAATATAGGAGGAAATCAAGAGGGTTTGGTCACCCCAACAAATGAAGATGTCAATAGGAAATTTCTACATTAATTCCTATTTTATGGGTCTTTAGTTCATTCATATTAAAAGATGGGTGGGTCAGGGTGGATTGGTTTGATTTCTTTGCTCTTGGGTTTTTTTTGTTTGTTTGGATGGAAAACTGAGATTTTCTAGGAATCTGCCTATTTAACAAGCATGGTTGACTGTAGAGTTGAAAGGATGTATGTATTGGAAGTTTCTTGGAAATTATTGAAGGTCTTCTATTCTTTTCTTTTTCAATTTTTTTTTCATTTTCAATCAAACGGCAGACATGATAGTTTGACACGAATAGATAGTCTGATCAAATATGAATGATTTAGATCGTGTCAAATTATCAAGAAATTTGGTAATCTATCCACTGCATTGTGTCATTATTATATAGTGAGACCTAGAAAACAAATATGAAATACCTTAGAGATCCATTGTTATAAAATTTCATTTATTTGTATTCCATTTCAATTGACAAAACAACGTGACATGTTACTTGCCGTGTTTATCCGAGTCTTGATTTAATTAATTGATAATGCAGGCGAATTATGTGACATATACCACTTCAATTTGTCGTTAAATTTTGTCTAAAATTTGGTAAACTTGCAAATATGCTATTTTTTTAGTAATGTAAATTTCTGACTGTTTTTCGTATTAGTAAATGCGGAGACTTTGTGAATGTGATCAATTTTAAGGTTGGAATTGGAACGCATTTTCTATAACAACCGTTTCTGAGCACACGTTTCTAATCTAATATGTGATCAGAAGAAAGGAATTGTTTGTCGTTAGAGATCAACGGCAGACACGACAATTGGTACTGCCTGACTGTCCGATCAAATTTAGACGGTTCAGATCGTATCAAATTATTAGGAGAAAAGACAAAACTGATTTTTGTTTTAAATTTTAACATTTTATCTGAATCTGAACGGTTAAAATTTAACATCCTGTCTGCAAGAAGTTTTGATAGAGTAGAAATTGGTTAATGGACAGTATGAGGCCAAGTTTCCCATTTACATGGTACAGAAAATATCAAGTACATGAATAAATAAACCTCTTAAATTTTACTATATCACTACAAGAAAAATGGTTTTGCCCGGTGATTTCACAGCACCGGTTATGCCAACCGCCGGTAAGAAAAATGGAAAAACTTTTGGCGGGGATTAACATTGTGCGGCGGTTTTAAAACCGCCGCTAAATAACCTTTTATTCCCTATTTTTTCCTTTCGCCCAAACCGGCGCGATCTCCCCCCTCTCTCTGTGACAGGCAGCGCGAACCTCCACTGTGATTTTCTGTCGTAAGCTCATCCACCGCAAGCTTCCCCACCGTGAGCTCCTCCACGATCTACATGTACATACTCGATTCTCGCCTCTCTCTCTACAATCTCTTCTGTCTTTCTCTGCAACAAACTTTTCTCTCTCCCCCTCTTCCCTCTAGACTTTTTACAACAGATTTCAGCACATTATTGGTTACTATTTTATTATAAATTTATATTAAATTGTCAACATGTTGATTGGAGTATATAGATAGGGAGAGACAAAGTATATATACTTAGCTATGTTATCAAAAAATGATCTATCATTGTTAACCTTCATTTCTTTTTATTTTCTAATTTGAACTGTTTATGAGTATAGTAATTATTCTCTTTAATTAAGTTTACACAGAACAATACACTTGAAATGTGATTCTCATCTATATATTTCTATTCTAAATGCCAAAGACAATGCTTGATTCCCCTCACTTGCAAATTTTACTACCAAATTTCCAAAGAAAACAAAGGTAAGATCATACTCACAAATACTACCCTGTGTATATACTCTTTGCACTATGAAAAATTGTTAATATTAATTCATTATACTTAGCTATGTTATCTACAATTCTCAACATGTTGATTGGTACTTTTGGTTCATTTATGCCAAAGTTAGAATACATATACTTTTGTTTATTGTAATCTAATTATGAATATAGTTAATTGTTTATTGTAATTTTCCTAATTTTTAGTTTATTTAATTTAATAGTCAAATAGCTAGAATATGGGTAGCTAATTTAATAGAATAGTTAGAATATGGGTAGCTAATTTGTTTAGTTAATTGTTTATTGTAATTTTCCTATTTTTTAGTTTATTTAATTCTTGTAGTGATTGCAACTTGTTGTCTCTGTTTTGTACCTCAATTCGTGACTCTGATTTCATTGTGAGTTTGTTTTTTATTGTATTGAACTATCTATTATAATGTGTTTAGATTGATTTTAATATGGATAAAAGTTAGATTAAAAAATCTCACGTTAATCAAGATTACCTTAATGAAGTTGAAGAGTTTCTTGATTTTACTTTTGAAAGAGTTTCTGCAGAGGGTAAGATTTTATGTCCGCATAAACATTGTGTGAACACGCTGAGGATAAATAGGGAGAGTGTGTTTGGGCACTTGGTGTGTAATAGGTTTTGCATTGGTTATACACATTGATTTTTCCATGGTGAATCCATATTGCAAAATTCAAATGAGAAGAGCTTAACGAAAAAATGGGAACCATACATCTGAGTATGAAGCTTATGATGACAATATGCATAACTTGTTGTGTGATACATTCAGAGTTGCGGATAATGAGAGAGGAACATATGATTTGCAAACAGAACCAACTGCTAATAATATGAATGAACAACTAAATGATGCTCAGCACGCAGATGTGAATAATTTCTCTGACTTAGTTAGAGATAGTAATGAACCTTTATATCCAGGATGAACAAGTTTTTCAAAACTCTTATTTATTGTGCGCCTTTACCACCTCAAGTGTCTTCATGGATTGAGTAATAAGGCACTATTAGGGTTGCTTGAGTTATTGCGTAAAGCTGGATGAGAGTTGCCAAAAATATTTTATGAAGCTGCAAAGATATAAAAAGTTGGGTCTTGGGTATGAAAAAATACATGCTTATCTAAACGAGTGCATATTATGTTGGAAAGACAAAGAACAAGAACGATCATGTTCTACTTGTGGTATTTCAAGGTGGATAACCAAGGAGGGTGAGAGTACATCTCAATCTCAAGGAAAAAGGAAGAATAAACCAAAAGCTGCTAAAGTGATGCGTTACTTTCCTTTAACAGGAAGGTTACAGAAATTATACATCTCGTCTAAAATTGCTAACGATATAAAATGGCATCATGTAGAGCGTACTGAATATGATGTTTTAAGACATTCTGCTGATTCGACTGCTTGAAAATCATTTGACTCTAGACATACTGAATTCTCATCCAAACCACGTAATGTCATACTTGGTTTGGCTAGTGATGGTTTCAACCCATTTGGAGCAGTGAGTGTTAGTTATAGCATGTGGCCTGTTCTTTTGATTCCATATAATTTGCCTCATTGGATGTGCATGAAACAAACATCATTGATTCTCTACTCTTATCTCGGGGACTAAAATTCATGGTAATAATATTAACGTTTATTTACAACCTTTGATAGAAGAATCAAAAGAATTATGGGAAACATGTGTTGATACGTATGATGCATCAAGGAAGGGAGTTTTTAAGATGCGTGCAGCATTATTGTGGACGATTAGTGAATTTCTAGGACTAGATAATTTGTCTGGGTGGTGTACACATTCATGTTTTGCTTGCCCTCATTATAATTATGAGACAAATTATCAATGCTTGAAATATAGTAAAAATGTTGTTTCATGGACCATAGGAGATTTTTAGAGCCTGACCATAGGTTTCGTCGTGATAGCAAAAATTTTAACGGCGCAATCGAGGATAGACTAGCTCCTATTTCTCCTACGAGGTCAGATATTTTATAACAAGTCCAAGGCCTTAATGTCACTTTTGGGAAAAACTATACTAAAAAATAAGATAACATGGTATGCAAAGTTCAGTGAGGATGCAAATTACTATATTTACTTAAGTTTGAACTTATATTGTTTTATTTTTAAAATTTGTGAATGTTTGAAATGTAAGAATTTGTAAATATTTGAATTGATGGACTCTAAATTGTTAGAATTTTTGTATTGATAGATTCAAAAATCTGTGACATAGAATGTTTTCTGAAATATGTATTTTTAAAAATTATGAGAGGTCTAAAAAATAGAAAAATTATTGCCAAAATTTTAATTTATAGCGGCAGTTTTAGAGCCTATAGAGACGATTTAAAACCACCGGGAAATATTTTTTTTTTAGTTTCTGGGCATTAACCGCCGCCCTTTACCAGTGGTTTCTAACCACCGGTAAAGAGAGAGAAAACCGTAGAGAAAGACCCCCTTTTGTCGGAGGTCCTCCAGCGGTTAGCCACCAAAATTTTTTACGGCGGTGGATAAGGCGGCGATTTTCAAACCGCCATAAATCTTTTTGGTGGCAGTTAAAACCACCGCAATAGAAGAACAAAACCGCCGCCATAATCAATTTTTCTTATAGTGTATTCATATAGTTTATAGTAATTACATGAATACTTCTTCTAGTTTTAAAACCTATTTGATCAACAATAAGTTCCTACACAAAATACCCTTAGAGGTTTCACTTCTTGGTAAAAATGATCATATTTTCAAGCACCGATATTTACAAGTTATAATATGTATGAAAATAAATCATAAAATACAACAAAATAATGATGATTTATCAATATGAATTTCTTACAATAAATTGGAGAAAAAATGTATGTACATGAAACTAAAAAATATATCTATGCAGATTTGAAAATATCTGTGTAATTAAAATAAACTACCAGAGATATTGACTTAATCTATCCTAACATTTTTATTTGGAGGAAAGTGAGTGAATATTACTTGTTTCTTTCTTTATGATTTCTCTTCATTTCCTTAGGAAACAAAGCAGATAAGTGATTTGAAGCTTACCTTTTGGCCCATGTTATTGCATATGATATTACCGGAGAGGAATAGATGTATCTAAGTACTTGGAGGTTGCTTTTCATATGTGGTTATCAACTTCAAATAATTTTTTTTATAAGTTTTCGATGTTTGTGCTAAACTGCTATGAATTGTTTGAAAAATAAATCAAAGTTTAGATTGATTGAAAAATACATTTCTAGTTTATCGATATAGGAGAAGATCTAGATCATGACAAAAACTCGTTCCCTAAAATATTTACTTTTTAAATTATAGGAAAATTATATAGTGACGGGGGATGTCATATTTTTTATAGATATATAAGATGGTTATGAACTGTCAATAATTTTCAGAGTGAAGAGTTTTCAAAATGATTAACTAATCTTAAAAGAAACTTATTTTATATTCTTATTGCTAAAAAATACTAATATTAAGGAAAGTATACGGATACCCGGTTTATATGTTATCCGATATACCTCAAATGTGTTGAACATGATACCAACGATATATTTAAACTCCACAATAAGATACCACATATGACTCGATACAGCAACATTCCCCTAATATTAGTTTCAACAATGCTGAATATTATCTTGACCAATAATAATGATGAAACAATTTGTCTCATAGAGATAGTAATATTGATAATTAAAAATAATATATGGCATAAGTTTAATGGAAATAGACTCAATTAAGCAACGTTTTGAAAAAAAATTAAGCAACAAGGTAAATCGTCTAAAGTCCCATAAAACAAATTTCATCATTATTAATTGGTCAAGATGAAAACATTAGAAGAGCATCAGGTGCACTATATTTGTATTATTTAAGATTTACAAACAAATTTTTAATTTCAACTAAAGTGCGAATTCCACAAGAATTAAAAGGTAAACTGATTAAAGGCGATGTCGCCATAATAAATTGTACGTGTGAGACTTAATCACTACCTCAATCTTTTAGGTGAGGTTACATATAATTAAAAGGTAAACAAAGAACAAGCATGATAGAATCTTCTATATGATCACTTGGGCTAAGAGCCCTAATCATGTTATACAAACGATTGAATGACCCTTTAAGTTTATCTAGTCGTGGTTCAAGTAATCTTATAAAATTAATTATCTTGTAATTTTATCTCCTCACCCAAAAATATCAATCTCATCTAGAAATAAATCTGGTTTTTAAAATACATATTAGATCTCTTTCAAATAAAAGAGATTTAGAACTTATTAACCTAATGACATGTTTACTTGTATTTGAAATCAAATGAAACTTGAAATCAATTCACTTAACAACTAGATGAAGAATGGAATGACCGTGTTCAAAATTCATAATCATATTAATATGTTTATTAACTGTTAGTAATCAAAATCAGAAATAAGTTTATCGAGCATAAAAATAATTGTTTATGTTTACTAAATCAAAGAATCAGAATAAAAATATATCCCACTACTAAAATTATCCTTAATTCGAGAAAATTAAATTTTATTTTATTTAATTAATTATTTTGAAAGTATAATGAACTTTTGATAGTCCCACTCTAAATGAATAAAAGATGTGGAATCATATTGTCACATATTTGCTTGAAATCACATTTCATGTAATCAACGAAATCTTGGTTAAAGCTATGGGACCCACATTGAATCGGATTTTAAAGTCGTAGTAAACAACTAAAATAATAAAATGTGATCGGATTCTACAGAATCTCTTTTTACGAGAATCAAGTAAACACGGTGTAAAATAAATCTCGTTCAGCAAAATAGTTTAGAACTTATTAAACTAAAGTTGACAGCAACAAATTCAAAAACGAGATATACTATTTTGCCATGTATTTCTAGTGAGATAGACATAGCAATGCAATGTTTCAATAATCTAATTCGGTTTTGGGGGTCAAATATCAACTTAACGTTGAAGGGCATATGATATGGACTAAGACGGCAGCTGACTCCAACAAATTTGTATTATTCTCTCTACTTATAACATATTTTCCTACTCTTTTGTATGTATTATTGACCACTGAAGCTGAATGTGAAAGCATTAAGGAAGTTGTGCATGTTTAAAGTTGGTTGGTTTATATTAAGATATATCTATTTGGACTTAGTTTATGCATTGGCAGTGCTTAATTACTGATAATTTGCATTTGCATAACTTTGAACATTATCTTAATTTTTTTAGGAGAACATTAGATTAAATTTTCTCCGCTTAAGCTACACTACAAGAAAAATAGTTTCCTCCAGCGATTTTACGGCGGTGGTTATGCCAACTGTCGGTAAAACCTTTGATGGCGGTTTTAAGACATGTTGCGGCGGTTTTAAAGCCGCCGCTAAAAAGTCTTTAAATCCCTAATTTTTTTTCTTTCGCTCAGACTCGCGATTTCCCTCTCTCTCTCTGCAACAGGCGACGCGAACCTCCACCTCGATTTTTTGCCGCCAGTTCCTCCACCGCCAATTCCCCCATCGCGAGCCCCTCCACGATCTACAGGTTGCATCTCGATTCTCGCCTCCCTCTCTTTGCAATCTCCCTCTCCCTCTCTGTGCAACAAGATTTATTCTCTTCCTCTCTTCCCTTGTAATTATGCCTAACTGAGCTACTTTTATGGTTGTTTATAAGTGAGAAGAAATAAAGGACAAAATAGTGGAGCGCAACCTATTAGAGGGTGGAGGGAAACCTGTAAGTGTTCTAACTACCCTCAATATAACTACTGCCTTATAACTATACTTAAAACATGTAGAAGATGTGTTTCACATAGCGTTTTAAAGGTTATGTTTTATAAATTGCTATTTGAAAGCTGGACAACTGATATATGTCAAAGTATGAATGATAATTGAAGGGAATGATATCTGATGTTGTGAGATATTTGGCGAACTGCTATTTGATGTTGTTGCTAATTAAGTATGGGTATAATTACTTGAAATCTTCAACAACACACATTTTTCCACTTCAAGACTTCAAGTGGATTAAATAATCTTCATTTTTCAATTTTTTTTCTCCTACACCATTGCATCGGCAGCACTAAAAGATATTACAAAACATTACATTAATAGGAAGATTAAATAACTAAATAATATATTACAAAACATTACATAGTTTTCAAATAGATATAACCTGAACATATTATGACCTTACAATTAAAACCCTACTACTCTTAGAACACACAAGCACTTTTATTGTATACTAGAAAACATTGCACAGTTTTCAAATAGATATAACTTGAACATATTATGACCTTACAATTAAAGCCCTACTACTCTTGGAACACACAGGCATTTTCCTCCAATAACAGGAGAAGTAAAATATTATGGGATGTTGAAGGAGATTATTGAACTGAACTATTACGATAAGTTCAAAGTAGTGTTATTTAAGTGTGATTGGACTGAGACCACGAATGCTAGAAGACAAGTTGATGAGTTTAAGTTTACACTTGTTAATTTTTCACATTTTGTTTACACTGGCGAGGATTTGAAAGATGAACCATTCGTCTTTGCATCTCAAGCACGTTTTGTGTATTACATACAAGATCAGATAGATAAAGATTGACATGTTGTGGTGCATACAAAACCAAGAGACATGTTTGGCATGGGTGACCATAATAATGATATAACTCTTGATAATGAAGTGGTGATGAATTTTGAAAGTGAGATACATGATCATTCTCATTTAGAAGAAGTCTTACATGAGAATGAAGAATGTGTAAAGTTAGTTAGGATAAATGTTGTTGGTGTAACCATAGAAGATACAATTCATATGAATGTTGATTTTGATCAGAATAGACTCAATTTGATCGTGTTACTATTTGAATTAGGTATGTCTTTATTTGATAGTGTTAATATTTAATTTTGATAAGCTATGTCTCTTTTTGATAATGTTATTAGCTATTTTGTTGTGCAAGTATAAAGATCATGGTCCGTGGTAAACGTTTGTGCATAACTGAGGGCGAGTCTGTTGGTGATCACGATCCACCATGCGACGCTCACACTAAATTAGCAGGTATAACATACAAACTATTGTTCTTATTCACATAATGTTTGACATACAAAATAATATTTTATACATAGGTGAATCATCCTCCTCTAGGCGAAAGGTTCGTGGTCGGACACGATTAGTTCATATATGGAATCTACCTGAAAGGAAGAAAGTGAAAGTTGAATTCAACGCAGCAGGACAACCGAGCAAGGATCAAGCATCTATGTATATGATTTTTTTGACTTCACTAGGATGCACCTACGGTCTATTGCCTGTCACCTATGAAAATTAGAAGAAAGCGCTTGAAATGTACAAGAACGCAGTATGATATATTGTGAAGGTATAAATACTTATTTGTAGTTGTCTCTTCCATTTTGTATTAATTAACTATCTCTTTGTAATTTTTTTAAAGTAAATGGAAATTTATAGACGTCAACCGGAAGTTTACATTGTCTTCAATTAATAAGAGTTGGAAGGACAGCAAAGACAAATTGAGAACAATGAATAAGACAAAATATCCGAGTGAAGAAGAATGCCTAAGACATAAACCTGAGGAAGTTCCACGATGGAATGCTATTGTCCATTTTTGGTTATCTTCTGAAGGAATAGCATTACAATATTTTCTTTTGACATTGAATTTTATTTATTACGTAGAATAAATATTAATTTTATTTCTCAAATAATAGGCACGCAGTGAAATAAACACTATGGTACGAGCAAAATAAAGTATACATCATTCTTTAAAGGAAAAGCTATACTAAAAAATAAGATGAAATGGTACATAAATCTTTTTTAGCAATATTTTTATTTTTAGTATTGTGATCAAAATATAATTTTTTTAAACATAATGATAGACGGAGGTGTTGAGGAGAGAGCCTAATGCGGTCGAACTGTTTATAGAAATGCATAAACGCAAATATGAGAATTGGATAGATTAAGAATCTACTTTTAGAGGTGTAAGAATGATTTTTAAGTCTATATTTGTCAATATTTTTTATTTTTTCAACTATATTTGTCATATATGCGATTGAATTGCTTATTTGTATTGTAGGAGAAAATGCAAGAACTTCTGGCAACCAGAACGTAGGATGAGAATAATATCACCCCTAGAGATGCACTTTCTGAAGTTATAGGTCCAAAGCATCCTGGACGAGTCCGTGGAATGGGACTAGGTCCAACTCCTACCAATGTATTTGGATTGCAGAGCAGCCATCAATATTCTGAAGAGGCATTCGTTCCACGTGCAAAACATGAGAGAGTTATGTCACAGCTCCATGAACTTCAAAATTGTCAAATTCAACTTCAATCTCAGGTGGCAGACCTTATGAAAATTGTGCAAGCATAAAATCCTTCGTTCGCGTTCCCCAGCGGTGATCATGTAAGATTTCTAAGAAATATATACCTTATTAATTATAAATTATGTTTATTCCAACACTAATACTAATTTTGTTCATTTTTATGTGTTTGTAGGATTCTGGAGATCCCCCTCAACTTAATGATCGTATAAAGTTTATTGAGGATGAAAAATACTATATTTGCTTAAGTTTGAACTTATATAGCATTGTCTTTAGAATTTTATGAATGTTTCAATTGATTGATTCTGAATCTTTAAATATTTGTGAATATTTGAATTGATGGATTCTGAACTTTTGAAATTTTATATTAATAAATTCTGAAATCTGTGATATAGAATGTTTTCTGAAACAAGTATTTTATAGGTCCAAAGCATCCTGGACGAGTCCGTGGAATGGGACTAGGTCCAACTCCTACCAATGTATTTGGATTGCAGAGCAGCCATCAATATTCTGAAGAGGCATTCGTTCCACGTGCAAAACATGAGAGAGTTATGTCACAGCTCCATGAACTTCAAAATTGTCAAATTCAACTTCAATCTCAGGTGGCAGACCTTATGAAAATTGTGCAAGCATAAAATCCTTCGTTCGCGTTCCCCAGCGGTGATCATGTAAGATTTCTAAGAAATATATACCTTATGTAATTATAAATTATGTTTATTCCAACACTAATACTAATTTTGTTCATTTTTATGTGTTTGTAGGATTCTGGAGATCCCCACTCAACTTAATGATCGTATAAAGTTTATTGAGGATGAAAAATACTATATTTGCTTAAGTTTGAACTTATATAGCATTGTCTTTAGAATTTTATGAATGTTTCAATTGATTGATTCTGAATCTTTAAATATTTGAATTGATGGATTCTGAATTTTTGAAATTTTATATTAATAAATTCTAAAATCTGTGATATAGAATGTTTCTGAAACAAGTATTTTTTAAAATGATGGGATGTTTAAAAAATAAAAAATTCTGATCAAAATTTTAATTTATAGCGGCGGTTTTGGGGGTTATAGAGACGGTTCAAAACTGCTGGAAAGTATATTTTATTCTGTTTTCTGAGTTTTAGGGGGGTTTTAAACCACCGGTAATTAGAAAAAAACCGCCGTTGAAGAGGAACACGCCGACAAAAACCCCCTTTTGCCAGCGGTTGGAAAAACCGCCGCCCAAAAACTTTCCGACAGTAGATAAGGTGACGGTTTTTGAATCGCCGCAAAAGACGACCAAAAACCATTGCTAATAACAATTTTTCTTGTAGTATATAAGCTAGTTACACTCTAAACCATAAACTTCTTAATTGCTGCTTGAACATTTTTATTTAAACTTTTTATTTATATACATATTATTTATCAGCGATTTGATTGAAGTGTCATTTAAGAAATAACAAATATTACCCTTGTGTAGCTCATTTCACAAATATTACCCTTGTGTAGCTCATTTCATTTGTCTTCATCGTTCCTCCCTCTATTACCATTGCGCTCACCCGAAAATGCATCATCATATTCTTCGCTATGGATGTAACAAAAAATGACGATTTAAGACAGATCAAACACCAATTAAATGGTACACAAAAAGGAAGATAAAAGTAAGAGCATATAAAAATGGCCACACCATAACATTTTATATACCTCTGAAACCATCGTGTTTGAGTCTTATGATTAAAATATAAATGGCTTAAAATGAAAATAGTTTAGAAACGAATTAAAGTATGTAGAAGTTTAAAGGTAATTTGGTGGTGGTTCGAAGACGGAATATGTATATTTTACCTTAAATTAAAATAATAATATAAAGGAAGAAACCAGCGTTCAAAGTTAAATTCTTGGTATATAATAAACATTAGAAAATACAAAATTAATTACACAACAATAAAAAAATCATCTTTCAAAGTTCAATTCTTTACACGGTTGAGAAAATACAAAATTAAGATATGAAGCAATGAAGAAGTAGTTCAATACTTTGCACAGAATAATTAATTAACATAAAATTGACTGTCCTAATCTTCCAAACCATTATTTAATCATCCACAACTCACATAAATCAAGCTAAAAATTAAAAACAAATGCAATCAACAACCCCCATCTCCCCCTGCTCTATTGATTATCTCAATCAGCCTTGTGGAGGAGGGCTGATATATCCCCCTCTTATGTTTGTGTTAGCTTCCGGATCTGAATAGTCCATTGTTTCTATCATTTTCCTGGATTTTCCCGCAGTTTCCTGGGAAACAAACGACATTTAAAATAACAAAACTTTTAAACCCACAAAAATAATATTACCATAAAGAATGAAAATAAAATCTGACCTTTACTCGAACAGAAGTATCTCCAAGCTCAACAGTGTCCACCAATTTCCTTGCGAATCCTTCAAAAAACAAATATTAGAAGGAATCAATAATAAGAAAACGAAAATGGGAAAAGACAGGAATTTTAGGAATGTGATTGAGCAGAATCAGTGCAGTACCATGGGAGAAAAAGAGAACCAGCAAAAGAGAAACAAGAAGAACCGATAGAAAACGAGACCGACCCATTATTCTTCTCACCATTCTAGGAAATGGGTTGCACTCAGATTTTAACTGGGAATTTGTAAAAGAAAAATAATGCCAGAAAACAGATCCTTGAGTTTTTCTAGGAAACCGTCCTCTGCTTTGAAGGGCATTAAAGACGGAATTATCGTGCCACTAAAAAAACTCTTGGTTTTGCAGATAAGATGATAAATATTTAGACCATAAAAAGTTTTCTCTTTTCTTTTTTTAATTTAAAAATTATGTATACTTTTTTTCATCTACGAAATTATGTATAGTTGAGAAGTAAATATTATTGCTCCAACTCACAACGTGAATACAAGAATTAAGAGGAAAATTTTTTTTTTCCTCAAATCTTATTCCTCTCTTTCTTTTCTTTAACGTTGTTAGCAAGCATCCAATTTCTAGTTTTATACTTCAATTTTTTTTACCCAAGGCAAGATCAATTTGAGGTTTCATATGTTGTGGAATCTGTGTTGTTTCTGATTTTCAAGCCGTTAAAAAAGTCATATGGGAGAGATGTTAATATCATGGGGTTGTTCGATATTTCTTGGTCTAGTACTATATAGATTTTCAAAATTTAGGTATAACATTTTCACTCAGTGTGTTTGTTAGCATTTATTGATTATAAATGATTCTATATATTAAAATAATAATGATTTAGTTCATAGTTATGTCATGTCTATTTTTTTAAGAAAGAATATCAAAATGTGATTATATAGCATTTTGTAGAATTGTTTGTAGATATCAAAACGTGTTTTACACAGTAACATTTATACTTAATCACATAAGATTTGACATAGAAATTTTTAACATATTAAAGTACTTCTAGATGAAATATTTTTGAACTCACTCGTAGCATTATTTTCTGTCTAGGGGACCGGGATTTTGCACTGTACAAGTTGAGAAAGTTTTACTATGAACAATACGAATAAAAAATAGCCTTCACATTTTCTCTTTATTAAACTTTTTAGTTCGAATATTTGCTAATATTACTTTCATACAATTTTTCCAATTACTCGACTTATCAATTTAGTGAACAATTACTTAAACACGTTATTGAAACCAACCGAACCTTAGCTGATTCTGACTTGTTTTGTTGTGTGAAGATATACAAATAAAATAATAGCAATAAAGAACATTTGGAGTAATCTTTTTTTGTTTCTTTAGACATATAATCACGGAGTGGAGGTTTAAATTTGAGACCTCTTACTTTAAGGGTGATGTGATTATATAGCAATCGTATGGACTCAGTTTTATTGATCAGATGAGAATTGAATTTTATTTCGTTATTAGTATTTTAGTTTTAGTCAAAATCTTTAAAATAAGTAAACTTTTAATTCAATTTAAAATTGTAATATATTTCTCTTGAAAAACACGAGTATGCCTCTCATGTGCCCAGATGGGGAAGCAGCATATATATATCGCACTGGCCAGTTGCCACCACTAAACTAATTAAAAACTTAACAATAAATTTTTATTTCCAGCTGCCAGAAGGTTTTTCCATAACTCAGTTTGCATTTTTTTTTAAGTTTACTTAAAAAATTTTGAATGTTTAGTTTAAAAATAATCAAAGTGATTTGATGGAGTATAAATTTTTGTTTTTTGTCAATGTTATAATTTTATTCAAATATTTAAACAACGGTTTCATGTTTGATTTATAACATTGAAGTTGAGTATTTTTTCTACTCGTAACGTATTTAATATGATTAAGAAAGCAGTACTTTTTAGGTGATTTGGCATACGTAAGGGTTTTCCCACTAGCATTAAGGTGGGCAACTTGATACCTTGCCAGACAAAAATGAAGCTTCCCCCTCTCTCTCTCCCTCTCTCTCCATGCCCCCNCCCCCCCCCCCCCCCCCCCTCTCAATATTGGATAGAAGAGATCATCATGCACTACATTTAAATAAATATAATCAAATCACGTCATTATATTTTTCTTATAGTTCAATATCCAATATGGTATGTGTTGATGCGAAAAATATGTAAGCATCGACTGTCGAGAGATCCGTCACATGTCGCTCGGTGATCAAGTCAGTAGAGTGTTTAAAGAAAAGTAGCAGTGTGAAGAATTACTTATCGTTTAATGGAGATCATCATATATTAATAATGATTTTCTGTATCAGTCAAACGTCTAGGTTAAGTGTAATTTCTTCCTTAATCTAATAAGGAATGGAGATATTCATGGGAATATTCTCTAATTAGTATATTTTGGTTATCATCTTATCTTCTTTAACAACCATTGATATTGGCTCATAGATTTGATGTGTACCTATAATTTCCTTGTATGACTGATTATTATATCTTATCATAACAGGAAAATGAGATCGGCTATTTCGAGTAGCCACTATCCCAGGTATGAGATTACCTCATCATTCATGTGATCTCGATAGTGTAAGTATATGTAGAGTCGTGTCTATCGATCTGGTCGTGGAGGGTGCCTCGGTCATCATTCTTACTATGGTCACGGATGAGTCCTAGGTTTGAACTTTGGCCCTACTCGAGAAATGAGAGTATTGGGCCTTGTTTACAAATATTATTGAGGGTGCTTTAGCCCGTGTGCTTTTTTTTCTCCTACAGTTTGGCCCATCTTCTTGAGTTTGGAGCATAGCTATAGAGTTAGGAAATATGTTATGGAGGGAGCCATGAGCTTTTACCCAAGACTCTGTATTTGCACTTAATCGAGTGTTAAGCATATGTTGACGTTGAGATCGTCAAATAGTAGAGTTTGTGTCCAAATATCTACGTATTTATTGTTGGTTCATGATGGTGTCACAGAGCATCTTGTGTCTGAGGTAAGTTTTCTTCATATTTGTCAATTTTCTCTTGATAAAAAGGTTGTCATCTTGATTAATATTGGACTTCTTCATGTGACCATGTTAGACCTGACGCTCTATGGTTCAGGTTGGTATGAATTTCTTCGAGCAATCATCGGGATCGAGTCCCTATGATTTTCATATGGCAGTTAGGTGACTTGAGATTAATCGGTGGTCATCACAACTAAAATTTTACTCCTTCGTCTAAGCTATGGTGATGACTAGTGTTAAGATTGTATTCATTTGATCTGGGAAGACAGTAAGACGTCATTTTATTGGGATTTGCTTCGCTGTGAGGTTGAGTTGATGTT
The DNA here is from genome assembly GCA_003255025.1 of Datisca glomerata. Taxonomy (NCBI): domain Eukaryota; kingdom Viridiplantae; phylum Streptophyta; class Magnoliopsida; order Cucurbitales; family Datiscaceae; genus Datisca; species Datisca glomerata. The sequence goes on from QANY01013502.1 coordinate 311,394, forward strand.
GTGGCGTTATAGAATCTTTTCAAGGGTAGATTTTTTTTTTTGAAATCCTACATTGCATTCTCGTGTTGATCTATGCCTGACCATGTATCTGATACATTACTTTGGCATCTCATGTCGCGTGGTGGATGATGGAGTTATTACATTCCATGGTCTGCATTCCGAGTGTTCTTCTTACCATCTAGAGTTATATTTTCTGAAACTAAGCCATGGTTGGGAACCGAAGGTTTTGGTGCTTTGATTATTGACTTTTTTTTGCAGCTCAATATATTAGTTTTTTAGTCTATCTATGTCATATAGTGATTCAGTTGTCCAAAATTGATAGTGATTTTCTTGTATAGCTTGGTACAACGGGTGTCTTTGAGCTAACCTTGGTGAAGATCGAGTAGTGAATTTCTTGGAGAACGAACGACTTCTGAGGATCTATAGGGTGATGCCCCCATCATCCTTTTCTGGATTTGGCAATATTCTGGACTCATGGAAGATCTTTAGCTTATATACCCCCCACGTATCAAAGAATTGTATCCCATTGAGCAATGGGTTTGTATTCTTTCTTGTCGGTGACATCCTTGATTTGAAATATAATGCTCACTCTGTTGAGCTCATCATTGCATCTTTGTGTGCTGACATATCTGCGGGCGTAACTCGGAAGTCATCAATGCTCAAGCTTTCTAGCAGTAGGTATTAGAGCCTTTTTTTCTTATTTATTCAAATTACGTTTGACTAATTATTGACGGTGAGATACTTTGGAGCCGTCTTCAGTAGAGTACCAAGATCATTTGTGATTTGTAAGAATTTGGCTAATCTTGATACTATAGTCATTAGTGTGACTTTGGTGTCATTTTCATAATTGTGACTCTAGGTACCATAATTATCTAAGTAACTTTGGGTACCTTAATCATTTACGTGACGTAGAGTAATATAGTCGTCTGTGTGACTTAGAGTGCTTAGACATATATGTGACTAGGGGTACTTAGTAATCTGTGTGACTTTGAGGTATCATAGTCATTTGTGTGACTTCGAACCCCATATTCATCTAGGTGACATGCAAAATAATTACTTTAAATAAAAAAAATAAACAATGTGCAGATTAATCTTCCCTTTAATGTTGTACAGATTGTTTCAGAATCAGCTCTGCAATAATTATTGTATTATGGGGAAAGCTTGTTGGACATGGATCAAATCTGCAAAACGTGGCTTATGAAGAGCGTTGGGCTTGGCACTTATAACTACGGGCCACCAATTCACTAACTAGACCTTCTTGTTCTCTTTAGAGAAGGGGAGTTGGGCCTGTAAATAGAAGTCATTGGCCCATAGGCCACGGGCCAAGAGATTGGCCTGGTGCGGGTCACGCCTAGGTGTTGGGTTGTGCATGGTCTCCTTGCGTGGGCTCTCTCGTGGGCCAGTGAAAGCTCTCTCTTAGGTTCTTCTATAATGGGCTCTTTGCTGGACAACAGATGATGAACCGGGTAGCTCAGCCCGACAGCTGCAAGCGGGTAAAGATGATGACCGCCGCCGGTGGTAGCACGTGTGAGCGCGTGCGGCCATCCCCTACGACTTTTTTTGAACGAAAAATGTCTATAACTTTACGGAAATCCTCGTCTGAACCTTTTTATGGGTGTCTTGGAGTAAGAAAATGCTTCGTTTTGCGTAGATCTCAGGTTCTATTTTTCAAAAATAGAGGAGGTTCTCGCGGCTCCTCCGTCGAATCCAGCAGCTGTTCTTGGCCTAGACAAGGCCCGACGTCATCGCGGGCGAGGTCGTGGATGTGTTACATGCTGCTTCTTGTAGCTTTTTACCTTGCACCAGATTTGCAGATTTCATGTCTCATCTGCGCGATTTTGACTTCACAGTTGAATATGGCTTTCACAGCATCGTTCATTGATGGCATGAATTATGTTCATCTGTGGACAACGATAATGGTCTGAACGATAACGTTTGACTGCATTGATGCTCAATAGTGACGTTTAGCAATGACGTCAGCATCGGGGCATAGGGGCAGCTATGACGAATACTTGATGTCCGTTGAAAATCACAATTCTCCAACTTCATACTTCCGTTCCAGCTTTAATTTTCTTTCACGATTCTTTAACCCGTTTTGGATCCTTTATCCATTGCAGCGACCATTGCGACGGTGAATAAATCTTCTAGATCAATTTCTGAAAATGGAGATCTTCATTTCCATAGACAGTGCTAAACTGTTGATACAAAAAATATGCCAGCATCGATTATCGAAGGGTCCGTCATATGTCGCTCAGTAATTCATCTAGGAGTCTGTAAAAATCAAGAACGATTGTGAAAGTAATAGACTGGGCACTGGGAAGTGCCCCACCTAATACACTTCTACGATCAAGTCAGTAGAGTGTTTAGAGAAAAGTAGCAGCGTGGAGAATTGCTTATCGTTTAATGAGGATCATCATATATTAAAAATGATTTTGTGTATCAGTCAAACGCCCAAATTCAATATCTTCTTCCTTGTTCTGGTAAGGAATGGAGATATTCATGGAGAATATTCTTTTATCAGGATATTTTGGTTATCATCTTTAACAACTATTAATATTGGCTGATAGATTTGATGTGTGCCTATCATTTCTTTGTATGACTGATTATGATATCTTATTGTGACAGAAAAATGATATCGGCTCTCTCGAGTAGCCACGATCCTATGTATGAGTTTACCTCGTCTTCCGTGTGATCCCGGTAGTGTAAGTATATGTGTGATCGTGTCTATCGATCTAATCATGGAGGGTGCCTCTTTCATCATGGTGACTTCGGTCATAGAGAAGTCCTCGGTTTGGACTTAATATGGCCATACCCGAGAATTAGAGTATTTGGTCTTTTCAGAAATATTATTGAGTGGGCTTTAACCCGAGTGTTTTTTCTTCCCTCTAGTATGGTTTATCTCTTTTAAGCCACTAATCATGTACTGTAATAACAGTGGGGCGATAGCTAATTCAAAGGAACCAAGAAGTCATAAAAGGGGCAAACATATTCAGAGAAAATATCATCTTATAAAAGAGATCATACGCCGAGGAGATGTGACTGCTATGAAGATAGCATCAGATCCGAACCTGACGACTTTCCTTGAACATGGCTAAATGGTTAACTACAAACCTCGGAGCAAAGTAATTCTCGAAAAACTCACATATGATGAGATCAGACCATCTTCATCATTAGGTGATAAACGACAAACCATATAAACAAATGTTGTTGTTCATGAAATCCTCGCGCAACGTTGTAGAGGAGAGTTGTAAGACAGCCTATTCGGTATGAACTAGAGCCACATGTACTAGTGTCAGATACTAATAATGACGATCCATTAATCTTTAAAGAGGCAATGGAATATCTTGAAAATGAGAAATGGTAAGTTGTCATGGACCAAGAAATGAAATTGATGTATTCCAATTCTATTTCGGAACTTGTAGATCCACCTTATGAAGTTAGGCCCATTAGATGTAAATGGATCTTCAAGAAGAAAAAATGTGTGTATGGGAAAGTAAAGACTTTCAAGGCACGACTAGTAGCCAAAGGCTATACTCAAAGGGAATGAGTCGATTACGAAGAGACATTCTCTTCCGTTACCATGCTAAAATCCATTCGCATTCTTTTATCTATAGCCGCTAGTTTAGACTATGAAATATGAAAAATGGATGTCAAGATATCCTTTCTGAATGACTCTCTTGAAGAAAACATCTATATAATATAACCAGAAGGGTTCGTGAAAAAGGGGCAAGATCCAAAAGTATGTAAGTTGCTTAAATCCATTTATGGATTGAACCAAGCATCGAGACCTTGAAATCTTACATTTAATGAAACTATTAAATCATATGGTTTCAAATAAAATGTTGACGAAACATGTGTTTATAAATATATCAAAGATAAGAAAATATTTTCTCTAGTTCTTTACGTAGACGATATTCTACTCATTGGGTATGATATTGAAACTTTGTTGAAAGTTTAGAAGTGGTTAGCTGAGAAATTTCAAATGAAAGATTTGAGAGAAGCGAGCTATATTCTAGGCATCCAAATTCTATGGGATAGAAAGAACAAGCTCTGAGCACTTTCTGAGGGATCTATATTGATAAGGTGCTAGAAAGATTCTTTATAGAAAATTCTAATATAGGTCAATTACCGACCAAACATGGATTGTTCTTTACAAGGACCAGTGTTCTAAGACACCTCAAGAGGAAGAGGATATGAGAAAAGTTCCTTATGCTTCAACCGTTGGGAGTCTTATGTGTGTCATATTGTGTAAGGGACTGGACGTAAGAATTTGTCAGTCATTATCAATCAAATCCTGGTTTTGAACATTGGAATGTAAAAAGCACATTCTCAAGTATCTATGGAGAATGAGAAATTATATGGTTGTTTATTCAAGAGGAAACCTGAACCCCACTAGAAATACTGATTCTGATTTTCAATTAGATAGGGAGGGTCGAAAGTCGATGTCTGGATCAGTATTTACCCTAGGTGGAGGAGGTGTAGTCTAGAGAAGTATTAAACAATCCAGTATTACATATTCTACCATGGAAGCTAAATATATAGCTGCGAAAGAAGCGGTTTGGTTCAGAAGATTCTATACTGGTATGGAAGTAGTACCAGATATGGATAAGTCACTAATCTTATACTGTGACAACAGTGGGGTGTCAGCTAATTCAAAGGAACCAATGAGTCACAAAAGGGGTAAGAATATTCAGAGGAAATAACATATTGTAAGAGAGATCGTACACTGAGGAAATGTGACTGTTATGAAGATATCGTCATAATAAAACCTGGCTAATCCTTTTACCAAGACACTTCCAGCGAAGTCAATTGAGGGTCATATGTGAAACATGGGGTTAAGAGGGATGTCACATTTGCTTTAGGGCAAGTGAGATATTGTTGGGCATAGCGCCCTCAAAACATTTGTAAAGACATTTTATTTAAAAATTAATAAAAAAACATTTTTCTTATAACTGTATTCTCTGAATTATTATTGAATAGTTAATATAAATATCTCCAAGTTTCATATTCTTTAATGAGACTATGATCTTGTATTAGAACGAGAGAATTAAGATCATAGATAATGAATAAAATAGTTCGCAGCATATTAAAGTACAAAATCTTTAATGAATGGTTGCTAGTACGGTTCAGTAAGCATTTTGAATGCATGAAATCTAGATCCGGATCGCTGATATGGATATATATCTTAGTGAATGTAATTTATATAATTTGTTTATATAAGATATAGGAAATGACCGATGTGAATTAATATCTTTATTACCTTATCGTTTATCATAAGATTTAATACACATCAATCAGATGATCATATGTAGATCAGTCTAAATCTTGTGTAGTCATGAGCTCATATACATGCCTACTGGATCATTTAATTCACTTGTTAATGCATGTTTGTAAAACATGCTAGTGACTTTGTTTTTGAGATTCAGTGACATGTATGGCTGAGAACATTATCTTACAAGATTTGAAATCTAAGCTTTCCTAACATATCGCATATTGGTTCTTTTAAGTGTTAATTCTGGACCTGAATGATTATTAAGCTCAAATTTATAATACGATAATAAATTAACCGTCCACTAGTAAATTAATAGTACTTAAGGATCAAAAGATAATTAGAAGGGTAAAATGGTAATTTTGATCAGCTCTAATTTTTGAACTAATAATTGGAGGACATAACTACATGAAGTGATTATATCAATGGACTACACGAGATTACTCTGTAAACATATTCTATAATTACTAAGAGTGTAATTCCATATTTTTGTGGAGTAATAATTGAATTAATAAATAAGATTATTTAGTTACAGAATTTAATTAATAATCTGGTTTATTAAAACTTAGAAGTATGGGTCAATGATCACCATACCATCTCTGTATTATACAGTTTAGAATGTGAATGTTTCACGACATAAGAAAATGAATAGCTTGCAAAAGGAATTAAGTTTCTGGGGTAAGTATATAATTATGTGAAATTAAATAATTTAGAATTAATTAATTGACTAAATTACCATAATTTTTGAAAATTACAATTAATATGTATTGGTTTTGAATTAATCGAGAAGTGAGTCAATATATTTAATTTATGAAAATAAATAATATTAAATTATTATAAGATAATAACTCGAATTTGAATTAACTAATCTGTTATTTTTGAACTAACTGATAATTTAGTTAATAGATGTAATGAGACAAGTTAATTTTGAATTAACTGGTATCTAGACATTATCTGATTAGAATAAATAATAAAATTTTAAAAATTATCACGTGGCGTGTTGGACTGTCACACGTCAATCACTGATCAGGGATTGGCATGACACATTGTAGTGTCACACGACATATAGTAGTGCGTGGGACTCTGTAGTGTCGTGAAGCACTACATTAGTTCACGGCACGCTACAGTCTCACAAAACACTACATTGTGCGCAGATTGTAGTGGTTCCCATTGTAGTGGCACATTTATAAATAATTTGAAGCCCTAAAAAATCTAATGAGCATTGACCTAGAATATATATATATATAATGTTTTATTGGCCTATTAAGCAATTACTGGTGTGATTAATTTGTTAATCAAAATTATCTGAATTTTCCAATTCTCTCTCAGAGTTCTGTCACAAAAAATCATTCTCTGAATCTCTAGATCTCATGTGTTGAGTTCATCTAGAGACAGAAAAATGTTCTTGATTTATTCTACGTGCCTACACATGTCCTTGTGTGTTTGAGAATTAATTTGAAAGATCTTGATGTGGATCTCACAATCCGTTATTCGTGAAATCTTACGCTCGTTGTTTTACTAGAAGATAATGAGGATGCTTGATAGATTTCGAGAGGTATAATTACTTTCTATGAATGTCTCTTGATTTAATATATAGATATATAATGGATTCGTTGAGAAAAATTATTTTTCACAAAATTATTTTTTAGGATATAAGGCGTTCGATTGTTTTTTCAATCAACAAAATTATTGAAAACCTCCCATTCCGCTATGCGCGATTACAACATGATATTGTCGCGACACTTTGATTAGGAAGGTTGCTGGGTTCTAAGCTCATAAATGGATTTAATCAACAAAAGTCCTTCAAACTCAATCATTATCAGCAAGATGTTGTGACTGGGGTTAATTTTGTAAGAAAGTTAGATTTCAGAAAAACCTGAAAGCTGATAAGCTCGCATGAGACCAGTCTAACCATAGTCTGAATCCGAGACTGAAAGTTTAAGCCCGAGACTAGACCAAATGAAATGGGGCCGAGATTGAGGCCTTGATTTTTGGGCCTGATAGGCTCAATTTTTAGACTAGATCGAAGATCACACAGCCCGCTCAGACTCTGTCTAAATAATGATTTGCCAATGGTAATTAATTGCTAAAATTTGTCTTCCACGTTAAACAATCCTTTTAAAAAGTATTGACCATTGACATTAATTTATAGATTAGACCAATTAATTTTTGAATTTCTAGTCTAAAATATAATCAACTTTTTAATGCTTTTATGTTACACTGGTCAACAAGTACATGCTTCGCACATATTAAATAAGTTAAGATATACATGAAATTTAAAATTAATAGTAATATTATTTTTTAAAAATATTGTTAATCTAAAGTTAAAATAAAATAAAATAATAAGTACATTAACTTATTAATAATATTGTTAAAATTTCACTAATATACAAAATGATCAATCGTCAATTTTTTAGATTTATCATATTAAGAGATAATTCATCTTTTTAAAAAAATATTTATCTCAACTCATTTATATAAATTTACATGTTCTGATAAAATAAAAAATATTATTATTTAATTTTATAATCTCAAAATTTATCTTTAAGGATATTTATGTTTCTATTTGCATTACCGCAAATATTTAATTTTACAAACTATTTATCAATAAATTATTATTGAAGAATACATTTTCATTACATGAATCATATTAAATGAGAAAATATGCGAAACCCTAAATTGTATTATATTTTAAGGAGACTTGAAGGATAAAAAAGAGAATCAAAAGTTTCTCCATTTTAAGCCAGTTTTAATATATTAAGATATAATTAACTTTCATTTCAACCCTTTTTAACATAATTTTTTTAATCTTCTTCAACATCTGAAAAATCCTCTTATTCAAATCTCAGTCCCCCTAATCTCTTAAAATTGTATAATTTTTAATTTTAATTAGTACATCCAATATTTACTCAATTGAAGGAAAATACTGTTTACGAGCTAAAGAGAAAAATGAATCCAATCCAAGCTACACCGAAGTTGAAAGCCCAAACTAAAAATCCGGAAACATAGGGTATCAGTCCAGGCTTCGGCCCTGAGTAAAACGAATCATGGGCCAGCTCGATCCGGACAAAAACAAAAAAAATCTGTATGATTGAGCTCATATCGATCCGGACCCGATTTTTTTTGTCTCAAGCAATCCCGAAACAGACAAACTTACATTCTTATTTGGATGTAATAAGAAAATAGAAAAGAATTTAAAATATTGACCATTATATACTTAAATTATAACAATTTTATTTTTTATTTTAAGAATGAGGTAAAAATGTAATTTGAGTTTTTAAATGAAAAATATTTTCAATCTGATAAATTTTGAGATTTTGGGAGGAAAATTTTTAAGCTCAAACTAGGAAAATATGGATGAAAGATGACAGATAAATAAATATGAAATATGTGTGAATTAATACAATGCATAAAAACATCTTCAAAGAAAAACATTATCATACTCTCACCTTAGTATTGAGCTACTACAGTAGATTTCGATATTTTCTATCGTTTGGGTACGTTTTTTGGGAACTTCTTATAATATATTTTTGGTAAGAATAACTCTATTATAAAAGTAAAAGTAAAATGATAGTTGTAAATAACTAAATATATTCTCTTAACTAATATCATATACTGACTGAGATATCAAATTTCACATATTATCCTTTTAATTAGTTAAAGGAGGTCTAGAATTAGTTTCTAAAGCAATTAAAGGGGAATACAATAACTCTGCTATTAACTTCCAACTTTATAAATTAAAAATGTCATTCTTGCATATAAAAATTATAAATGCATTTTTGTACGTAAAGCCTTCAAAATTGCTATACACTACAATTTAGCTCAAATTACAAAAATATCAATTATTTAGTTCAAACTACAAAAATGTCTGGAAAACTTTTTTATTGCAAAAATGATGTAAATAATATCTTACATCTATGTAACTTCAGTAAATAACTTGTTTATTTTGATCATTTTCGGTCATTTTTGTAATAAAAAGTTTTTCGACCATTTTTACAGTTTGAACTAGAAAGTTATATTTTTCTGTCATTTTCAGTACAATTTATGTTCTTTTTATTGGGCTCCCAACCATGGGACAGTGATGTTCTTTTGACATCGTCATTGACCTCAGATCAGTTGAGGAGACAAATATCAAGAAAAATGAAACTGACACTTTTAATTTTTTAAAATAGATTTGATATAAGTGGTTAATTTATAAACAGATGGCTCTAATATAACATAACCCTCATATTCACCCAACATGAGGGAGTTAGATTGTCTACCGACCATTTCACTCATGTATTGATCTTACATTTATAAGATACATATTAAATTGGGATTTGTAGTGGGGAACTCTAGGCACAATTAAATCAAATGAGTGCGATACATATTAAATTGAGATTTGTAGTGGGAAACTCTACGCACGATTACATCAAATGAGTGCGATACAAATTTAATTGTGGGACAATGTAATTAATTCCGGTAGTGATTAAGAGGCTAGCATTCATTAACATAATCGAAGAAACTAGCTGAATATCCAAAGCTGAAAATAAAAGAAACTAAGTTATCAACATGAGGTTAGCTTAGTTATCAGACTGGACTTCATTCTTAATACATCTATGATATGAGTTAAAATTCTACGATCACTTATTGGAACTAATCTTGCACATGATCTCCATCATGCGTGGTAAGTCTTTGTGGAAGAGTACAGCGCACTGCAAGTGTGGTGTGAGACGTGATGTGCTTCGTTCGCGTTTGCGGAGTAACCTGTCCCCACACCCATTTCTTGTTAAAAAAATAAAAAAATAAACTAACACTTCAATAGGAAAAAAAAATGAGTAAACTACACTTTTATCCCAGTAGTTTGACTTAGTTTTTATTTTAGATCATCTACTTTAAAAAATAACAGAGTAAACCCTACAATTACATTTTTTATTCACGTTATATCTTCCATAGGAACTCCGCTTAAAAATGTTAATAGACCGTCACGGTTTGCTGATATGACATTACGTGACAAATAATTTAACACCACATCAGTTTTTTAATTATCCAGCTGCCATGTGGTAAATGACGTGGCTGATAACTTAACCCAACTTACACACCTTCAAAAATTACCTCTCTTCAAAACTTACCCATTTTTAAATCACTGTCTTTCTCCCTTAGGCGATTAGGGTACGCGAAATCGCCTTTCTCTGCGAAATCAATTCATCGAGATTAGGGTTCCTTGGTGTGCTCGAGTTACTGTAGGAGGTTGAAGGTCTATGAGAATGTTGGAGTTCTCTTGGAGGAGGTACATTTTCTATTCTTCGAGATTGGTGATTCAGCTCTGTCTGTTCTGTTGCGTGAGTTATGTTCTTCAATTTTTTTTTCTGTTCTTCGAGTTATTTCACTTCTATTTTTTGAGTTATTTCACTTCGGTTCTTCGAGTTATTACACTTGTTGAATCAAAATGAGTTGATGTATTGGGAATTATGGTTTCTGTAACTTTTAGGCCTTGCATACTTCACTTCTGTTCTTCGACTTACTTTTAGGCCATGCATATTTCACTTCTGTTTCTAGAACTTTTTTTTTTGTCTGATGTGAACTCTGTGAAGTAAGCCTTGTATATGTTGTGATAAAATCTTTCTGTTATTAGTCTGATTAAGGTTTTTTTAAATATAGAGATGGCTCCATATCCATTTTCAATTCATGCCTAACATAATCGTCAATTTGAATGCTCCACTCCTACAAGATACTTATGAAATAAAATATCTCTTTTTTATAACCGTGACTCGAATAAGATGAGTTTGCTAGAACTAGATGAAATGTTTGATTATTCTGGTGCTTATGAATATACTATCATGTATTATGTAAAGCATGTGGAGGATATGGAATCTGGTTTGGTAGAGATAAAGACTGATAGACACTACAAAAAATATGACATTCTACAGGGTTTAAATACAGGGATTTCAGTCTCATCTTGTTAAAAACTCAAAACAACAAGAGTTTTGAAGAATCAATTAAAACCAATTCTTGTTAAAAGCGAAAAAAAGTGAGAAGGCAAATTAAGGAAAAGCGGGACTTAATTGGAGGCAGAACTTAAAAAAATTGGAGACGAGGGACTTAAGTTGTTTCCTTCTCGAGCTCTCACATAAGCTTAAATCTTTGATTTTCTGAGAGAAGCTCAAATCGTTGCTTCTCAGTTTCACGATTCCTCTCAAATTTTTAGATCCTCAAATTTTTAGCTCTGATCCTTCTCTCTCTCTCTATTCTTCCCAAGATCCTCTCTCTCATAGCTTCTCCCTCTCAGACCACCTAGGGCTAGGCCATCGACGAAGAAGAAAGAGCAGCACTCACTCTCTCATTCATATTTTGTTCATCAAGTTCCTGACAGACTTTCTTCTTCTGAAGGTGAGTGAATTTTTCTGCTGTTATCTTCTGTTGGTTTTCACTGTTTTCTGATTTAGTTAAGGTGTATCAGGGAGAAAGCTTGGTAATGGAAGAGGTGAAATCAAGCGTGATCCATCAGCTACAGGCCGTGAGCTTTTATGCTCGACCTAGGGTTCGATTTTAATGAGGTTTTCTATGTCATTCTTGATGCTAACCTCGGTTAATTTGGACATGGCAGTTTCAAGCGGACATTTCTCGTGGATCTGCTTCTTTGAAGCTTTGTTCGTGGGTTTGATGTTTTGTGAAGGTGGGTTTTGATGCACGCTCTTGTGAGGCCAAATTTTTCCCACTTCGAGTCTGAAGCCATTAATTATTTTTCATAGTTTGGGTCTATCACATCCTGATCTGCCTTTTTCTTTCAGATTTTCTTTTCTTCCAGGTCGAGCTAGGAGTTTTGAGCTTCTAATTACGCGTCTGAAATCTGATCTCTGCCTTGGGTTTTACGTTTCATCCAATTTCAACTTTTGACTTTTGAATGCTGATAATAAGGATTTTAGCTTATCTTAAGATGAAAAGGCATAAATGTAGTTTCCCTTTTTCTATTCTTGAGTTAAATTTTCTAAATTTTATTTGCCATATATGTTTATTCATAGTGAAATTTTGATTTTAGTTTGTTGTGGATAATGCTATTGTTATAAGAGACTTTCAGGTGGGATGCTCTATAAGATTCGAGAATCTTAATTACAAGGTATCTCAATATTTATTATCCCTTACATGATCATCATTTGCATAAAATCTAAAATACTTCACTAAATTTATATATAAGCAGTAATAGCTCTGGGATTAGGACACACTAGAAAAATGCTTCCATGTTAGATTTATATATTTTATGGGATTTTAGTAGCAGGAATTTAAGGGCTTTTTATTTATTTCTGGGAGCTATTTGTTCAAAAGTCAAAATTTAAGACTCATAATTGTTGCTTGCATCCATAATTAGTTATTTGTAGTATACGTATTGTGCTTTCTTTAGATAACTTGCAGAAGCAAGGTTTACGCTTTCCTAATAGATGTATCTTGTGCAAAGAGGCTGAAGAGTTCAACATTCATATCTTTCTCCACTCCCCTTTCTCTTCGAGGATGTGGGGGAAACTTTTGGATAGTTTACTTATTAAGTGGGTATAGCCTTGCTCCTTTAACGATTTGGTTTTTTGTTGGAAGTCTCTAAACACTGGTGTTTTGGATAAGGTTTTTAGGAAGGTTGTCCCTCTTGTGCTTTTTTGGGTTATATGACGTGAGAGAAATCTCAGAATTTTTGAAAGGGTAGAAAATCCAAGTTAAAAGTTTCTTTTTCTTTACTAGCATACTGAGAGAATGGTTGGGTAATTATTACCCAAGTTGGAGTTTAAGAACAACTAGGTGAATGACATGTGTAATCTCTCTTTAAATATAAACACATAAGTTATATTTACCCTGTCTTGAGGTTTCTTCGATAATACATATTGGAATTAAGACTCACAGTCATGTTTTTTATTTTAGTTCCTTGAATTTGTCAGCGAGCTTTCATGAATTTCCCTCATATGGTTTTAGAAGCATTCAGGTTATTATTTCTCTTTGTTGTTTTGTACTAATGTTGCTATCTTCTATGTTACTGGAAGCAACATCAAAGGGAAAAAAGGGAATGGTTAGCCTCGAGTTTTAGGCTAGAGAATTTCATTCCAGGCCTTATCATTGGTTTCATTTTTGGGTTATTTTTGGATTTGTCAAAGCCCAGCAGAAGTCATAATAAAATAAGTAGTTCATTGTGGGAAAAGAAACAACACCAATCTTTGTCTTAGATAATGGTGATTAGGAGCTTAAAATGGCTAGTTTTAATCGTAGTTTTTATTTCTCTGACCCTTCTATTTTATTATTCTTTACCTTCCATTAGTAATCATCTTCCACTTGTCCAAAATTTACTGATGTCAAACATTGTGCTCTGCAATACTTAGGTTCTAATACTTAGGACCAGAAGATGGCAATTGGAAAAATAGCATCTCAATGTGCTCGAACGATATCAAAACCTCTATACTTGTTTCTTGTGCCTCATTTTATCTTCATTTCTATTATAAAATGCTCATGTCCAGTGCTTTCCATATCCCCTCTTCAATGCGTAAATTTTTATTTCTTCTTATTGTTATGTTGCTAATCTTTCGAACCTTGCAGATGCTGTCAGTGGAATGTAAGCAGAACTGGTGCAAAGGTATGAATTTTCTACTTATGAGTTTTTTTTCTCTGATTCCAACGTAAGTATTTTAAGTCATCTATCATTCTGATCCATGCATATAAAAGTGCATCCCTAATATCTGTTTCAGCCATCAACGCCTTTTAGGACAATGAAAGCAATGTGGGCAAGCCAAGATAGTTGTGACATGCGAGAATCAATAAGAAATGTAAGCAAGTAATTTCAATTTTGAAATTGTAGTTCCACCTAAACAGTAAAACTTCATCTTAAAAGACCTGAAGCTTTTAACAAAATGCACCAGGAATAAGCTACAGGAAGCAGCTCAAACCATTGGCCTTCCAACTTCTATTGTTGCTGATGCTGGGCGAACACATGTATAAGTTATATTGTATATCAAAACAGATAAAAAATTCCTTGAACTTAACTAAGTTATTGCAATTGATAAGCACATTAATCACTTGACCTTACTGTAGTCGTCTCCTGGGTATTAGATCCTTGAGTTGGTTTCTGATATGGATTTTTGAATAAGTAAATTCTTTGTAGAAGTCTTTTTCTTTATTACAAGTTCACCATCTAAAATTATTAAGTGTTAGTTTGATATCAAAGTTATTAGATCTCGTTTATGTCTTTATAGTGTTTTGTATATTTGAACTCATTGAATTAATGATAATATATTATAGGGCATCGTTTGCTTTGTGGATTGAAGGGAGATATTTGAATTAACTCATCAATTTACATGTTTATCATCTTTCTTTCTTACATTACATATATTAATTTGGTTTTCTATTAGCATACTTTTACATCTATGACTGCACAAATTTCTTTGGCTCGACAAAATAGGTGTAATTATGTTATGAAACTTTGTGCATAATTTCTTTCTATGGAAATATTTTTCTGCTAAAGTATGTTATGGAGATATTTTTCTAATGAAGTATGTTGTTCTGAAATTATGTTCTGAAATTCTGTGGAGATATGTTTCTGCTGATGTGCTTGAAAATGGTGAATTGGAATATATGAGGGAGTGAAGATAGATTCTCATGTAATTTGTTTTGGTTTGCCTCCATTATTTTCTGAAGGTTCTATGGTTTTAGAGTCTAATTTCTCAAATAAAGCGGTATGTACAATAGGCCAAAAAAGTGTTTATTATGTTAGTATATTTTACTCTACTTTTTAAAGTATAACATGTAGATGATTACTTGTTTGCAGATCTCTAGAACTCTTCAGAATTGTTGTTTTGAAGTAGCAGAACAACTACCGTATCAACTCTTGATGTCTGACTTTCTTTTGGCATGTTTTGCTTCTTCAAGTTGCATGGTTTTGTGAAAATCTTTTTATATTTTTCATTTAGTGGAACAAGTTTGCATGTATATTTTAAGGATAAGTTAGTTAGTTTTCAAGTTAGATTTATTTGTAAGTTGATCAAATGAATAATGTAAAACTTTATTGAAATGATTAAATGTTAATATTGTCAATTATTATATTGGTGCTCTTTATACTAATTAAAATTATCACTTTGAAAGTGTTTAATATGAATACTTGACTATAACAATGAATCTTATGGTATTTCACTTTATAGGATACAAAATACCTCTGAACGTTAACTCATAAGTATTAAAAACACATGTTGAATACATTCAATAGGAGTCTAATAACCTTATTAAATAACATTCTACAGGAGTAGAAAAATCCTGTAAAAAATGAGATATCACAGGGGTCTTCACAGGAGGCGTTGCGCCTCGAAAAAAATGCAGACTTCTAATATGAGGGGCTGTCATAGGCACTGCGTGATCCCTGTGGATTATTTTTCACGGGGATATCTGCCTCTTGTAGAATGCCATATTTCTTCTAGTGAGATATGTAATGTAAACGTGTAGGGTAGTTCCACCTACCAGTCTTATACATGTTGATGTTGCACATTCACCTGAGTATTTGCTTGCTGATGATTAGAATACTAATGATTTGAATGTTGATAACGTGAATATGCATGATGATGATGATGATGGAAGTGATAGTGATTACTGTGAGGAGAGTAATAACATGGGTAGTGAAAATGAATCTAGTGGGAGTAGTGATAGTGATGCAAGTGTTAAGAGTATTGACTTAGAAGGTGTTGTAGACAATGATTATGAGCTAAATATGACTATTTTCTTCATGGTCGTTGCGGCGCGTGCGCGGGGGAAGCGTGGAGGTTCTGTCTTTTTTAAAAATTAAACTTTTAATAAATTTTTTTTAATAAAACAAAACTTGCGCAACGTCACGATAACCAAATAAAAACTTTTATTGAAAACTTTTTTTCAATCAGTCAGGATCCATTATATATTTATAAGTTAAATCTACAACATACAAAGTTAGAAATCATATACCTCTTGTAGTCTATATCAAGCGTCCTTGATAAAACCGATCGATCCTCCGTTCCCACGAAATTATTCCAATGATCAGTAGACTTCGAGATCCACACCAAGATCTTCCAAGTCAATCTCCAATGCACTAGGACGTGTGTGAGCACGTAGAATATTACAAGAAATTTTTTCGTCTCTAGATGTTCTCAACACATGAGATCTAGAGATTTAATGAGAAGAACTTTAGTGAGACGATTCTCTAAAAAAAGCGATGATTATTCTTTTAGAGATTTGATTAGCGTTTAATCACAGAAGAAAATCTCTCTGACACCAATCATATTCTCAATTCAACTCTTGATTGACGAACCGATGATTTGATCAATTGATTCTCCCATCTTCTTTCAACAACCCAAGCAATTAGAATAATATCTGTATATATTCTAGATAATGAAAGTGTCATGTGACATTTCAGTGTTGCACACTTACTACTGTAGGGCCGCGTGGCATTATAATAGTCCATGTCAATTTCTGATACCAATTAATTCAAAATTAACATATATGATTATCCCTATTAACTAACTTATCTGTTATTTCACAAATAACAGATTTAGTTGATTTAAATTATTATCTAATAATAATTTAATTATCTAATTTCACAAATTAGATATTCTGTCTCATTTATCGATAATTATTTATATAAATAATTTTTGAAAATTATATTTAAATACGTAAATAATTCAATTACTTAATTCTTAATTAATTAATCATACATAATTATCTCATAATTATATACTTTCCCGAGAATAATTTTTTTTGCAAGTTAGTCATTTTCTCATGTCTTGAAATATTCACACTCTAAACACCGTAGTATAGATGTGACTTGAATACCATGGACCTATATCCTTAGGGGTGTTCAAAACTGAACCGAACTGACTGAATCGAACCAGAAATGGTCGGTCTTTATGTATGTTCAGTTCGGTTCGGATTTTTAATGGTGTTCGAACCGAACCGAAACTTTAAATTTATATTATTTTTTATTTTTATATATAATTTCTTATAAAACAAAACCGAACCGAAACAAAACAAAACTTTAATTTTATATTTGTTTTTTCAATAATATCATTTTAAAATAATTAAAAAATTATTTTTAATTAGTAATACTGAAGCGAAGAACCGAACCAAACCAAACCAAAACTCACGGTTCGGTTCGACTTTTTTAGTATTCACAGTTTGATTTGGTTAAGTTCTTTTAGTATTCACGGTTCGGTTCAGTTCGGTTTTGTCGCCGAACCAAATCGTGAACACTCCTAATAATCTTAAGATTTCAATAAACCAGATTATTAACTAAACTTTTAGTTAAATAATTTTATTTATCAATTTCATTATTACTTCATTATAAATATGAAATTGCACTCTTAGGTATTATAGAATGTATTTACAGAGTATTCTCATGTAGTCCACTAACATAATCATTTCATGTAGTTCTGTCATCTAATTATTGGTTCGTAAATTAGAACTAGTCAAAATTACTGTTTTACCCTTCTAATTACCTCTTGATCTTTGAGTACCATTAATCCACTAGTAAATGACTGATTTATATTCTTATTATAAATTTAACACTTAAGGGAACCAATATACGATCCGTTATGAAAGCTTAGATAATAAACCTTGTAAGATCAGGTCCACATCCATCCACATTATTGAATCTCCAAAATAAAAGTTACTAGCCTGATTAACAAACAGACATTAACGAGTGAATCAAAATATCTAATAGACATATATATGAGTTCATGACTATTTAGGATCCAGACTAATCTACACATGATCATCGAATTGATGTGTATTAAATCTTTATGATAAACGGCACGTTAATAAATATATTAATTCATATCAGTCCTGTCATATATAATTTTATTATATAAAGTACATTCACTAAGATGTCTATCAACATCAATGATTCAGATCTAGATAACACGTATTCATAATGCTTAGTAAACCGTACTTGCAACCATTCATTAAAGATTCCATACTTTAATATGTTGCTGATAATTTTATTCATTATCTATTATCTTAATCCTCTCGTACTAATACAAGATCATAGTCTTATTAATAAATATGAAATTTTCATATATTTATATAAATTATTGAACAATAATTTAAAAGAACAATTATAAGAAAAATGTAATTCTCTTTAAATTTTATATCAAAATGTCAATACACATGCTTTGAGGGCATAACCCCCCAACAATCTCCCACTTTTCCTAAAGTAAATGTGGCATCTCTTTTAATCTCATGTTACGCATGTGACCCTCAAATGACTTCACAGATAATGTTTTTGTAAAAGGATCAGTCAGGTTCTGTTATGATGTTATCTTCGTAACAGTCACATCCCATCAATGCATGATCTCTCTTATAAGATGATATTTCCTCTTTATGTGCTTGCCCCTTTTGTGACTTCTCAGTTCCTTAGAATTTGCTACTGCCCCGCTGTTATCACAGTACCGGATCAATGGCTTGTCCATATTTGAAACTACTTCCAGATCAGAATAGAACTTTCTGAGCTATACTGCCTCTTTCGTAGCTTCACAAGCCGCTATATATTTGGCTTCGATGGTGAAATCTGCAATGCTGGATTGTTTATTACTTCTCTAAACTACAACTCCTCCACCTAGGGTGAATACTGATCTAGATGTCAACTTTCGACTGTATCTATCTGATTGAAAATCAGAATCAGTATCTCCAGTGGGGTTCAGGTCTCCACCTGAATAAATAAGCATATAGCTTCTCGTTCTCGTAGGATATTTGAGAATGTGTTTTACTGCAATCTAGTATTCCAAACTTGGATTCGATGGATAACGACAGACAATTCTCATTACATAATAGATGTCTGGTCTCGTACACAATATGGTATATATGAGAGTTCCAACTGCTGAACCATATGGAACCTTTCTCATATCCTCTTCCTCTGGAGGTGTCTTAGGACATTGTTCCTCGGAGAGGACAATTCCATGTCTGGTCGGTTATTGATTTTTCTTGAAATTCTCAATAGAGAATTTCTCTAGCACCTTATCAATATAAGATGCCTAAGAAAGTGTCAAGAACATGTTCTTTCTATCCCTTAGGATTTGGATGCCTAGAATATAGCTCGCTTCTCCCAAATCTTTCATTTAAAATTTCTCAGCTAACCACTTCTTTACCTTTGATAAATTTTCTACATCATTCTCAATGAGTAGAATATCATCAACATAAAAAACTAAGAAAACCATTATCTTATCTTTGGTATATTTATAAGACAGGCTTCATCAACATTTTGCTCGAAACTATAAGACTTTATATTCTCATCAAAGCTCAGATTCCAAGATCTAGATGGTTACTTTAATCCATAAATGGATTTAAGCAACTTGCATAATTTCTGATCTTGCCCATTTTGTACGAACCAATCTGATTGCATCATATAGATGTTTTCTCCAACAGAACCATTCATAAAAATTGTCTTAACGTCCATTTGTCACATCTCATAGTCAAAACTAGCGGCTATGGACAAAAGGATGCAAATGGATTTTAGCATGGCCATAAGGGAGAATGTCTCTTCACAATTGACTCTCTCCCTTTATGTATAGCCCTTGGCTACTAGCCGTGCCTTGATAGTCTTTACTTTCCCATCTGCACCTCTTTTCTTCTTGAAGATCCATTTACAACCAATGCGCCTAATATCTTCAGGTAGATCTAAAAGTTCCCAAACGGAATTGGAATATATAGATTATATTTCCTGGTTCATGACTTCTTGTCATTTCTCTTTTCTAGGATCATCCATTGCTTCTTGATAAGGTAATTGATCATCCTTATTAGTGTCTGACACTAGAAAATGTGCCTCTAGTTCATAGCGAATAGTTGTCTGACAACCCTCCCACTACGATGTTGCACCGGGGTTTCCTTTGCATGAACTTTAGTTTCTCTGGTTTGTCCTTTGCTAATTTCTCGAGAACTACTTTGCTACAAGGTTTGTAGTTTTGCATATAGTCATGCTCAAGAAAGGTTGCATTTGTCGACACAAATATTTTTTGATCATTGTGACTATAAAAGTACCCACCTCTAGTCTCTAGAGAATAACCAACGAATATGCAAACCTCATACTTTGAGTCTAACTTTTCGGTCTTGGGTCTAATAACGTGATCTGGACACCTCAATATATGAAAATGATGTAAACTAGGTTTGGAGTCATTCCATAACTCTAAAGACGTCTTGCTTACAAACTTAGATGTCACTACATTCAAAATGTAAGTTGCTGTGTGTAGTGCATTCCTTAAAATGTAAGTGATAATGATAAGTAACTTAACATCGACCTGACCATATCCAATAAGGTTCAGTTTCTCCTCTCTGCACACCATTTTATTGTGATGTTCCAAGTGTTGTAAGTTGAGATAGAATTTCATACTCCAACAAATAATCCTTGAATTCTAAATCCAAGTATTCACCACATTGACCGGATCGAAGGGTTTCAATGATTTACCTAATTGCTTTTCAGCTTCATCCTTGAAGTCTTTAAACTTTCCAAAAGCTTTAGACTTTCGATGCATTAGGTAACTATAACCATATCTTGAGTAGTTGTCAATGAAAGTGACGAAATACTCATACTCATATCTAGCTTGTACATTGATCGGTCCATAGACATCACTATGTACTAACTCAAGTGGTTCTTTGACTTTTTGGCCCTTTCCTGTGAAAGGTCTATTAGTCATTTTATCATCTAGACAAGATTCACAAAGAGAAAGAGTTCCAACTTTTAGCTTTCTCAAAGCACCATGCTTTGTTAAGCTATTTAACCTATCTAGATTAATATGTCTCAACCTAAGATGTCATAAATATGTCTTATCATCATAAGAAACTCTTTGTCATTTGTTATCTTTAGGTTTCGCTACTTTAAATAATTCAAAATTATTTAACGCCCGTTCAGTCAGTTTAAGTATATACAGTCCGTTTATAATTTTAGCATAACAGATATCGAATCCATCCTTAGAAATAATAAACTCTTTTTAATGAAAGAAACTTCGAATAATTATTCTTGCAAAAATGAAAGAGGAATCAAAGTCCCCGAAAAATTAGGAATAAAATAAACATCATTCAAAACTAAGTAATTATATCTAAAAAGAAAACGGTCTGTCCCTAATGCTTTAGCTGACATGAGCGCACCACTGCCAACTCTCAAAACGACCTCGCCATCAACCAGCTCCCTTGACGAATCAAGCATCTGCAAAGAAGAACATATATGGTTAGTGGCTCTTGAATTAAGTATCTAGGATGATAAATCATAATCCACTAAACAAACTTCAAGTACAAGTAAATCATATTTACCTTTCTTTCTCTTCCAATGACCTTCAGCCCCATAGTGGAAACTCTTTCCTTTGGGTTTGTTGTCTTTCTTTCTCTTCTTGGCTTTCGGCGATGTGTTCTTTTTTTGTTCATACTCTTGTCCTTACCATTGTTCTTCTTCATTTTCTTGTTCTTAACAATATTGGAAGAAGACTTTTGATCGATAACATTTGTCTCGCCCTCTTTGGTCATTAAGGTTGTGTGACTCAAAAGTCTGCAGTTCATTCAACAATTGGGTCATGTTGAATTACAACTTGTTCATAACATAGTTGATCGTGAATGCAGAAAAAAACTTGTATGAGCGACTCTAGTTTGATGCTAACTTGAGTCCGCTCATCAATGGTCGCCCCATGTACTTCTGCCTCATGCATTTTGTTGATCATGTTCTCGAACAGAAGTACCCTTCCGCATTTTAGTTGTCATATAACTCCTAGTGATCTCATGAAGACTTTGATCGGACTGCTGCCCAAACATTGTGTGTAAAGATTCCACAATCTCATACGCAATCGTCATGCTTTCATGCTCGGTTCTCACAACATCGTTCATGCTCACAAACATGTATCACTTTGTCTTGTTGTTTGATATTATCCAAGCATCATATTTGCCCCTACATTCTTAGGGGCGTTAGCAGCGAGCTCCTTAGGACATTTCTTAGTAAGAACGAACTTATGATACTCACAAATCAGCATTAAGATCGTATTTGATTTCCAACGTACAAAATTATCATTATTCAATTTCTCAAGAGCGAGTAAAGTAGTAACATGGTTTCTTATGGTAGACATAATATTGATAACTGAAATGTAAAACATACACGATTCAATATAATTGATAAATATATAGAATTCGAAAAGTAAACGTGATGCATGAATGCAATTATAATAAACACATAAATTTAGTATTTACTAATCACAATAAAATAACCCAACGATTAATGTGCCACCTTATGGTCAGTCAGATTAACCTCAAACTGTCAATGAGACATTCTCATCTTTATTAATTAAAACTTAAAATATCTCATATTTTCTCTTTTAACAATAAGGTATCGATTGTTCGATCAAGTCACAACTATCCACATGAAAGTTAATTGTGATTTTGTGAGTGTAACTCATCATTTCAAATTTCATGACTTTATTTAGAATATGCCACAATAGGGTCGGTTAAAACTAAACTGCATCACTTCCTCCTATCTTCTCAAGAAGTCCAACATTGGTATTGGTACAACTCCAAACCTTCCTTAAAGGGATGAAAACAAAGCCATCTCGAGGCTTTCGCTGCACTTCACAGTGTTGTACTAATGATGGAGACTATAGATTACATTGACATGTCAACCTTCTCCCACTCACTATGTTAGAATAATGTGTTTCTATTTTAACTAATCAATTAATTCTAAATTAATTACTAGTTAAAATAACAACCCTATGAATATTTAGTTATCAGTTAATCTAATCTCATTGGTCTAAGTTCATTTAACTTTCTGAAACGTCTAAGTCATAATTATGTGAACTTAGATTAACTAATTAATTATATTCATCAAATTTTAATATAACTCTTTTACTAAAGTCGGTTAACCTAAATGTTACTATAGCCTTTAGTGTGGTGTGATTACCATGTTTTAACTAGTTAAAACCTAACTATTTACATGCAATTGATTTCATAAAGTAATACATATAAACATATTAGGACAATCCTAATAAATCATGTTTCTACAAATGAGATGCATGATTAAATAAAACTGTAGGATTTTCATGCATGACATGTGATCAACTAATGTATGAACATGTAATCAAACATAACAATTTAACAATTATTTAACAATTAAGTAAAATAATAATGGACGGAGTGATATTGAGTATTTCTAAATTACAACACTTGAAATAAAGAAATAAAATTACAAAACGGACTTAATTAATACATATTTCTCAAATATTGCCTTATCCTCCTGATGTCTATTTCATAATCTTCAAGCTTGAATAAAACCCTTTTCAGTTAGAAAAGTTATTTTTCTTAGTTAAAGCAAATTCTATAATTATCTCTTTTGACTTTGACTTAGTCAAATAAACACTTTATTTGATTTAGTCAAACTTGGGTTAAGCCCAATCAACCTATTAATTTTTAATTTTCATAAATAAAAAATTAATTATTAATTTTAAAATTACATTAATTTCAAAATTTAAATGGATAATTAAAAGACTTTGGGTTTTAATGAAATACTTAAGTGATAGAGTTGGTTGCATGATTTGTTAGACACTTTCCTAAAATGTGACAACAATTGTCATCGACTATAGGACTCTCTTATCGCCGCCCATCACCACCACCGGCAACCTCCTGCAGCGCTGGACAACCACTCGTTCACCGCCGGCCTGTTCACCTACGCCGGAATAGTAAATTTATGGAGTGAACAGCATTTTCGTGGATGAATAGTGGTTTCACGGATGAACAATGTTTCTGCATGAACAATAAATTTCTGCCGTTCGTCTCGTGCGTTTTTCGTCTTCTTGCGATTGAATTGATTACAATAATATTAAAAAAAATTACAAAAATTCTTACGCCTCAATTCGGCTTACACAAGATCGAAGAAAAGTTAAAACAAAACCTAACCCAATAATCACCATATAATAATTAACGATATATTATTTTACATACATTCAAAAAATATAACCATCCATCGTCATACATATCCCATACTATATGAATAAAGCAAGAAAACTCACACAACATTTAACATATAAATTTATAAAGACCGCTTTGATATCACTTGCGAGTCATGCGCGGCGAAAGCGTGGAGGCGCGTGTGCTTTTTAACAATTAAACTTTTAATTAAAAAATGAATCTTTTCATAAAACAAAATTTGTGCAACACTACAATAACCAAATAAAAATTTTTATTGAAAAATATTTTTCAATCAGTCAGGATCCATTATATATTTATAACCTAAATCTACAACATACAATGTTAGAGATCATATACCTCTTGTAGTCTTTGTCAAGTGTTCTTGCAAAAACCGATCAATCCTCCATTCCCACAAAATTGTTCCAACGATCAATAGACTCCAAGATCCACACCAAGATCTTCCAAGTTAATCCTCAACGCACTAGAACGTGTGTGAGCACGTAGAATATTACAAGACATTTTTTCTGTCTCTAGATGTTCTTAACACATGAGATTTAGAGATTTACTGAGAAGGGATTTAGTGAGACGATTCTCTAAAAAAAGTGATGATTATTATTTTAGAGATTTGATTAACGTTTAATCACATAATAAAATCTCTCTAACACCAATCGTGTTCTCAATTCAACTCTTGATTGACGAACTAATGATCTGATCAACTGATTCTCCCATTTTCTTTCAATAACCCAGGCCGTTGGAATAATATCTTTATATATTCTAGATAATGGCGTATTATATTTTTAGGAATAAACTAAAATAATATTTAATTATAAAATTACCAATTACAGTGGGATCCACTATAATTTTGCACAACTGTAGTGTCACATGGCATTGCAGTGTGCCGTGAGCCAGAACAATGCCTCACGGCACCATTGTAGTGTCATGTGGCACTACAGTGCTGCACACTCACTACTGTAGTGTCACGTGACACCACAATAGTCCATGTCAATATTTGATGCTCTATCAGTGATTGACACGTGACAATTATTGTGAATTAAATATTTATTTTAATCAGATAATTATCTAAATATCAGTTAATTCAAAATTAACATATCTGATTATCTCTATCAACTAACTTACTGTTATTTTACAAATAACATATTTAGTTGATTTAAATTATTATCTAATAATAATTTAATTATCTAATTTCACATATTAGATATTCTGTCTTACTCATCGATGATTAATAAAATTGATAGTTATTTATATATATAATTTCCAAAAATTATATTTAAATATATAAATAATTCATTTAATTAATTCTTAATTAATTTATCACACATAATTATCTCATAATTATGTACTTGCCCTAAAATAAAAATTCATTTTGCAAGTCACTCATTTTTTCATGTCCTGAAATATTCACACCCTAGACATCGTAGTATAGATGTGATATGGGGACCATGAACCTATAATCCTAAGTTTCAATAAACTAGATTACTAATTAAACTCTTTCATTAAATAATTGTATTTATTAATTCAATTATTACTCCACTATAAATATGGAATTACACTCTTAGAAATTATAGAATGTATTTACTAAGTATTCTCATGTAGTCCACTGACACAATCATTTCATGTAGTTCTGTCTTTCAATTATTAATTCGTAAATTAGAACTTTTCAAAATTATCATTTTACCCTTCTAATTACCTTTTGATCCTTAAGTACCATTAATCCACTAGTGAATGGCTAATTTATAATCTTATTATAAATTTGAGCTCAATAATCATTCACTTTCAGAATTAACACTTAAGGAAACCAATATACGATTTGTTAGGAAAGCTTAGATTCTAAATCTTGTAAGATCATGTCTCCAGCCATCCACATCACTGAATCTCCCAAACAAAAGTCACTAGCCTTATTAACAAACAGACATTAATGAGTAAATCAAAGATCCAGCAGACATGCATAGTAACAAAGTCACTACTCAGGATTCAGACTGATCTGCATATGATCATCAAATTGATGTGTATTAAATCTTTATGATAAACGACATGTTAATAAATATATTAATTTACATTCATAATGTTTAGTGAACTGTAATAGCAACCATTCATTAAAGATCTCATACTTCAATATGTTGCTAATAATTTTATTCATTATCTATGATCTTAATCATCTCGTACTAATACAAGATCATAGTCTCGTTAATGAATATGAATTTTTCAGATATTTCTATAAATTATTCAACAATAATTTAAAGGAACAATTAGAAGAAAAATGTAATCCTCTTTAAATTTTATATCAAAATGTCAATACACATGCTTTGAAAGCAAACCCTCCATTTTCACTACTGGTGAAAATATGGTGTTGCCTCCAAAATTCAAAATGTCACCTGGGAGGCCAAATGAACAAAGAAGAAGAGACAATGATAAGCCAACAAATCCAATTTTGCTGAAGAGAGAGAATGAGACATTAACATGTAGCAAATGTTAGACATTTGAGCATAATAAGAGGACATGTAAGGGGGCTTCAGTTACTACAAAGAAAAATGTTGCCCCAAGAAAGAAGAACAATGTTATAGGCACCAATAGAGGTGCTGAGAGATTCATGGGATTTAGAGTAAGCTTCTACTTTACATGTAATATGTTTGATTTATGTTCATGTTCAATATATGTTTGATTTACACTTTAGTTTATCTTTTTAGATTGCATTTGAAGCAAGCAATGTTGCTAGAACTCAAGTAAGCAGTTATGTTACTGCTGCTATTGGAAGTCAACCATCCACTCAAGCAAGCTACTCTAGAAGAGGACAAGGTAGAGCTCAAGGAAAGGGAAGAAGTGTTGCTGCTAGGAGAGGTCAAGAATGGGAAGCAGTGCTGCCAAGATGAAGCAATTTGTGATTCTGTTTTATGCTTTTGTAAACTGTTTTATGCTACTGTAAAATGATGTTCTGGATACTATTTTTTGTGTTGGATTTAGGGGATGCTAATAGGTTATGGGTGTTATTTTTTTGATGGATTAGGAGATATGTTGATATGGGTGCTGGATTCTATTTTGTGATGTTAATATGGGTGTTGGATTCTGTTTTGATATGTTTTGGGATGTTAATAAGTGCTGGGATGTTTTGGGTATTCTGTTTTAGGATGTTAATAGGTGTTGGGATGTTTTAGGCATTTTGTTTTGAGATGTTTTGGGCGTTTTAATAGTTGCTAAGATGTTTTAAGATGTAATTTCATGACAATTTGATGATATTGATGAAATTTGAATATTGTTTCAAAACATTAATTTTGGTTTTTACAAACAACAAACAAAAAAGAGAAACTGAAAAATGCTCTTTTGTGCATTTGGTGGGAATACAATGAATTGGAATTGTACTGTCATAATTAATCCATAATGTGACATCAGCTACACCAAAAGTATACTAAATAAGTTGGAAACTACATATTGTCATGAGCACAACTAGATAAACAGATAAAATTTAGCCTAATTTACATAAACCACCACTAACAATTTCTTTGGGGCATCCTAATAATAATATAAACACAATTATAAGCTATGATAATACTAGAAACAACCACATCCTCTTCATTTTGGACTGATATTGGTCATTCTTTTGCTCTAACAATTTCAGATTTTTCTTCAAAAGCTTAACCATTTCCTTTGAATTCGGTAAATCATTTTCGCACCAATCAAAACATCCACAACATGGATCATCCCCACCCTAATAGTAAAATAATATTAGATAGATATTTCAAACGTTCACTAATACCGTAACATATTATAGTACAGACTCACCAAGTACGCATAACAACAACAAAATTTCCTCCATGGGTTTGCTTGTGTCCACGATGTCCTGATCTGAGCAGCAACTCCACAATAGCGTAGTGGTGGTCACCGACGTCCATGTGAAACGAATGTCGTTGAGGTTGAAGAAGTCAGACCAATAATCTAGTACATTGTGTTTCAACATTATATACTCACAATTTACAGTTTATTTAATACTTAACAAGCGTCTAAACTTAACGATAGTGATATTGATAAGTTCTAACCCTCTCTTTTGAAATTGAAATGAGAAACCCTCTATTCAAAAGCTAAAAACCACATATTCCATGAAAAAATGAGAAACAAAGATGCAAAGAACAAATAAAGAAGAAATGTAAGAACATATTTCATTTACCCTAACAATAGGGGGCTGGGGCTGTTGTACCAAAAAATGCAGGGGGTGCAAAATTGGACTTCGCGAAGAGGGAGGTGGGAAGAAGGAAGAACCCAACCAGACTCGAAAACTCAAGGGCTGTAGCAATGGCTTCACGAAGAGGGAGAGGAAACTCAGATTGCTGGGGTAATTAAAAAACTGACATGCCATTAAATTATTACCACGTAATGCCATATCAATAAATCATGCGGCCGTGAATAAAAAATATAATTGTAAGATTTATTCTATTTTTTTTAAAGTGAAAGATCTAAAATAAAAATTATCCTAAACTACAGAGGGTAAAACTGTAGTTCACCCAAAAGAAATTGTAGTCAACGAAGGGAGTGAAGAGACTTAAATGTCATCACCTGCATTGGGTCCTCAAAACAATTTATTGCACCCAAAAGTGGTGGCCAACATTTCTCAACAATAACTCTAAATATCTCTGTTTCTTTCTGGTCTAATTCTTTAGAGACATGTATTAGTTTCGATTTCATAGACTTTGCAAAACAAGAAATTCGGCATGAAATTAGAGTACCAGTAATCCAATTTTATGATTTTAAACGCCATATTCCTTAATGAACCTATTGTCAATATCTATATAATCATTGATGGATCATCTCATTTTTTCTCAGGAACTGAACTTATTTTAGAACACAAGATGTTGAAAATCCGAGATGAGTTGATACATATGGTTAAGATCCATGGTTACTTCCACGAGTTAATTGGTTTAAGTTATATTATAACCAATTGCTATAAATTTGAAACTCTTCGAAGAAAAAATGCTAGAGAGAGATTATGATCATTTTTCAACCTTTTGATGCAACTTGTTTGGACTCTTCTTTTTCATGATTATGAAACGGAAAAGATGCTTAGCTTTTTGTGACCTGAATTCAAGTCTATCTGCAAGGTGGTGGGGGGTCTACGCTAACTTTCCCCCCACTTGTTTCATTGCCCCACCAAAACCTTTCGCTGTCAGCTTATCCTCAACTAGTCAGGCGCTGGTCTGGCTGTTCTTTTAACAGTCTTGTTGCTCCTTTGCCTATAAATAAAAAAACCTTGTATTTGGAATGGAGTCATCAGCACGATAACATATTGATAGCATAATATTAATCGTTGGATGGTAGCGTGGAAACAGATAGTTATCTTAAATTTGACAAGCTAAACTACGATAGATCAATCCCTATATAAATAGAAGTCTATGGAATGCCCATATCAAACAAGATGATTATTTTGGATTTCCAAATTTATTTTACACCTGGGATAATTGGTGTTGGCTAACTCTGTACTAGCAACTCTCACTGGTTCAAATAGATATATGTACATACTACATCTCACCGAAAAGCATCAAACAAAAAACTAAAGCAGACACTAGCACCTAGAAGTGAAAAAAGAAAGATTCATTTGTCTACTTTACCTAACAGTATTTTCTCTTCTTCTAGTCTAGGAAGAAACGTCAAGAAAATCTTCTTTTCACTTTCATCCATGGACTGATGATTCACACAAAGGAAGCATGTAAACGGATATGATGACATGTCTTTGTGCAAAGTTGTATCCTTCAATCGCTCGACAGCCAACTGTATGCATTGCAGTCATCAGTGAGATAATATTCGGTTGCCACTATGAATTCTCGTGGAATTTGATTGATCTAGACAATGCTGCTGGATTCAGTTGTAATACCGGAGAGGGTTTGGCAATTGGGTTCTTCTCATCATCCTTTGATTTAAAGGACTTAAAGAGCCCTCCCTCACTAACTGTACTGACCTTCTCATTTTTTATCCCTAGTGTTGCCCATATTGAGCTTTTTGCTGCCTCTCCTGGGTCGTCAATCCTCAATGTTTTTGGAATCCAGAGGCATCTCTCAGTATTATCTTCTTTCCGTTGCTCCTCTTCCTCAGAGTTGCTTGATTTACTCAAGTTGCCATCCCTTGAATGTTTCCCTAAAGTTGGTGAATTCGGGCTAGAGCTTTGTGCAGCCTGGTTCGGAGATGATGGCTGGGGAACCCACGGAATGTTCAAAGCACCTGGTACAGCACAACCCCAATATGCTGTGGCAGGGTAGAATGGCACAGGGAAGCTTGGAGGGCCGAAAGCTGGTGGTGGAATCGTAGAGCTCCATTGAGCTGAATTCCATGGATAAGGCCAAGGAACCCCGGGAAAGCATGGGATCTGAGGTGGGAAGAAGCCCTGACAATTTTGTATCACGTGGCCTTGCAAACCAGGTTTTCCTGCTTCATCCTTCGAGATTGAAGTTGTCGAAGATCCATTGGAATGATCATCACTCTCTCCACATTCATAAGAAACCGGAATTCTCAGTTCTTCAGGAGTATGAAACCCGTTTCTTGTGCCATCATGCATTGTTTTATCAGCTAGATTCAAAACAGATGCCATTGATTCACAAAGAGGCTTGTCTGAGCCAAAGGCAAGGACAGCGCCATTAGGTTTCAATAGGACACCATTAGGACGGTCAACTCGACCATTCTGAAGTGCTTCTGAGACAGTTATCTGACGATGGTGAGAAGTAGAGTTCTTGTTCTTGCGACGACCAGCACCGACAGGAACATTCCTCATTGTCCCACCCGCTGTCCAGTATCTCTGGCAGTTCTTACAAAAATGTCGGGGTTGGTTGACATTGTAATTGTTATAATAACAGAACTTGGTATCCATGCTGTTACAACGCGGGCAAGGAAGTATCTTGTCTGGTTTCTTCAGTGTCTTATCTTGTGAGTTACATGTTTCACTCTGTTCATCAGTATTCGAAGCAGTTGGCGGATTACTGTCCTTCTCAACAGAGGGCGTTTTAGGACTCTCAGCTATAACTGAGGATGGATCACCATTTGCCAGCCCTTTTGAAGAGGCAGGCAAGCATTCATCCTCCTGTTTAGTTCCAGCTGGTTTATCTTTCAATGTGTCCTGAACAATATTAGAATTCCCATTAAATAAATTTGCAAAACAAATAGAAAATTAGAAAGCACAAAACATACCAAATCCAAAGAGAACCGTGTTTAAGACAACGTATGCTTAAGCATATAGAGAAGAGACTGACTGAATAACTTTTAGTTGTGATACATGAAACTGCCAGTAAGAAGGATTTTAAATCTCATCCCTTCGTAGGAGTTACGGTCAGAAGATCCAACCTACAATAACTTGTCCAAATATTTTTCTGGCAATTATGTCATTAAGGCATTTGCAAGACTGTTACACAAGCATCCAACAATTTTGGTAATATTGCCAAGCTCCTTTCCTTTCCCCCTGACTTCTTGACAGGGCAAACAAAGCATAAAGATTTGCAAAAAATGGTTGATTTCGTTTTTTCTTGTTTATCAATAACTCAAGTTTTTAGTAACTGAACATGCAAAACTTGGAATTATACCAATTACTCATTTATCACCAGTGATGAACATAGCTGAACACAACTCCTAATAAAGAAAGCAGCCAGGAAATCATTGCACATCACACAGTGGGGCAACTATAAAATTGAGAAGAGAGTTGAGCGACATGATTCTAATAGGAGAGAACTCCTGCAAAAATCCAGGATGCCAATTGGAAGCAACATTCTTTAGAATCGGGACTAGAGTTGACCAGCGAAAGGACAGGGAGAAGATTCTAATTCAATTCAACTTTATTAAAGTAACATAATTTGATTCGATCTTATTAAGCTTCAAAAGAAGCCACCTGCTAAACAGGCAGCCAATTCAATATTTGGGCTTAAACTCTAATGATCTTTATATATAACTTATGATTGAAATTGACCTAAACTATCCTAAGCGAAATTCGCAATAAATCTACTCTTTACGAACTCAAAGCGTAGGACAGAAATAACAAAATTTATATCCAATCAGCATGAATAAACTGAAAATAAATAAATAATAAAAATCACAGCTTTAAACACGAAAGCAAAAATCAAACAAACCAACAAAGCGAAAGTAAATCTATGACATGGAATAAATACATGCAATACGCACATATTAGAAATCAGAAACCAGAAGCCAATACAGAGAAACCAAAGTAGACCACCAGACCAAGTCAAGAAAATCCAACCAACCAAGTTAAACTAAGAAAAAATATATTCAACTACCAATTGCTGGAACTTAAAACGAAAATTATTGGACAAAAAAACCCTACCTTATCAACCTCCCGATCTTCACCATCACCATCGATGTTGCCCTCAGGTAAGGAGTTTGAAGAAGTAGAACCACGCTCCTGGTCAATAACAGTATTATCACCACAAGTAGCAACAGCAGGAGCTCCAAATGATGGAAGTGGAGCTCCCGAAGATACTTCCGCCACCGGAATTGTCTTCCCAAATAGCTTGATTGCCGGGTCTTTGGGCTCCGACATTTCTGCACTGAATTTACTCATTTTTTTCTTTAATGTAAAAGGGATATCCGAAAATTTCTAGAGAGAGAGAGAGAGAGATCTGACACGGTGTGTATGCAAGTGAGTGTGGCGTCGTCGTCTCGTGGGTTGTACAGTTTTTCTTTCTTTTTTTGTCGATTTAGGATTTTTTTGGTATTCGCTTTTATTTATTTATTTTTTTGTTTGATCCGTTTAAAAAGGTAATGTGCCACATAAGCAGAAAGTGGGGGATTTTCAGCCACAAGTTTCTATGTGGTTTTAAAAAGATCTTTTTCCAGGATCCCTCTCCAATTAAGAGAGTATACAGTTTGGTTAGATCAGTTATTGAAAAAAATTTATAATCGAATTGAATTAATTGGTTATCCAAATAACTGAATCAAATTAATAATTAGAATCGAGTTGAATGTAATCAAAATAATCGATTCGGTTTGATTACTTGTAACTGATTCCACTGCACTTATAAATATTTTTAAAATATCAAGAAAAATTTAAACTCAAAACATCAATACATTCAATAATCAAATATAATATCCATTACTCCATACACTAATCTCCAATAATTTAAAAAATATAATTCTATAAACTAAAGGCTTTAGTTTTGGTTTATGGTTTATTTTAACTTTAATAATTAAAAAATAAAAAATATATATAAATATTATATGGTTGTAACTGGTTTAAATCGATTACAAAGTTATTGAGAAATGTAACCGAACTGAAATTATGGTTATTAAAAATAACTTAACCGATTACAATTTATATGATGTTGGGATTGATCTTGGTCAATAGATCTGGCCGGGACAATCACAGTCGTTAATTTAAATTCTCTCCATTTTCATTACAATCGGCTCAACCGATAACTCTAACCTACAATCTCTTTCAATTTTCTCTCCCTTCTTCTTTGAACAAAACATATTTTCTCTCTTTCTCTGAATAAATCACAAGCTTCTTCTCTCTTTTCCATTTTTCCTCTTATCCTGTCTTCAACCCAAAATCAAGGCACGCGATCTACAGCTCAGGCGACTCCACCACCACTGCAAGGTCACATACATAGAAGCTTCCCTTGACAACTCTGATCGAGCTCTCTTTTCTAAGTTTTTCTCATGATTTACGGTTTTAGTTCAGTAAGTTCGCGAATCCTTCAAGTTCAATGATCTTGATCTAGACGACACTCGAGATTTTGGTCGCGATCTTCAAACTGAGTTGGATTTTGTTCATATGGAGTTGATTAGAAAACCTGGTATGATCTTTTATCTTCCAAAAATTTCTGATTTAAAATGCAAAATCTGAAGTTTATATGTTTTATATAAATCAATGTTGTTGAAGAATCGATTGTGGTGAATTGATTTTGGCTATATGTGGCTAGGGGTTCGATCGATGATGGTGGGTTTTTAAGGTTCTGACATTGGATTTAGGTTTCATTGGTTTGGAGCTCAGATTTCACTGGTTTCATCGGGGCTGGGTTTTCATTGTTCCGACATCAGAGCTCCATTAAGGCGGAGCTGGTGTTTCATTGGTTTCTTCATTTGTTAAAGTATTTTAAGTATGTTATATTTGCAAGATTTTTCAGACTATGCATTTGACTCTACTACATCCTTGTAGGTTAAGACCAAGTTTAAAGATCATCTAGAAAGAATAACTGGCATCGCTTTCTCAAATGTTCTTAATATGCTAGTATCCTCAATAGCTGACTCATGGTAAAATCAGTTGTGACTGGTTATAATATTCTAGCAAGAGTAATCATTGTGCGTGTAATCCATATAAAATTGCATATATTCCCATTTGGAAACTATATATATTATTTTCATTTTCCCTCAAACCGTTTTAACCTCTGAATAGGAGAATTTGGAATACTTGTTTAATCTAGTGTTCCTAATTAGATATAAGTCCTAATTAGATACTACTCTATGTTTGGAGCATAGACGAATGGGAGAAGCCAGCCAGCAAGGTCTCATAGATTGTCTGTTAAATGTTAGTTTAATATGTTGATTATGAAGTCAATTGAGTTCAAACTCTCTCTGCTTTGGCCTATTTTAATGATTGATTTTATTGCTGGTTGCTTTTATTGTTGATTTTATGCGATTCGATTGAACCTCAAGATTTATTTTAGAATTTGACGATAGGAAAAGATGGATAACATGTTCTTCTGAATTTGTTTGGAAGTACTTTTTTGAGTAATTAAAATTGGTTATCGACAACAAGTCTATCTTCTTCTGGATGAACAGTAAGTCATGGTATCAAATTTTAAATTTCTCATGTTATTCCTCTATTTTATTATTGTTATTTGTACAAAGTTGTATTGATTTTCAGATTATTAATAATGAGTGGGGAGCATTTTCAAGTTAGCTTCCTTTAACCTGCTGTCAATCTTGAACTCATCTCTGCATCTTTTACAACATGATGCAATGAGGTTATATATGCACATTTAATAATATTCTCTTCTTGTTGTCTCGCGGATTGAGCATATTAGCACTTAGTTGATGGTTGTTGATCCTTTGACTAAGGACATGCCAAAATTAAAATTAAAGGATCATGTAGAGAAAATGGGACTTGGTTTTAGTTTATAAATTGTATTCATTTAGTTGATTAATGAAACTCTGATACATTTTCATGTTTTCTTTATACAGGTCATTGGTAAGATATGTATCTTTATTTATTGATGTTATTCGGGAGTTTGAAAATTTATGCTATAAACTAAACTAGGATTAATTTATTTTTGTTCATTGTAGGCATGGCTATGTAACTCCAAAAGATGTTCCTGAATCGCTTGATTAGCATATTGTAAAAGGAGAGATCATATAAAGGATTTGGAGGTTTGTGAACTGGTTTTGCATTATCTAATCCTTGCTTGATTTGTCACTGTTGGCATGCTCATTATCCATATGTTGTACACTTGATTTGTCACTGCCAGCATGCTTAAAATTGCATTTTTGTGGTCTACTTGGATTCTAATTCGGGATCTTGTCATTTATCTCTATGGTGATTACATATCAGAGATGAAAACCGCATTGCAACACGATCCTGAGGGCACAAATGATGCAGCTACATCAAACATTAAAAAGTACCATGATTAATGGTCATCGAAGAAGTGTCTAGACAAATATCATTCAGCAAATGAAGTAATTCTCGATTTATTCTTCAGTGATTGAATAGTTAAAGAGGTTGATTGAGTTTAGAATAGAAGGGATTTGTGAGAAAAAGGAATATGCATGTGTAGTAATACCCATGAATGATATGCATTTTTTGTAATGAGATGTTTCATAAATATTTACAATGAGATTAATACGTGAAAATGATCAAGTATATAAAAATTTACATAAAGATTTACAATGAGATTAAGGGTCAATGACCAAGTGTAAAAATGATTACGGGTGTGAAAATGACTAAGTGTATAGAAATAACAGAGTGCGTCAAAGAACTTGTGTGAAAATGACTACCTTGTGAAAATGATTACATACGTGAAAATAATTAAGTTCCATCAAAACAAGTACGTGAAAATAGAAAAGTAGAGAATGAAAATATGACAGTGTATAAAATAGCCAAGTTGTGATATGATCAAATCACGAAAATGACTATTCGCATATAAGTGGCTAAGTGTGTAAAAATGACTAAGTTTATCAAAACAACTACATGAAAATGACAAGTATATGAAAATATGTGAAAATATCCAAGTGTGTGAATATAGTTCAGTCCATGAAATTGTTAAGTGAATGAAAATTGCTAAGTGTATGCAGCTAAGTAATAAAAATACCTAAGTGCATGAAAATATGACTAAGTTTTGAAAATGGCAAAGGGTGAGAAATTTACTAAGTAAATGAAAATTGCTAACTAAAAATAACCAAAATGTTTGAAAATAAATAAGTGTGTGAAAATTGCTAAATGTGTGAAAATAGTTAAGTGTATAAAAATAGTTAAATTGGTTAAATATATGAAAATTATTAAATATGTATAATAGTTAAGTGTTTAAAAATGACGAAGTGTAAGACTAAGTGACAAAAAATAGTACATAAAAGTGGCAAATGGCTAAAAAATTACTAAGTGTATATGGCTAAAATGTAAAAATGACCAAGTGTAGAAATAAACTGCTGATATAGAACCAACAACCGCTGGTATAGAAATAAAACCGCCGATAAAGATTATAAAACCACTACAATAGATACTAAAAACTGCCTTTAAACATACAAAATCGCCTGCATAGAGCTAACTGAGAAAATGGGGATTATGCCCCAATCGCTACCTGCAGGCCATAAACACTTTTTATCCATGACGATTGCCATGAGCAGATGGCGATTCACCAGGAGCAAATGGCTATTCGCCATATATTTAAGGTGATTCACCATTATCATATGGGGTCACCATATATTTAAGGCGATACGCCATAAACAAATATGAGGAATTTTTTTAATTTTGATAAAAAAATTAGGTTAGATTTAAAAAATATATTTATATGTTTATAAATTAAAAGGTAACTGGATTATTTTTCAAATTTTATGGGGTTATTATTTAATTTTAAACTTTTAGCGAATTTGTTCGATTTAACAATAGGATCCAATCTTGAGGGTTATACGTGTTCGTCAAACCAATAAATAGGATTTACGGACGATCATAACATCAAGTCCTGTAATTATATATAGTGAAACCCGTCTTGCTCGGTACCTGTCAAAAGCACAACAACATTATCAATGACAACTTTTATCGAGTTTATGAATAAATGTTCAATTACTTCAGGAATTCTTATTTAATCCAATCTATTTTCACATAATAAGTGAATATCATGAATGTTTGCTTGAGAAAATGAGTTTTTTCAATTTCTATCGGTGATTTACCCGATGTACGGTAATTAATTAAAAAATAATTTTAAGGTTTATTGTGAAGATGATTATTAAAGCCATTTGAATGACGATTAGGGCCATTTTGATTGCGTATAAGGACCACAATGGCGATCGCCTACCCAGGTATGGCGATTAGGAAGTGCAATGGTGATTGAAGCCATTTGAATGGTGTTTGGTCATGAAGATGAGATTAACACCTTCAAGATGACGATTAGGGGCTTTTGAGTGGCGATTGAGACATGATCAGTAGAGATTGCAATTTTAGAGTTTTGAGAGATTGCAAATGCTTGAGGTGTTCACCAACATTTAAAAATTAATTTTCTTCGAGATGTTATTCTAAAATGTAGTGGAGTTCATCATAAATCTAAATGTGAACACCTCCAACCTTGGGAGTTATACATGTTCATTAAATAGTGAAAAATTATGAATCGATAAATATAAGACATTATAGTGTGTAAGACATAATTGTATGAAAGAGAGAAATGGATCTAAAATTTAGATCCATATATAATTGTACTACATACTTATCGATTTTAGGGTAATACGTGTTCTTTAAATGGTAAAATATTATTTTACTTGACACTTGTCATAAAATCACAACAATATATAAAAGAATATGTTCTTAAGCATTTATGAATACGTGTTTAATTATTTTAACAGTTCATTACTTAATTCAAATCTAATTTAAAATATAAGTGCGGTTGCTTAATGTTCGCATTGAAAAATCGAGAATCCTAATAACTTTGTTTTTTATTCATCGAGTATACCCTGATTAATTTTTAAAAATCTAATTTGTTGAAAAACCAACACAAAAAGGTCATAAAAACCGTTATATTGATGCAAAACTGCCGGAAAAATGACAAAAACCACCAAAAATTGAAAAAAAATGCCAGGAACCGCTGGGATAAAGCATAAAAAATGCCGGTAAAAGGTTCTAAAATCACCGGTATAAATCCATCAAAAATATATAGGGGCTCACCAAATATGTACCGATATTCACCAAATATGTAGTGGAGTTCACCAAATACGTACAAAATTAATAATTTTTGGAGGGTAAACCAAATATATATTGGGGTTCACCAAATATTTACTGGAGTTCACCAAATATATAGTGAGGTTCACCAAATATGTATAAATTAATAATTTTTAGAGAGGTTTACCAAATATGTATATGAGTTCACCAAATATGTACATGAGTTCACCAAATTTTTACATGAGTTCACCAAATATGTACTGTGGTTTACCAAATATGTACAAAATCGATTTTGTACATATTTGGTGAACTCCAGTACATATTTGGTGAACCCCTCCAAGAATTATTAATTTGTACGTATTTAGTGAACCCCACTACATTAGTGGTCCGGCATATATGTACTTTGGTTCATAAAATATGAAATGAGGTTAACCAAATACGTACAAAATTAATAATTCTTGGAGGGATTCACAAAAAATATACTGGAGTTTACCAAATATGTACTGTGATTCATCAAATACGTACAAAATTAATAATTTTTTGAGGGGTTCACCAAATATATACTAGAATTCACCAAACATGTACACGGGTTCACCAAATGTGTACTGAGATTTACTAAATATGTACAAAATTGACTTTGTACATATTTGGTGAAACCTAGTACATATTTAGTGGATTCCTATACATATTTGATAAACCACAGTACATATTTGATTAAACCCTCTAAGAATTACTAATTTATACGTATTTGATGAACCACAGTACATATTTGGTGAACCATAAAAAACCAAATGACCGGTTGGACTTTGTGTAGCTCAAATTGATCCAAAAGCAATCCAAGAGCCACAATGGCCTAGCATCAATGCCGGAATAAATTCTCAGCATTGTAGAAGTTTCCCTTTTTTCATTTCTCATCTTTTGATTTTACTCTCTCTTTCTCTACAATATTTCACTCTCTCTCTCCCCCTCAAATTCCAAAGCTGCTTTCGATCCAACTCAGCAGCATATGCCTTCCCTTCCACCTAATATCTTCAATTCCTCAACTATCAATCCCTCCATAATGAAAATCACTAGCCTATTTGACGGAAGAGGAAAATTTAGACCGTCCGATCAGATCTGAACAGTCTAGATCTTACTCAACTACTAAAGGGAAAAGACAAAAAAATCAATTTGTTCTTACTTTTTAATATTTAATCTGAGCCATCCAGATCTAACTTGACGACTCTGATTTAACTTCCCCTATGAAGTTTCTTTGCAACTTCAGAAGATTTGAATCCTTTTTTGACACGGCTTTCCAATGAGAGCCGTTCAGATTAGGCCAGATGTAAGTAAAACAAAAAATATATGTATATTAAATATAATTTTAGAGTGACTAAGTGATATGACAATCATTTATATATTGATATTTTATGACTCATTAAATAACTATTCGATGCTTTAAATATGGATGTTAATGGGTGGTTATTTAGTGGGTATGAGTTTACGAAAAAATATTAGAAATGACGACCACAATGTGGCTCTCCCAATTTTATACGTAGAACTAATTGTAGTTCAATACACTAGAATCCACTTTTATCATAAAGTAATTTATGTGTCACTCATTAAGAGGGACAGCCACAGTGTGGTGGCCCCTTC
The DNA here is from genome assembly GCA_003255025.1 of Datisca glomerata. Taxonomy (NCBI): domain Eukaryota; kingdom Viridiplantae; phylum Streptophyta; class Magnoliopsida; order Cucurbitales; family Datiscaceae; genus Datisca; species Datisca glomerata. Next base: position 351,542 of record QANY01013502.1, read on the forward strand.
CATGTTAAATTAAATGGATAGGTATATGTAATACCCACTAAGACATGGGTACCCTACAGATACTCAGTGGTACTCATATTTTTTTCCTTTTTGTTTTGAAACTAAAAGACTATTACTTATTTTTCCTATTCAACCAATAATTCTATTTTCACCAGTTACTTCTCTCTTCTCTTCTAACTATGACCATGGAGATCAACGATTCAGTTAAAATTACTATCTCTCAAAATTGACAGGTTGGACAACAATTTCCATCATAAATAGCTTAAATTGGAAATGGAGTTGACGAAATTGTTTGATAACCTAAAAAAATTAATGAATTTTAGTTTGATTAATCGATTATAAAATTGATGATTCAGTTAGCTTGGTTGTATGATTATTCAATTATAAAATTGAGGATCCAATTCAATTCCATTGAAAAATTAATGAACTACAGTTTGGTTATCTGAGTATAAAATTGATGATCCAGTTTGATTTGATTATAAAATTGATGAATTTTGGTTCTGTTTTATTATGGAGTTGATGAATTTTAGTGTTATTCAAATGTTAATTTGATTAACTTTGGTTCGATTTAACTATAATTGATGGATTTAGTTTTATTTATTCAATTGTTGATTCAATTTGGTTTGATGATAAAATTGTTGAATCCTAATTTGGTTTGATTATAAAATTATATTTTATAATTAGTTATTCGATTATAAAATTGACGATTCAGTCGTAAACTTGATAAATTATAATTTGATTATTTGATTATAAAATTTAGATACAATTTAGTTTGGTTATAAAAAATTAATTCTATTTTCCTTTGATTATAAAATTGATGAAAGTGTTATCGATTGTAACATTGATGAATTATGGTTCAATTCGATTATGAAATTGATAAATTTTAGTCCGGGTATTCAATTCATGATTCTGTTTAGCTCGATTATAAAATTATAAAAATTAATGGAATTCAATTGTCAATCATGAGTGAAAATGAGAATTACATCATATTTTTTATTATATATTAATATCTTTAAGAGAATCATCAAATGTGAAGAAAATGTCCTTAATTGAGGTTGCCTGGAGAGAGGATGTACATTTTTTTTAAGAATAAATGAGTACCCATCGGTATGGAGTATTATTCATATCTTACCCATTTATAATGGAAAAAAAATTACCCACTCAATAAACTCACTCACTAAGTCAGATAACCGAGGACATTTTTACCCATGAATATTTTTGTCATCCCTAACTTTAAATCATTACAATTTAGAAAAGGATAAACTGAAAAAAAAATAACACATTTCTGTCCAAAACAATGTAATACAAAATCATTGGCAAAGGATTGTGTTTTTATATTTGAGAGTTATCCATACATACTAAACAAAACCAATACTTAGTAAGAAACTCATTAAAGAGGTCAATAAGTTGAATAAAAAAACAGTGCGATTTGGTGTACTTAAAAATGATTGATTTCAAAATATTTTGTGTAACATGAGATTAATTGTAAAAACTGCAGGTATTAAATTGGTCAAAAAATTTGAGATGCAAGTAGAGAAAGTAAAATTAATATTTTCGAATTTAACCTTTCTTTTAAACCACTTTAAATATAATTTTCGATGTATAATTCTGTTGTACAATTTATATATCTTATACTTTAATTTACAAACAAATCGTAAGATTAAATACGAAATTGGTTATAACTGTGTTGTACAATTATATAAATCTTATACTTTAAATTACAAAAAAATAACTGTAATCATTAAATTGGTCAAAAATTATAAAAAAAATCATAAAATCTATACTATATTTAAAGTATAGAAGTTGGAGAAGCATTTGTGGTCAATAATACCCCTAATTATTTATTAAATTCCTACATTATCCTTACAGTGTATTTATTATTACAATTATTCATATGAAGTACTTTTTTAACTATTTTATATTTATTATCCTAATTATTCATATGAAAATTTCTTTTGACTATTTTGTTAAAATTATCATCTCTAAAGATGTTTTCTCCTCATTTTAATATAAACTCTTATAAAACTAACTATAAGCAAAAGAAAAATCTCAAATTAACCGAATATTTTTTCAGTTAATATTTCTTTATTGTCACCTTTATGTGTAAATCTTAAAAGACTAATTATGAGCAAAACGAAAGTCTGAAATCAACCCAATCTTTCTTTACCAGCCATTTTATGTGTATACTATTTTAATGAGCATTAAAAATATAAATGAAAAAGAAAATTTCATTAAGCGGAAGGAATCTACAAACTATGTATCTATAACTACTTATCTCATCTCATCTTACTATATACATAATTTGAGTAAAATGTTGGAATCGTGGCACGCGCAACGGAGACGTTTAGTTTTAAAAAGATTATCGAGCAGAAAATAATTGCGACGCCACAGATTCTAAAAAATAATTTTTCTCATCGGATCCATTATATATCTATACATTAAATTAAAGACATTTATAGAAAGTAATAACAACTCTCGAAGTCTATCAAACATACTCGCTATCTTCTTGTAAAATAACGAGCGTAAGATTCCACGAAAAATGAACTGTGAGATACACACCAAGATCTTCTAAACCAATCCTCAAACACACTAGGACGTATTTGTGCATGTAGAATAATTAAGAACACTTTTTTGTCTCTAGATGTACTTAACACATGAGATTTAGAGATTTGGAGGACTTTTGGGACAAAAATCTCAGAGAGAATTAGAGAATTGACTGAGCTTTGATTAACAAATTAATCACATATGATGGCTTAAATGAGGAGAATAGAATATTATATATATATCTTCTAGGTCAAGACTCATTAGATTTTTAGGATCTTCATAAAATAATATAAATGTGCCACTACAGTGGATCCGTTGTAGTCTGCGACAAACTGCAGTTCCGTGAACTATTATAGTACCGTGAGGCACTACAGAGTCCCACGCGCCACTGTAGAGCCGTGTGGCATTACAGTGTGTCACGTGCCACCATAGTGCCATGTGGCACTGTAGTGTATCATGCCAATCTCTGACTCAAAAATTAATGATTGACATGTGGCAGTCCAACAATAATCAGATAAATATCTAAATATCAGTTAATTCAAATTAACTTGTCTGATTACACATATCAACTAACTTATATTTCTCACTTATCGATTAATTCAAAGATAATAATTAATTTAATTAATTAATTTCACATAATTATATACTTGCTCCAGAAACTTAATTTTTTTTGCAAGCTAGTCATTTTCTTATGTCATGAAATATTCACATCATAAACTGTGTAGTACAGAGATGACTTGGGGACCATGAACCCATAATTCTAAACTCTAATAAATCAGGTTATTAATTAAACTCTTTAACTAAATAATCTTATTTATTAATTCCATTAAATGAAATTACACTCTTAGTAATTATGGAATATATTTACAGAGTAATTTCGTGTAGTCCATTGATATAATCATTTCATGTAGTTATGTCCTCCAATTACTGGTTCGTAAATTAGAACTGGTCAAAATTACCATTTTATCCTTCTAATTAATTTTTGATCCTTAGTACTATTAATTCACTAGTGAACGATCAATTTATAATCATATTATAAATTTGAGCTCAACAACCATTTAATTCCTAAATTAACATTTAAGGAAACCAATATACGATTCGTTAAGAAATCTTAAATGCCAAATCTTGTAAGATCATGTTTCCAGCCGTCCATGTCACTTCTAAAAAAACTCACTAATCTTTTTTTACAAACAAACATTAACGAGTGAATCAAAAGATCCAGTAGACATGTATATGAGCTCACGACTACTCAGGATTTAGGCTGATCTACATATGATCATCTGATTGATGTGTATTAAATTTTTATGATAAACGGTAAGTTAATAAAGATATTAGTTCACATCAATCTTGTCCTATAATTATATAAAGTACATTCATTCAGATATCTATCCACATCAGCGATTCAGATCTAGATCACATGCATCCAAAATGCTTAGCGAACCATACTAGCAACCATTCATTAAAGATTTCATACTTTAACATGTTGCAGATTATTTTATTCATTATCTATTATCTTTATTCTCTCATACTAATATAATATCATAGTCTTATTAATGAATATAAAGTTTTTAGATATTTATACAAATTATTCAATAATAAAGAAAAGACAATTATAAAAAAAATGTATTTTTATTAATTTCAAATTAAAATGACTTTACACATACTTTGACGACACTATGTTCAAGATAAAAAATATTTGTGAGCAACTTTAATCATAAACATATTATTGAAAATCTAAATTATCTCTAAACTTAATATTAAATGAAATCATAATAATTAAGTTTTCTAATTATTCAATTAATAGACATTGTCTTTTTCTAAGTAGCATACTTCGTTAATCTTTTTCATTATATTTTACAATAGAAACTAGTTGAATGCACAAGCTCTGCATGGATTTTGAAACTATTTTGTGGAATCAAAATTCTCATAATTGATTCTACTAAAAATTGTAAACTAAAAAATAAAAGTTAGGCTGATTATTATTATAAATATGTATTTAGAAGTAAACAGTCAAATATTATATATTATTTAAATCAATTCTTTGCCAATGATTTTTCTATTCATTATCTTCACTTTCACTTCTTACTAGGTAACTTTAATGATAAGTTGAGCTTAGGTAATTTTAATGATAAGTTGAGCTTGCAGTGTTAAATCCCGTATCCAAATTTAGACCTAGTGAGTTCGAGTTATATTCATCGATTTTTTTTAAATTTTAATGTAATTTTGACAAAAACAAGTGACTTTGACTATTAAAAAATATGTTGATTTCCTATCTAATAATTGACTAAAATAAATTAATTGTATGTAGCTACTGATATGTTTTTTGTGCTTGCCTACTGAAAATGAAATGGCAATTTTAGAAAATTAAAAGTTACTCTTTAATTTTAATTAGTCAGATAAAACTTTTAATAAAGAAATAGAAGCACGCAAAGACTGTCAGAATAGCTACTTAGCTATAATCATTTGTTCTAGATTCACATGAAATTTCATTTTCTATCATCTCATACAAATACTTGCATAACAATTAAAGTTTCACCATAAACATTAATTTTTCTAATAATTCTTTTTCCAGAAGAGGCATCAAAGATTCAAAACTAGGTAATTGAAGGTTCTTGAACTTAAGACTTTAAATTGAGATGTTTAATTCAAAAAACTGCATTGTGTTTTACGATAATATTATTTTAAAAGGATCAAAAAATAAAACTAATAAACAAATGGTGGATTACGTAATGTCTTTTGGAAAAGGAAAAACAATAAAACAAAGTGGAGAGCGAGCACAACCTTATAAAATAGCCTTGCACCATGGACGACTAACATCTTCACCAACCAAATGAACAAAACACAAAGATATCAACGAACCATTTGCATGGCAGTAACAAAGTAAAGTAGATATGCAAGAGAATAAAAAAATGTAGTTGATTATGCAAGAGAACAAAACACAAAGATATCAAATGAACTTTTTTTTGTCAAAACCATTGAACTAAGAATATATACTTCGACAAAAAAACTAAAAGTGTATAGTAGTGTGAAAACTCATATGGCAATAAAAATGTTGATTATTGTACACTCTTTTCTAATTATATATTATGTGAAATTAAAACTACCAAACAATGCTTTAATTTAGTATAATTTTTGGCATAGAAATAATTCATGAAACTAAATATGCGGACAAAATGCATAAATTTAAACTCTAAATCCAATCCAAAGCACCAGCTTACCGAAACAATAATTTTTCTGTTAGGAATCTAATCTATTAAAATGTTATAGTTTTAATAGGAATAAAGAAATTTGTCACATATTTTTTTTAGATAACTTAACAAATATTGATAGAACCAAACTTGTGTAATCGATGAAACCTTTTTGATGAAGCTATATGCTGCTAAGCAATGCGCATAAAAAATATATGACATAATATATATATATATATATATGTAAATATTGCAGACATATTTTGCAGACAATTTAACAAATGTTGATAGAACCAAATCTGTGTAATCGTTTAGATGACGAAACTCATTCTTTATAAAACTATATGCTGCTCAGCTTCTTTCTTTTGTTCTCTTAAATCCTTCAATATAAAAAAAAATAAATAGAATACATAAAAGCAACATTTCTAAATTGGCTTCCACTTCAAGACACCGTTTTGATGTGTTAAGAGGACATGAAATCTTATATATAGGGAAAGAATGAGAGAGCAAAAAAGGATTTAAACCTGATTCTTTGTATCTTTCTACAATAAAGCCTCATTAATACATATTTATCAGCAAAAAACATTAATATATAGAAATATTAATATTAAAAATAACAAAAACAGAAGTATATGAAGAGACCAGGTCTTCTTGAAGGAAAATGTTTCCAAGTTTTTACTATTCCCAACCAATTATATAAATTCAATATGGAGAATAAATATAATATGTATAACAGCCAGCATATACTAAGAATAAATGTACTGATTTCATGTAAGCTTTGGAATTGGGAGTATGCACGGAATCGTAAAGTGGACACTTGTAAAAAATAATATTAACCACAAACATCTAATTATTATCTAATTATCACCCTCATGTATAAATATAGGCATATGTCACAAGACTCAAGACCGAGGAGACACATACCTACACCAAATTCAAGAGAATATAAAAGGTTTTTCCGTGGTTTTTTCTTCCCTCTATGAGTTTTCCACATAATCAATTATATTCTTACTCTCTCATTCTCTCTCTAAATGATTGTCTATATTATTCCTTCGTAAAGGGTTCCCCATACAGAATTTTTTTTTATATTTTGGTGCTTTCATTGAGAGTAAGAGAGAAACTCAAGAAATCCTTCCAAAACTCCCAAAACCAAATCAAACAGCCCCTCGACGATGAAAGTTGAAGTAGAAACAAAATTGGAAGCAGAAACAGAAATAATAGTGAGTACGAAACCGGAAACAGACATAGAAAAGTGGTAAACTCGCTCCTTTCATATTATTGAATGTTTTTTGTATTTTTATCACAATTTTTGACATTAAAAGAAAAAAGTGGAAGACGAATAGATCTGAAATTTTTTAGAAAACTAAAGGATTTTGTTAAAAAATGTTCAAATTATATGGATGATACAATTTTTTATTCAATTTTAATATGATAAGTGTATTTGGAACTTAAATTCTAAATTCAATTTTGAATTTGAATTGTAAATCAAATCTTTAATTTAAAATTATCTAAAAAATCATGTGATAGATAAACTTTATCTTGATAATAATACGTGAATAGTTATATTTGCCAATTAAATTTCTTTGGCCTCTTAGAAATTGCAAACAATTATCAAAGTATTATGTTGATTCCTTCTATCTCATAAAAAAATCGCGGCTATATCTGTTTCAACATTGAAATTTTCCATAGTAGATATTGATAGTAAGAGATCATTAAAGTTTATGTTTCAATTGCATTTTGTTTAACTCTTTCTTTGATGATTGAGCACTCAAATTGATCAACTACATTAAATTGAGTTGATTCGGTCGTGCCTCCATAAATGAGTTGAAGGAGCATCAAAAGGACAACATCCAAAGTCAACCCATGTCCTAAAATCAAATACCAAGCAAGAAATAATTTTGAAAAAGACATGGCGAGGGAATCAGAATTCAGAGGTCAATCTAGATTCTGGACATCTGTCCAGATCTCTACGACAGGGAGAGAAAAAGAGGCAATGTTCCCGCAAACGGGAACCAAAAATTCAAATTCTGCTCATGTCTTTTCCCTGAATTCAAAGCTTCAAATCTAAAACAGATACCAGCAACCCGCTTGAACAAAAATAAGAATTAGATCCATTTGACCATTACATCAGACGAAATCTAGAAATATCCAAAAACGCAAAACAGAAGCTGTGAACGAGAATCTTCAAAGGAAAATTGGGAACACAAAATATTGTGATAACGGCAACAAAAACGTTGCAGGAACAAGAACAAGAACAGGAAAATGGTAAATGCGTTCCTTGTTTATTCGATTAACGTCATTATTCACCTATTCCCTTTACGAGATTATTATTTCTAAAAGTAAAAGAAAGAGAAAAATAGATCTTAAAAGGTCATAGAAAAATTTGTTAAACCAAGTTTATGCATATATTACACGATAAAAAAAGTTTTGAATTTTGAATTCTAATTTGAATCTTAAATTATATTTTGAATTTTGAATTTTGAATCATCTTATTTGAAACGATAAGAATATCGTATTTTGAACAATAAAATATCTTATCTAAAATTTAATTTGATAAGATTATTTTAAATTTTAAATTTCAAAATCAAATCAAATTTCTAATTCAAATTTTGAATTGAAGCTTTTCTATAGCTAAAAGCAAAAAAAATACCCCTTAACGGTTGATGAATGAAAACATTAACTTTGATTTGTGTATTTTTTCTTTCGAAACTAACTCTTTCCTATTCTATATGTAAAAGTGCAAGAAAATAAGCGATAAACAAACAACGAGAATAGATTTGTCTTGACGACGGGGATGGAATTGTCTTGACGATGGGAACGAAGATGTCTTGACAACGGGAAAAGTCTTGAGAACGGAAAAAGAAATGCCTTGACAATGGGAACAGAATTGTCCTGAATGCGAAAATGGAATTATCTTGACATTGGGAACAAAATGTCTTGACAACAGGAATGAAAAATCGTGACAACAGAAATGGATATGAGTATGGCAACCAAACACGAAAATGGAAAACAGGTACGACATCCACTACGGAAATGGGAATAGAAAATGAAAATGGAATTGAAACTGAAACAAAAAAAATTGGAAGCAAAATTACATGGTCAATCACATAATTACAAAGATATGAAAGTCTGTTTTATAAAGAATTTATGGAGTTCAATTTGGAGCTTCAGATAAAAAGTTATGATGGTTTTCGTACAGAAAAGTAAACTTATTCATATCTATCAAATTTAATTTTTGAATTGTATTAAATAGACTCATATAGCACATTATATATTGTCAGAAATATATAGTTAGGTAATTCTCATGGAGGGTGTTCAGGAAAGAAGTCTGAACTTCTAAAAGACTTTAGTCCATGAAGATTGGTATCTGCAAGCATTATCTTCTAAAAAAAGAAGGAAAAATGAGAAAAAGAAAATGAAGAAAGGAGGAAGTTGAAAGCAAAGAACAAAAATGGGAAAGAAGAGAGTAAGTTAGCAAAAATTTCAAAGAGTTGGAGAACGAGAATAACGATAGTGGGAAAAATGAAAGGGCAGAAAGGAAGAAAATAAATATAAGGAAAGAAGGAATAGATTAGTAAAAAAGGCAAAAATTAAAAAATGCAAGGGTTAGGCTACAGGAAAAGCAAAAGTAAAGGAAAATAAAGCAAAGAAAGAAAGGAAAATGTTGAAAGCAAGGAATCAAATCAAGTGTTGAGCTATGGGAAAAGGTCAAAAGCAAGAAATTGACAAGTGTTGAGCCACGGGAAAATATCGAAAGTATGAAATTAACAAGTATTGGACTACGAGAAATACCAAGAAAATGTACGAAAAGATGCAAAGAAGAAGAAAGGAAAGGAAGAATGAGAGTATAGAAAAAAGAAGAAAATAAAGAAAGGAAAAGGGCCCATAAGTTCTAAAAGCTTATGTCATTTGGAGTGTCAACGGATATCGTTCTCAGGAAGAAATAAAAAACTTTGAAACACGAATATTTTTACTTACGGATCGGGTGCTGCCTAAATAATTCACAACAGATACAACTAAAGAAAACAAAGATGAAATACTTTTAAAAAATAACTTAGAGGGCGATCCTAAAAATTGAAGGCAATATGAAAATGTTCAAATCAAAACATCTCAATACAAAGGTGAAACTCTCACAAAGAGAGAAACAATCACGGTGGTATGATGAAACTTGAACGAGAAGCAAGCTTATAAATGGGGTCATGGTTCTTTATTTGAATTTAAATCTTTGAAAATGGGCAGTTCATAAGTCCCTCTCAAAGTGAAAATAAGGTCATGATTCTTTATTTGAACATGAATTCTCCTCTCCAAAGAAAACGAGTAGTTCACAAGTCATTTCATCAGAATGAAAAAGGGGTCATAGGTCTTTATTTGAACCTAAGTTCTTGAAAAAATGACATTTCATAAGTCATTTTCTCATAATGAAAATGGGGTCATAGTTCTTTATTTAAACCAAAATCCTTAGAAGACGGGCAAATTATCTTTGAAAATGGATTTCACAACCAGAAAGATATTTTTTTTCCAACAAAGATCGAGGCCACGAGAACGAATTCTGGGATAAAAGAAGTTGAGCTTGAAATGTTTAAAAACTGATTCTACTACAGAAATAATTATTTTCAAGAGAACTAAGGAGCACACGCATCCCAAGTGTTTAAGAGCGGATTTCGTTGAAAGTTTGAAGTCGGCATCATACTGGATTTTGATCCTTAAATTTTGCTAAGTATTTGAATGTAGTATAACAAAAATGGAGTTCAATAGAAGAAAAATTGTAAAAATAGAGTAATCTTTATTGATCAAAGCATAAGTACAAAGGGTTCTCCATAAGGAAAATAAGAAAAGGAAAAAGAAAAACAAGGAAATAGGAGAAACTTTATCAACAAATGCAGAACATCAACTTAAATTTCTGCAATGCAATTATGAAATTGTACACTCACTCTTTACTTACTTCAATAAATTATTATGTTATTTTTCTTGTACAATATTCTTGTCACAGATCTTAACGTATGAAAGAAGGAGAATAAAAAATGAAGAAATGAGAAAAACTCTAACAATGAGTCTGTAGTGAAAGGAATGAAAAGACATAACAGAAAATGAAGGAGAAGTAATCATCATCGACAAACTGACAAAAAGTTGCTAGACAATGCTAAACAATTGTAAATGGGAAACAAAAGAGCATAACAACGGAAGAAAAGGAGAAACCACCACTGGCAGCAAACGAGAGAACATAAATGGGCATGTCTCCAAGAAGCACGACAAAACAGAAACAGGCAGATGTAACGTTAGAATAAGAAAAGATAAAACATTACACCTCAGCAAATAAAATTCTGTTGAGTGTAATGAGGGTCAATGTACAATCATAGTTCTCACATTACTTGTGGCAAGCTCTAGTTCGAAAACTCGATCGAAGAGAAACTAAAATGAAAATCGTAGGATCAACTAGGTCGTTATGAAGAGGAGACCAATCAAACAAAAATGCATGACTTGCCAACGTGGCAAACCAAGGAAATCAATCAAGTACACTAGATCAATCAGACGGTTGTGAATGGAAGCATCCGAGAGAATATTCTTTGGTGATATCTATCAATCCCTCAAATCTTGAAACAAAATAAGGAGATTTAATATCATCTAATTACCACCCGCGTGTATGAATATAGGCATATGCCACAAGACTGAAGACTGAGGAGACACATACCTACACAAAATACAAGAGTATATCAAAAGTTTTCCCATGATTTTTTCTTCCCATCATGAGTTTTCACGTAAACAATCATGTCCTTTCTCTCTCATCCTCTCTCTAAATGATTATCTATATTATTCATTCGTAAACGGTTCCTCATACTGAAAAAATCATTTACAATCATCTCGATTTGATCTTAAAAAACTCGATCTTTAACAGTTGATTTTGATGTTGATCTTATAATTGGTCTTCAATTTGATCTTTAATGGTTGATCTTGAGCTTGATGCCTGAGCTCGAACTTGAGCTTTAATCGCTGGTCTCGATGTTAATATCTAATCTCGAACTTGTTCTTAATCATTTCATATTGATCTTGATTTTTAATGGTTCGATAAAAAATTTAATGGATGATCTCAAATCTGATCTTAGTCACTGATCTTCATTCTGCTCACACTTGTGATGAGTTTTGAGTTATCGCTTTGAAAATTCTGCTCATGCCTATGATGAGGTCAAAGTTGATATTTACTGAATGTGCCCATATCTACGATGACTTCAAAGTTAGTCCTTTGAGAAGTCTACACTTTCCTACAATGAGGTTAGAATCAATCTTTATTGTGCATGAAATGAAATGTTCTTTGAGTTACAGCCGTAGTGGGAATAAATCCGTTGAAGCTCATCGTCTGAGACATGACAACTGGATGTTAGTTCAAACGCTAGTCTAAGCATCTTTCTGTGGAATATCCAAATTTGTATTCAATCCCTACGGCAACAAAAGGTGATAACTGATGGTGCTTCGATCTTAAGATTTTCTCATTTTTTAGTTAATCTCCGTTAGATTTGTTGAGACTCTTATCCAATATCTCCTCAGTCACAACTCACTCTATTTTCTAAATTCTTTTAAGGCTTTGATCTTAGGTTTGTTTTAAGAGGCGAATTGGCTAATATTTAGGACCTACAAAACAACAACTAATTTTGAAATTCAGGAGTCCTTACAAGTCAGTCCCAACAACCGCCAAATTGTTTAGGCTCAAGTTTAGTAGAGAGCTCACATCCTATCTTTGTTGAGCTTATTTGCAAAGATGCAGCAAACAATGAACTCAATGACGAGAATGGGTTGATCATTCTCAAACGACAACCAATGTTAAAATTAGCAATCTAGGTCAGCTTGGGGATTACGTATTTAAGGTCAAGTTAGACTTACCTCCAAAAAATAGTCGAGTGAAGTATTTACAAGAGTTGTGTAATGCATGAGGTGTAAACTCTAAGCATGACAAAGATTACTTTGAAGGAAAAGATATAAGCATGAGATGGAATATCCAAGCATGAGTAGGAATATCCAAGCATGAGTAGGAGTATCCAAGCATGAGTTGTTATGATATGAGCTACAATATTCATGTTGATTTCGTAAATCAGATCAAGTGGTCGCAGCAGAAGCGTTACACTTTACAATCAAATTGTTAAGAAGATTTTTTTTCATAAATCTCATTACCGGTTGGTTATAACTACAGCTACGCTAGTTTAATACGTAAAGAATAAATTATGTTGTGACGATTATGGGAGTGATTCTTCAAACTCTTCAAGATCACCATCTGGTTATTAGAACTCTTCAAGTATGATATGGTTCTTTGAACTCTTCACGAAACTTATTTATTTGATTCCTTCGATCTTTCATGCGTGGTCTTTGGCACTAAATGGATAAATGTATGGGCGTTTAATGAAAATATTTATTGATCACACATTCACTATTTTGAATCACTATGATCTTAACACCTGAGAGAATATGAAGAAGAGAATTATTATCTATTTTCTCTCTCAGCGAAAATTTTGCTTCACAGTAATCAAATAATACTGTTATGGGTTTTTCCTGATTACCAGTGATGCGATGACGTGTGTCACCACGATGAGAAGCTCATGGAAGAAGAACTTTAGAAGGAAAAGTACGGACACCATCTGGTCAGGCACTGTGGAGCTCGGGGTACACAGACTTGAGCACAAGAAAGAGCAAGCAGATTACCAAGAGGAGCTCGGGCGACTCCAAGCAAGAAGTCATTATGACTCGTCGAAAGTAGCGCCTCACAGGTATAATCACCATGAAAAAATGCCAGGTTAGCCTCCACACAATCATTTCAACATTAAAAGCCTATCACTTTATGTCAAATCATCTCCATTCCGTCCAATCGATGATCGACAACGACAGGCTTCGTGTCTCGCTTCTCCAAGACACCTCTAAGAAGCTTCTTCGACATGCTTCTTCCACCCTCAATGACTTGGGTATAAAAATGTCTACTAATTACCAAAAAAGGTATGCCTATTCTCCGTCACAAAAGTTACACCAAGAGATCGACCATCGACTAATTTAAGCATTGGAGGCTCCTTGCGAGGAAACCACCCCTAGTTCTCCTCGTCTTGGAGTTCTTTTTTTTATTATATTTTTTGCAAACCTGAAGGACACAAGGAGCCCCATTTTAAGGGAGGAGTGCATGAAGATCATAATTACGGTCTCCCACCAAAACCTTCATTCGGGGAGGAGCATCGCCTCAATGGAAAATTATAGGAAAATTATTGTTGTAGTTTTTGGGTGAAACAGTTGGTGTCATCTATGGGGGACGGCTTTGTCTTCGACTAAAACCGTCATTCGTGGAGGAGCATTGCCCCAAGGGGAGATTACAAAAAAATTATTGTGGCAATTTTTCGGCTGAAACAGTTGGTGCCATCTGGGGGGAAAGACTGCAAAGTCATCCATGTTCCAAGCATTTGGATCCACTTTTCTTCCACAAGGAGAGAATAGGTCATGTGACCTGCCCAACGAAGTCAAGGGCGGAAGAAAGGACTTACCCTTCCCCCCAATGAAAGAAGAATCTTTTGTCGCCACAAAGACTACCTGAAAAGGAAAGAAGACCACGACGAGTGTAATTTCCAAGGAAGCCAGGAAAATGAGGAAGGGCGTGCCAAACACCATTCAGGTCATAACGGTCTCTTGCATGAAAATGGGCTTCCGTCACCACCCAAAGGCCCGCCGGCAAGAGCGGCCACCCCTCGAGGAAGCCTGGACGAGAAGGGAAGTACACCACGGATGGCTAACCTCCTCGATGGCAGGGTCTTGGCTTGGGTCATCCCCGTTGGATGAGGGCCGGAAGACAGGGTCACCAAAAAGTAAAGGTGGGCACAACCCTATCGAGAATCTTCTGGGGATGATATGTGAACAACTGAGGGAGGGGAAGGAAAGTATCAACAAGTCTCCTTCCACCTCATTCATTTGCCTCCTCTTTGGCCATTGACAATTTTACAAAGCTCAAGGGTAGGTAGAGATTGACGTGAGCGAATAAGATTCTGGGATCACTACCAGTTGAAATATATGGACCCACTCCAAATTCTCCGCGGCAGGCTCACCTCCACCAAATAACGGACGAGTTTCCAGACACTTTCCCAAAGCCCCCGAGGGGAATGGAACTATAGGGGATAGAGGCCCTGTGGTTGGAGAGCTGCCCGAAGAATGGCCCCAAGGAAGATGCGAATAACTGAAAGGATCGGACATTCCTCACTAAGGTTACGAGATGAGACATCATGAGACAAAGGTAATGACAATTTTGCCTTCACGTGAAACAGCAGAACCAGCAAGAAAGAGGCCAACGACTGACGTTCTCCCCCTAGAAGAAACTTGAAGAGCCAGAATGGTTGATCGCAGTTCCACTAGAACCGTCTAAGAGGATGGTTCAGGACAAACCCATGCTAGCCCACGAGGAAAATGCGGAGCTCATAGAGGCCTACCATTGATGTAAAGGCGTGGCTCAAAAAAGAAGAACACGACGGTTACCAACAAGGAAGGGAAATGTAAACATAGTATGAAGGGTGGCATCTCAAGGAGCGAAGAACTCGACCACAAAGCCAGTGAGAGCTCCTACATACTCCCATCTCACTGGAGCCGCCAAGATTAGAAACTCCCCAGTTCAGAGTAGGAGACGTGGCCGACGCTGAAGCACAAAGGACTATGTGCCCATCGACACTTGCTAGATAATAAATTTCCTCTCCCCTTCATTTAGGAGTAGTCATATGTTGTCCATTTTCTGGCAAATCTACTTTTTTGGAAAAATAAAATTTGTGCCATGATTGTTTGCTTGTGATCTACTCACTATCCTACAAGTCTCTAAAGATCGACTCTTCTACCACATACGATGAAAGAATAAACAAAAAGTGATGACTAACGCGCACTCTAATTCGGTAGCCGGGTAAACAAAAAGTGATGACCGATGAGCACTCTAGCTCGACAGTCAAAATAAATAAAAAATGATGACTGGAGAGGTCCCCGAGCCCGCTAGACATTATTCGTCAAATAATGATTGCGAGGACCCCAAGCTCGCCAATCGAGATTAAAAAAATGATGAATGATGAGGTCCCCGTGCCCGCCTATCAGAAGTTGATAACTGATGATTGGCAAGGTCCCTGAGCTCGTTAGTCGGGATTCGATAAGTGATGACTGGTGAGGCCCCTGATCCATCCAAATTGGATTCAACAAGTGATGATTGGCGAGGTCCTCGAGCCCGCCAGTTGGGATTCAACTAGTGATGACTGATGAGGCACTCTAGCCCGCAGTCAGGATAAAACAAAAAGAGATGTCTGGTTGAGCACCCCAACTCGCCAGACGAGATCAAGAATCCTGCCAGATCAGGAACGCCTGACTGGTATCATGGAAGTTCATTATCCAAGAAGGCTCACAACGCCTGACTAAACATCTACGATTAAGGTTACTCCCGACTCAAAACATGTCTGTACGACACGACCTCTGGGTAAGGTGGAAAAGGTTGAGCCCGTCTTACGGACCATTCAAGCATAAGACCGTAATACTCCCACGGCTCAGATTAACAAAGGATACAACACTTGGCACAGCTCTCAAAATTACCCAGGTGTTAAATGTCTTACCCACCCTCTACTAATGGATCAAGATGGAGTAGCAAAAACCCATTTAGATATCTATAAGGTGATATCTGCCGAGCAACTCACCTCACAGACGAGATCTAGCTAGAGTAGGTAAGTCTGGATAGATATTAACAAATGAGATGTCTGCCGAGCACATTAGCTCATAGACAGGATCTAGCTAGAGCAGGAAAAGCCTGGCCTAGATATCGACGAGGTGATGTCTATCGAGCACCTCAAATCGCAGACGAGATTAAGGGACTTGTCAGAACAAAAATACCTGACAGACTTACAAGGAAAGACATCTGGACAGAGCCAGGACTTGCGGCTATGACTAGAGCACTCTACTCCAAGAAAGGAGAATCATTTGACCAATCACAAAGGGAAATGGATTTCTACTCGCATCTTGCCATACCTAGAGCATTCGCCTGACCAGAGCTCCCCAAAAAGAATAGAATAAATAAGGCAACCTATTGAAAGGGTCAGGGTAGTTTTTAAGGCCCTCTCTAGGTCAGGATCGTAGCGATCCCGCATCATAGGACAATAAAAACAAGGATATAGCATCAAACAACCGAGGGATAAGAGATCAGGGCCACGCTTAGGCCAACATATGGCCCGCGAGAAAGTAAAATCTTATACTCAGAGCATACCAGTCGCGACGAAAAAAGAACAGGCAAGTAATACCATCCAGTATGATCTCCTTTGAAGGATATGAGCACGAGCATGAGTTACCCAAAGCGAGTAACGAAGGATATCTCACCACGTCAGAGCAGCTCAAAGGCAGAGCTCGAACCATGTTATGGGAGTTTTCTCGATCACCAGTGACGCGACGACGCGTGTCACCACGATGAGAAGCTCATGGTAGAGGAACTTTTGAAAGAAAAGAACCAACCCCATCTGGTCTGACACTGTGGAGCTCGGGGTACAAAGACCAAAGCATTAGAAAGAACAAGCAAATTACCAAGAGGATATCAGGTGACTACGAGCAAGAAGTAATCATTACTCACTGAAAGTAGTGCATGCCCTACAGGTACAATCAACATGAAAAAGTGTCAGGATAGCCTCCGCACAGTCATTTTGACATTAAAAGCCTATCTTTTTATGTCAAATCACCTCTATTTCTTCCAATCGACGATCGACAATGACAAGCTTTGTGTCTCGTGAAGCTTCTCCAACATGACTCCAAGAAGATTCTTCTACACACTTCTTCCACCCTCAAGGACTCATGTATAAATATATCTACTAATCATCAAAAGTTACTTCAAGATATCGACCATCGACTAACTTAAATATCAAAGGCTCCTCGATGAGGAACCCCCCCCCCCCCCCCGTTCTCCTCATCTTGGAGTTCTTTGTTTATGTTTTTTTGCAGACTTGAAGGACACAAGGAGCCCATTTAGAGGGAATGGCTGATAAATGACTCACTTCTTGGACTTCGACCCCCTAAGTCACTACGAACGGCCTACCATCGACACCATAACATCCTCAGAGTCTGGCTAAGTGACTCGGAAGTACTTTCCAGCCGCCCACTGCCACTAAATAACCAGCCCCAAGTCAAAGTAGTACTTGTTATTGCATGAAAATCACTGTTATAGTCTTCGACTAAAACCGTCTTTTAGAGAGGAGCATCGCCCCAAAGGGAGATTACAGGAAAATTATTGTGGCAGTTTTCGGGCTGAAACAAATATCATTATCAAATATTATAAAATATATATATATAAAGTGGTAAGGAAATGAAATCAATTTTGGACAAATTTGTCCATGTATTATTAATAAATTACTCAAAATAACCTTTCAATTTACAAGCGACATTTAATAATTTGTTATTTTTAATATTGTAATAAGCTGTTGAATGTAGTCATTAAATTTAAAATTAATTTACCTCTTTAGTAAATTTGAAAAAAATAAATAGTAAATAATTTTAAGCTAATTTTAGTTTTATAACTTTGATTAAATTATAGAAAGTCATTTAAGAAATATATATAAAACTATAACTTTTTACTAATATATCAGTATAGAGAAAATTTGATTTATCTCTGTGAAATTTAAACAATATAATTTAGAATATAATTTAGCTCTAACACACTTTTAGAAACTTTAATTTTGTTATATTTTATACAACCAGAGTAGGAACGTCTGGCTGATATCATGGAAGTTCATTGTCTAAGAAGTCTCACAACGCTTACTAAATGTCTACAATTAAGGCTACTCCCAACTCAGAACAGGTCTGTGCGACACGATCTCCGGGCAATGTGGAAAAGGTTGAGTCTGCCTTACAGACCGCTCAAGCCTAGGACTGTAATACTCCCATGGCTAGGATTAATAAAGGATACGACAATTGTCAAAACTCTCAAAACAACTGAGGAGTTAAAGGTGTTACCCAGACTAAGTCAAAACTCGAAAGAAGAGCAAAAACTTCTAGTTAGTGATCTAACCGGAGTAGGAAAAGCCCCTTAGATATCAACAAGGTGATGCCTGTCGAGCACCTCAGCTCGCAGACGGGATTTAGCTAGAGCAAGTAACCATGGCTAGATATCAACAAATGAATGTTTGCCGACCACATTAGCTCATAGACGATATCTAGCTAGAGCAGGAAAAGCCTGGCCAAAATATCGAAGAGGTGATGTCTGCTGAGCACCTCAGCTCGTAGACGAGATTACAGGATTTGTCAAAATAGGAATACCTAACAGACTTACAAGGATAGACAGTTGACCAGAGTCGAGACTCGCAGCTATGTGTAGAGCACTCTACGCCAAGAAAGGAGAATCTTTTACCAATCACAAAAGGATAAGGCCATTTTTAAGGCCCACTCTTGCTCGGGATCGTAGCAATCTCGCAACTCAAGAAAGCAAAAGTAAGGATACAACGTTTGACAATCGTGGGATAAGAGATAAGTGCCACAGTTAGGCCAACACATGGTCTGTGAGAAAGTAAAATCCTCTACTTAGAGCATACGAGTCGCGTTAAAAAATATCATCCAATATGATCTCCTTTGAAGGATACGAGCATGAGCATGAGTTACCCAAAGTAAGTAATGGAGGATATATCACCACGTCAGAGTAGCTCAAATGCAGGGCTCGGGCCATGAAGTTTTTTTACTTGGGTAGGTAAAGCCACCCAAGCCCTCGGCTGGGGGAAACTGTTGTGGGAGTTTTATTGATCACCAGTGACGTGTCGTCGTGTGTCACAATGTTGGGAAGCTCATGGCAGAGGATCTTCTGAAGGAAATTATTTGACCCCATCTAGTTAGACACTGTGGATCTTGGGGTACATAGATCTGAGCATAAGAAGGAGCAAGCAGATTACTAAGAGGAGCTCGGGTGGCTCCGAGCAAGAAGTCATCATTACTCACTTAAAGTAGCACCCCGCAAGTCCAATCACCAAGTCCAAAAGTGTTAGGATAGCCTCCACACAGTCATTTAGACATTAAAAGCCTATTGCTTTATGTCAAATCGCCTCACTTCCATCTAATTGACGACCAACAAGGAGAGGCTTCGTGTCTCGTGAAGCTTCTTCCACATGCCTCCAAGAAGCTTCTTCGTGGACTCAAGTATAAATATATCTACTAATCACCAAAAAAAGATACGCCCATTCTCCTCCACATAAGTTACTCCAAGAGATCAACCATCGACTAACTTAAGTATCGGAGGCTCCTCGACTAGGAAGCCCCCCCATTCTCCTCGTCTTGGAGTTCTTCGTTTTTATTTTTTGCAGACTTGAAGGACACAAAGGGGCCCATTTAGAGGGAAGAGTGCATGGAGATCATCGTTATGCTCGTCGACGAAAACTGTCATTCGGAGTGGAGCATCGCCCCAATGGGAGATTACAAGAAAATTATTGTGACAGTTTTCGGGCTAAAATAAAAATCTTACCATATATTATATATATACACATAAAAAGGCAAGGAAATGAAATTATTTTTGGATAAATCTATCCATGTACTATTAATACATTACCCAAAATAACCTTTCAATTAACAAACGACATTTAATAATTTTTTATTTTTAATATTGTAATAAGCTGATGAATGTAGTCATTAAATTTAAAATTCATTCACTTGTTTAATGAATTTGAAAAAAAATTATAAAATCATTTTAAGCTAATTTTAGTTTTTTAACTTTGATTGAATTATATAGAAGGTTATTTAAGAAATTATAGAGAAAACTATAACTTTTTACTAATTTATATATAGAGAAAAGTTGATTTATCTCTGTGGAATTTAATAAATATAATTTAGAATAGAATTCAGCTCTAACACACTTTTAGAAACTTTAATTTTGTTATATTTTATATGTTAATATAGTTAGTATGTTACATCAATATCCAGCCAGAGCAGGAACGCCTGGCTGGTATCATGGAAGTTCATTCTCCAAGAAGGCTCATAATGCCTGACTAAATGTCTACGATTAAAGGTACTCCTGACTCAGAGCAGGTATGTCCGACACGATCTTCGGGCAAGGTGGAAAAGGCTGAGTCCTCCTTATAGACCGCTCAAGTCTGGGACCCATACCCAAAACTAAGATTAACAAAGGATACGACATTTGGCACATCTCTTAGAAAAATTGATGAGTTAAAGGTCTTACACAGACCAAGTCAAAAATCCAAAGAAGAGCTAAAGCCTCTACTCAAGGATCTAGCCGGAGCAGGAAAAGCCCCTCTAGATATTGACAAGGTGATGTTTGTCGAGCACCATGAGCTCTAGCTAGAGCAAGTAAGCCTGGTTAGATCAACAAATGAGATGTTTACCAAGCACATTAGCTCACAGACGAGATCTAGCTAGATTAGGAAAAGCATGGCATAGATATCGACGAGGTGATGTATGCCAAGCACATTAGCTCACAGACGGGATCTAGCTAGACCAGGAAAATCCTAGCATAGATATCGACGAGGTGATGTTTATCGAGCACATCAGCTCGCAGACAAGATTAAGCGACTTGTCAGAATAGGAATACCTGACGAACTTACAATGACCTGGCCAGAGCCAGGACGCTTGGCTATGAGCATAACACTTTATGCCAAGAAAGAAGAATCCTCTGACCAATCACAAAAGGAAAGGATTTTTACTCGTATCTCGTCAAATCTGGATTCGCCCAAACATACCTTCCCAAGAAGAAAAGAATAAATAAAGACAACCAATTGAAAAAGACAATGACATTTTGAAGGCCCACTAGGGCTCGAGATCATATCAATCTTGCAGCTCAAGACAACAAAAGAATACAACATCTTAAAACTAAGGGATAAGAGATAAGGGCTACGCTTAGGCCAACACAATCCCGGGAGAAAGTAAAAGCATCTACCCAAAGCATACGAGTCACAAAAAAAAGAACGGGTAAGTAATATCATCTGGTATGATCTCCTTTGAAGGATATGAGCATGATCATGAGTTATCTAGAGTGATTAACGAATGATATCTCACGACGTCAGAGAAGCTCAAAGGCAGGGCTCAGAACATGAAGTCTTCATATCCGGGTAGGTAAAGCCACCCAAACCCTCGACTAGGAGAAACTGTTATGGGATTTTTCCCGATTACCCGTGGCGCGACAATGCGTGTCACCGCGTTGAGAAGCTCATGGCATAGGAAATTACGAAGAAAAATAACCGCCCCCATCTGGATGGACATTATTGATTCTGGGATACACAAACCTGAGCACAAGAAAAAGCAAGCAGATTACCAAGAGGAGCTTATGCGACTACGAGCAAGAAGTCACCATTACTCACTTAAAGTAGCACCCCACAGGTCCAATCACCAAGACAAAGTTTCAAGATAGCCTTCACACAGTCATTTCGACATTAAATGCCTATAGCTTTATGTAAAATCACCTCTCTTCCGTCCAATCGATGACAGAAAATGACAGGTGTCGTGTCTCGTGAAGCGTCTCCAACACGCCTCCAAGAAGCTTCTTCGACACGCTTCTTCCGCTCCCAAGGACTCAAGTATAAATATATCTACTAATTGCCAAAAATGGTACGGGTATTCTCCCCTACAAAAGTTAGTCTAAGAGATCGACCATCGGCTAACTTAAGCATCAGAGGCTCCTCGATTAGGAAACCCCCCTATTCTCCTTGTCTTAGAGTTCTTTGATCATGTTTTTGTAGACTTGAAGGACACAAGGAACCCCATTTGGAGGGAAGAGTGCATGAAGATCACCATTACGGTCTTCGACCAAAACCGTCATTC
The DNA here is from genome assembly GCA_003255025.1 of Datisca glomerata. Taxonomy (NCBI): domain Eukaryota; kingdom Viridiplantae; phylum Streptophyta; class Magnoliopsida; order Cucurbitales; family Datiscaceae; genus Datisca; species Datisca glomerata. Next base: position 374,035 of record QANY01013502.1, read on the forward strand.
GGAGAGGAGCATCGCCCCAATGGGAGATTACAGGAAAATTACTGTGGCAATTTTCAGGCTGAAACAAACATCATTTCATTATCATATATTATAAAATCTCTCTCTCTCTCTCTCTCTCTATATATATATATATATAGTGGTAAGGAAATGAAATCATTTTTGGATAAATTTATCCATTATTAGTAATACATTACCTAAAATAACCTTTCAATTTACAATCAACGTTTAATAACTTGTTATTTTTAATATTGTTATAAGCTGATCAATGTAGTCAATAAATTTAAAATTCATTCACCTATTTAATAAATTTGAAAAAAATATTAGTAAACAATTTTTAAGCTAATTTTAGTTTTACAACTTTGATTGAATCATATAAAAAGTTATTTAAGGAATTATAGAGGAAAATATAACTTTCTACTAATTTATCAGTACAGATAAAAGTTGATTTATCTCTATCAAATTTAAATAATAATTTATAATATAATTCAGTTCTAACACAATTTTAGAAACTTTAATTTTGTTATGTTTTATATGTTAGTATAGTTAGTATGTTACATAAATATAATTGCATAAAATTTGTAAATAAAAGATTAATTTTCAATTCTAATGAAAAAAGGAAGGTAGAGTTTAAAATAAAACATGAAATACCAATGCTACTTTTTCTTTTAATTTTTAAGTGCACATTTTGTGCAATCATATTTTTCTAGAAACATGTGTGATATTCTAAAATTTTGTTGAACAATAATATATAAGCAACAATACATAATTATTTTTATTTTACTCACATTAACTACAAATAAATAAGATGCTGCTTAATACATTTCTTTTTAATTCACATAAATATAAAATAATTATGAGTAATAATCATGACAAAAAATATAAGAAGATTCAATTTCACGTAAGTGCATGTGTGTACTAACTAGTATAATATAAAAAAAGTGATATCACTTGAATAACTTTTAGGTCATGTTTCGACCGAAAACTCAACAACATTCTTCGTATAGTCTTCCCTTCGGATTGAGCTCCTCGTATCCTCAATGTCTGTAAAATACAAACAAAGAACCCAAAGAGCGAGGAACCCTAGGGAAGGGGGGGTTGTCTTGCTTAAGAGTCTCCGATGCCCAAGTCAATATTCTGACATAATTTCTTTAGGGGAGAGTAGGCATACATTTTTTATTGATTGATGTATTTATACCTGGGTCTTCGGGTGAGAGGAAACGTGTCGAGGAAGCCTCTCGGAGGCGTACTAGAGAAGCTTTGCGAGACACAATCAGCCTCTCGGAGGCGTCCTTGATTGGATGGAGGGAGGGGCGATTTTTGACATAAAGTGATGGGCATTAATGGTTGATGTGCCTTCGCAGTGATATTTCAGAGGCTGATATGAGATCTTGTCATGACGATTGGACCTATTGGGCGCTACTTTCGGCAAGCAATGATGACCTTGTGCTTGAGGTTAACAGAGCTCTCCTTGTGAACTTTGATCTTTTATACGTGGTCGGGTCTGTGCAACCCGAGCTTCCTTAAGGCTAACCACTCGAGGTTGGTCATCTCCTTAGAAACTTTCCTTCATCGGAGGCCCTCCTAATGTGGTGTAACTGGCATTGTTGCGTAATTAGTAGTTGGGAAAACACCCATAACAGGTCCGTTCCCGCATAGGTCATGCAAAACTCACAATTACCATATAAAAGAAGAGAAAATATGTTACAATGCAAAATATAGCCCTGCAGTTTGTTCAAAATGCAAACTATGCCCTTAAACATCATTTCATATTTTGATATTTCTGTAGCTTGAGAACTTCAAAATACACCTATTCATGAGAATTTTCCATTAAATATACAATAAAACACACGTTAGTAGTGACTAACTTCCGGTAATGTAAGTTAGCGACGTTAGATAGTTAAATTTAACTTTTATATTTTCTTTTAAATTTTGTTTATTAGTAACATTTTACTATAATTTTAGTTTCTTTTACAGTTGGGAGAAAAGGGGGGAGAAAAGACGTAAATTTAGGGTTTGACATTGGTGTATCAAAATGCCTACTTTCCCATAATTTCTTGACGTTTCTCTTCGGGTAAGTCAAGTTCTTTATTTTGTGTGTTTATCTTATTTTGATTTTATGATTTTGAGATTGTCTTTCACAATGTGATCTAAAAACAGTGAAGATGATAATGTAGGTGAAAATGGAAGTCTAAAAAAATGGGGGAATGAAGGAAGTTAGTTATATAGGAAAAATAGTGTCTAAAAGTGAAGAGAAATAGGATAAATGGGGGGAAATAATGGAGGTACTCTCTCTTTAGAGAGAAAGAAGAAGATTCTAAAAACAAAGTTAAATTTTCATCAATTTCAATGAAAACCTTTATAGAAAGATGTATTGAAAGTTTCTCAAGTACAAAGCTATACGATTTGTTTTTAAGAATATAGTTGGTCAAATTGCAAGGCTATATATTTTACATTTTAAAGGAAAAAATATAGTGAATTGGTATCTCCGATTTTTTGCCGAGCGCGTTTGTGAGGACTTTGTGCGGAGAGAAGCTAAGATTACAAAGACGACAAAAGGCCACAAGAACCACGTCATCTCAAATGACGTGAGATGACGTGAACTGGACCATTAGTCCCACATCAGCAACACACGAAGAACTAGCCAAGTTTTGTGGCACATAAGCAAGCACATTTTGTGTAGACCCCACATTGAAAAAAGCAAAGGGCAAAAAGTCCTTCACAAGCTTATACCTAACTCACCTACGGACTTATGCCACGTGTACGAAGCACGACACGTGTATGGAAGACCTGGACTGGCGCACATAAGAATCTGCAAGTGGAGGATGAGATTGAAGTGCATCTTGTACACTAATATTTCAATGAGATTGAAATGTATCAGTACCGACTAGATTGTTTAAATTATCAATTGTTTATCATTAGATTGAGTAAGAAAGTTGAACAACATATAAAAAATATAACAAACTCATTAAAAAGTAAATTATAAATATTGCGTTATGCTACTAATTATTAATATTCACTATTTTCTCTTCTAAAAAATATTTTTAATATTTTATAATATCAACTATTTTTAATGTAAAAAAATTAAAAATTTTATGCTTTTTTCATTTCTAGTTTAACTTTATTATATCTTAAAAAATCTGTTATCTATATATTTTTTAGCTTATTTATCTTAATTATTATCAAACTTTAATTTTATTTTTATCATCTCAAAATATATAAGTTTTATATGTCTCTGATCTAAAATATTTACTGTTATTTAATTCAGTCCAATCCCCAATATTACTTTATATTAGTTATTACAATGTATGTCATACTAATCAGTTTAAATTCAATGTTATGTCGCCACAAGACAATATTTCTAGTACGAGCTACTAAACATACTAAAACGGCTAAAACTAAAAAAGTTGGACTTGGATATTCAGCCTTATTACTCTATCTCGTAATTTAATAGATTAATCTTCATACTAGAAACAGTTTTCATAATATTTATTTCTATCTAAAACTTGACTAAAATAGAATCAACAAACTATAAAAAAGAATAAGAACAGATAAAAAATACTTCCTATATAACACTAATCATGTACATGTCAAAAAATAAATAAAATTGAACTCGATCTTATATTGAGTTTCGAAAATCATTTAGTATGCGAGACTTCCTTTTATAATATTTACAGTATGTTATCTATGCTAATATTTTCAATGATGAATCTTGAAGTAGATTTTGGATACCTTTAAACATATAGGTTGATAAAAACATAAGAAACATTTAAAACATAAATATAATATACTTTTGTCAAATTTCATCATGTCTTTAATACCATAATCATATGTATTTTGACTAAATTGGATCACGCACCAAACAATTTAAAGATCCATTTCATTTTTCATTCAATTATTGGGAACTTTTTATAAATAGAAATATTTACACTTACTAGGATTTAAGATTCAGTTAATTCAGCTATTATAGTTGTACAATTGTCTAATTGTTACTGGTTGGTATATTTATATATATATATATATATATCCATAGATTAGCTTGTAATAATGATTATTCAGTTCAGTAAAATCATTTTTACATCTATGTTTTGTAAGCTTCAATATGGTATCAGAGCACTAACGTGCTTCCTTCTCTGATTGATCGCATCTTCCTCTTTCAATTCAGTTTTTCTTCTGCTAGTTTAATCGCCCTTGTCAGGTTTGATTTCTGCCCTTGATAATGGCGACTTGAACTTCTCCAACTAAATCTCAATCCTCTAGTTCTTCAATGAGCTATTCTACCATTGAAGATACATCGAGTCCATATTTCTTGCATCACTCTAATAGTCATGGCATTGTTCTTGTTTCACAGCCTCTCACTGGCGACAATTATAATTCATGGAGTCGAGCTATGATGATTGCTTTGTTCGTGAAGAACAAGCTAGGGTTTATAGATGGATCCATTCTCCAGTCAACATGTACTGGTCCTCTTACTAATTCATGGATTCGCAATAACAATATTGTTATATCCTGGATTCTCGATTTTGTATCCCAAGAAATATCAGCTTCTATGATTGTTTCTTCATCTGCATATGAAATCTGGAATGATCATAAGGAGAGATTTCAACAAAGAAATCAACCACACATATTTCAACTTAAGAGAGAACTAATAAATCATACTCAAAAGTAATTGTCTGTCAGTGCCTATTTTACTAAACTCAAAATAATATTGGAAGAGCTTAGCAATTATAGGCCGATATGCACATGTAGAAAATGTTCTTGTCATGGAAATAAGAAAACCATAGATCACTATCATATGAAATATGTGGTGTCTTTCCTAATGGGTATGTGACGTCTTTCCTAATGGGCTGAAATGATAGTTTTGCTCAAGTTAGAGGTCTGCTACTTCTCATGGATCTAATCTCTCCAATTAACAAAGTCTTTGCTTTGATTTCTCAAGAGGAACACTAAAGACATATCAATGAGAATTCTAGAATTTCCAGTTAAGAATATTCTATAGCTTTTGCTATCAAATATGTTCCGCTAGGTATAGAGGTAGTCAAATCTTAAATAAGCCCAATCAAAGGAAGGACATACGACTTTGCACACATTGTGGTTATTCTAGACATACCATTGATAAGTGCTACAAACTTAATAGATTACCTCCTGGATATAAACCTAGACAAAAGGTTAATCCTGCTGCCATTTCTAGCACTAATTCTGATGTATCTCAAGTGGCAAACCAAGTGTCTGGAATTGGATTCTCTCCTAATAACAATCACATGAACAATTTTGTTCAAATGTTGAATCCCTCTCAATACTCTCACTTGATGGCAATGCTGAATAGTCATCTATGTGAAGTTAAGGGTGATACAAATCTTATTGCATCTTCTAATAAGATAATAGGTACTTGTTCATCAATTCTGTTAATCCTGTTTTTCATTCTTCAAGATTCTGGATGGTTGATTCTGGTACAACCTGTCATATTTGCTTCAATCAATATATATTCCTATCCATGAAACCAGTTCAGAATACTTCTGTCAAGTAGGATTTCTATGTAATTTATTGGTGCTCTGAGGCTTTCTTCTACACTAATTATGACAGATGTATTATATGTCCCTCAGTTCAAGTTTAACTTTTTATCCGTGAGTGCTTTGACCAAGTTTCTAATCTGAATGTTCATGTTGTCACTGATTATTTCATTATTCAGGATCTTGCCAACTTGAAGATGATTGGCAAGGGTAACAGAATTGATGATCTCTATGTCATTGAATCCAAATATTTTTCTATTCCAGGTAGTTTGAAGTTTTTTATGGAGACTTTGTGTAATTTTTATTCTGATGTTGTCAATAACGTGAATGCTCAAATTGGGCATCACAGACTATGACATTCATCTTCTAAAAGACTTAGCTTGTTACAAGAACAATTGAAGATTAATAAGCATGACTTACTACATTCTTATACTATTTATCCAATTGCTAAACAGTGAAGACTTACTTTTCCTTATAACAATCATATGTTTGTTAAAGCCTTTGATTTGGTGCATTGTGATACATGGGGTCTTTTTAATACACCTACTCATAATGGATTCCTTTCTAACTTTGGTGGATGATTTAACTAGATTTACTTGAACTTTTCTTATAAAACATAAGTCTAACTAAAGCTACTGTTCTTATTTTAAGATTTTTTTAAGCTCTAGAATTACATTTTGTTGATTTTTTCCATTCCAAGGGAGTCGTTCATCAATTCTCATGTGCGGAATGTCCTCAACATAGTTCATTTGTAGAAAGAAAGCATCATCATCTTCTTAATGTAGCTCGAGCATTATATTTTCAATCTCAAGCGCCTCTTCAATTTTAGGGTGAGTGCCGTCTCATTGCTACATATATCATAAATAGAACCACATCTCCCTTGTTGTCCAGTAAAACTCCATATACCTTGCTTTACAATAAACCTGTTGGTTTTCATTTCCTAAGAGTGTTTGGCAGCCTCTGTTTTGCATCTACCATTCTCTCACAGAACAAAATTCTCTTCAAAATCTAGAGCTTGTGTTTCTATAGGATACTCTCTGGGGGTCAAGGGATATAAGATATATGACATTGCTTCAAAATAGTTTTTCTATCTAGAGATGTTGTTTTTCATCAGACAATTTTTCCATTTGCAAATGTTCCACCTTCTTCATTTGTTGTTGACTATTTTCCTGACTTAGTTTTATCTAAGACAACACATATATCTACATCAGTTTTAAGTCCTTCACTTGAGCAATTTATTCCTCCAATTGGACCTACATTTGATGAAGTTTCTTCATCTGATTCTCCTATCGCTAATGAGGATCCAATTCCAGTACATCAACCATATATTACTCAGAGATAGACCCATTAAACCTCCTTCATTTTTAAAATATTTCCATTGCAATCTTTTAAAAAACTCTCCAATCCCAAACACAAACTGTTATTACCCCATTGCTACTTCCCTATCTTATAAATCCTTTTCACATTCTCATAGCTTTCTTTTATGCAACATCTCATCCAATGTTGAACCTCAATTTTATCATCAAGCTGTAAAATTTGATCATTAGAAAGATGCTATGAATGTGCATTTGCTACTATGGAAGAAAACAAAACCTAGACAACTATGCCTTTATATAAGGGTAAGCATTTTATAGGTTGTAAATGAATTTATAAGGTTAAATATAAGTCTGATGGGACTATTGAAAGGTATAAGGTAGGTTAGTCACCAAAGGATATACACAACAAGAAGGATTGGACTTCATTGAGACTTCTTCTCCTATTGCTAAATTAGTAACAATAAAAGTTCTTATTGCCATTGTTGCCTAAAACAGTTGGCATCTTATTCAACTTGATGTGAATAATGACTTTCTTCATGGGGATTTATTTCAAGAAGTTTATATGGACATGCATATGGGATATTTTACAACTATATCTTCACATGCTGGTCCTAAGGAGGAGAAATTTATATGCAAATTACACAAGTCCATCTACGGACTAAAACATGCCTCTGAACAATGGTTCTCAAAATTTTCTAATACTCTTTTACTTCATGGATTTAAGCAATGCAAATATGATTAGTCTTTGTTCACAAAAGGTTCTCGTTCATCATTTGTTGCACTTTCGATCTATGTGGATGATATAATCATCATTGGTGCTGATCTTAAGTCCATTGAGTTGATGAAATCTCTCTTCATAGCAAGTTTAAACTGAAAGACCTTGGTTCCCTCAATTATTCCCTTGGTCTTGAGCTTACTAGATCTAATAAAGGGATTGTTCTCTCACAAAGGCATTATTCTTTGCAATTACTTGTGGATACTGATTTCCTTGCTAGTAAACCAGTTTCATTGCCTATAGATCCTAAGCTTAAGTTGAGCTCCTTTGAAGGTGAGCTTCTTATAGATCCTACTCTTTACATGAGACTTGTAGGCAGACTTCTATATCTGACCATCTCTCGGCCAGATATTATCTTTGCTAACCACAAGTTAAGTCAATTTGTTTCTTAACCTAGACAGTCTCATATGGATGTTGTTCATTACCTACTTCGCTACATCAAGTCCTCTCCAGGCCAAGGACTTCTATTCTCCACCTCCTCTAATTTTCAGCTTAGAGATTTTGCTAATGCAGATTGGGGTGCTTGTTTAGACTTCAGAAAATCAATTACAGACTTCTATATTTTTCTTAGAAATTCCTTAATTTCATGGAAAGCAAAGAAACAGAACACTATATCTTGGTCTTCAACTGAGGTCGAGGATAAGGCCTTAGCAGTAACTTCAAGTGAGTTGTTTGAATTTATCAATTATTCTACGCTTTCTAGATTTCAATAACTACTCCAACACTCATATTTTATGACAATCAAGCGGAAATTCATATTACTTCTAATCTCACCTTTCATGAATATACCAAACATATTGAAATAGATTTTCATTTTGTGCGTGATAAAATTACTAAAGGTTTCATCAAGTTGCTTCCTATACGGACTCATCATCAACTAGTTGATGTGTTCACTAAAGATCTTCCTGCTTCGAGCTTATTTTCTTTGTCATCTAAGATGGCAGTGATTGATCTTCACTAGCCAACTTGAGGGGGAGTATTAGGAGTTAAGATTCAGTTAATTCAGTTATTATAATTGTAAAATTGTTTTATAGTGGTTGGTATATTTTATATAAATACACATAAATTAGCTTGTAATAATGATTATTCAGAACAATAAAATCATTGTATATCTATGTTTTGTAAGTTTCAATACCACTTCCCTGATTGTTTCTATTTAGTCTTTAATTTATTAATTATGTATCTTTTTCTCATCTAATACATAAATCTAAATTCACATTAGGAAAATGTTGAAAAGATTGAATTTTATTAACAAGTATGAAAAGCCCAAAAGTACTTAGGTCAAGAAACTACAAAAAATGGGTCTTAATAACGGTTTCAATAATATTGGGGATATTAGAAGGAAACTGGGTTTCAATAATGGTGTCTCGGTGGACAAAGTTGGTTCAAGGGGAGGATTGGCTTTGTTCTGGTGCTCCGAGGTTTCTGTTACCATCAAGTCTTTTTCAGAGGGTCACATTGACGCGTTCATTACATGGAATGAGGGAGGATTTGGAGGCTTACTGTATTTTCAGAGGGCCACCTACAAATTTCAGAAATCACTCAATGAACTTGCTTCAAAGATTGTCAAGTAATTATGATGGTCTATAATTAGTCATTGAGGACACTAATGAGATCTTAGAAAATTCCGACTAATCTAGGGGCTCTCCAAACCTATTGGCCAGTTCGAGGATTTCTGAAGACTATTGATAGATGCGGTTTATCAGATTTGGGCTTCATTGGCCCAAAAATTTACTTGGGTTAATAATAGGGAAGGGAGAATTTTATTAAATAAAGGCTTGATAGAACTTTGGTGTCAGATGCTTGGAGGGAGTGGTTTAGAGTGTTGGGCTTCCTAACTTCAAACCACAGAGCTTTACTGGCCCATGTGGTTGACCAACTACCTCAGGTCCAAGCGGATGGGAAAAAGGTAGATTTCATTTTCAAGCTAATTGGGCTCGAGAGGAGGACTGTACCGAGGTGATTCCCCGTGCCTGGAGGGGCAGTGAGACCTGGCTGATTTCCGAGTCCATCCAGGACAATTTAGACCGTTACTCCCTAGTCCTTTCGTTAATTGGGGAAGGAAAAAGTTGGGAACATTTCAAAAAGGTTGAATCAAAAGAGGGAAATATTGGATTTTCTCAAGGAACATGGTCATTTTAGGGAGGCTAGGGAGGGGCACAGTCTATTCATTCAAAGATCATTAGTTATGAGAACCAAGAAGAATTGTTTTGGAAACAACGATCGCGAATGGATTGGCTCAAAATAGGGGATAAAAATACCAAATTTTTTCACTCAAAGGCGTCACAACGTAAAAGGAGAAGTACGATCAAGGGTATTTTTTATATTGATGGGTTTTGGCAGGAAGACCAAGATGATATTGCAGTAGTGATTGACCATTATTTTGACAATTGGTTTGCTTCTTCGCGGTCTTTGGTGGAGGATATGAACGAGGTCTTTCAGACTGTTGAGATGAAAGTAACTGACAACATGAAGAGGTTTTTAGAAAGGCTCTTCTTAGAATCAGAAGTGTTTGATGCACTTATGGGGATGCACCCCCTGAAAGGGCCTGGTCTGTATGAGTTCCCTACCCTATTTTTTTCAAAAGTATTGGCATATCATGGGGAACGATATAATGCAGCTTTGTTTGGAGTGTTTAAATTATCAAACATGTATGAATGTTATTAATAGAACTATTATTGCTCATATTCTAAAAGTGAAAAACCCTAATTGAATGGTTGGTTTTAGACCGATTAGTTTATGTAACGTTATTTACAAATTGATTGCAAAATCTATAGCTAGTCGACTAAACATTTTTTACTGAACATTATCTCTGATTCTCAATGTGCTCTTAAAAGGACGCCAAATTATTGATAATATTATGGTAGCTTTCGAAATCATTTGTGCTCTCCACAAAAGAAGGAAGGGGAGGATAGGGTTCTCGGCCATTAAATTAGACATGAGTAAAGCTTATGATAGAGTCGAATGGTGCTTTATCACGAGATGATGGAAAAGCTCATGAGTCAGAACTGGGTCTCTCTGATTTTTAAATGCATCTCTTCAGTGTCATTTGTTTTTTCAATTAACGGGAAAATAGTTGGTAACATGATTCCTCAAAGGGGGTTGAGACAGGGAGATCCACTGTCTCCATACTTTTTTCTCGTTGGGCTGAAGAACTTTCAGCATTGATTCAGGATGGACATTTTTCAGGCTATTTAATCTGCCCGAGTATTTGTAGGCGAGGGCCTACAAATGTTTTCATCTTTTCTTCGCAGACGACAATATGGTGTTTCGTAAAGCAGATAATGCCAATAATTTGAAAATTAAGGATGTTTTATCTGATTATTCTAGGGCTTTGGGGCAACAAATCAATTATGAGAAATCTGTTATTGTTTATTCCCCCAATATAAATCTGGAGATGAAAAGGGAGGTGACCTCTTTACTGGGAGTGAATGTTGCCCCTTGCCATGGTAAGTACCTTGGTTTACCTTCTGTAGTGGGGGTGGGTAAGAGAGGTCTTTTTTATTCAGTGTTGTCTAAGGCGAGAGCTATGATGAATAGATGGAGAGAGAAGCAATTTTCAATCAGAGGGAGGTAGATTTTGACTAAAGCATTCATCCAATCAATTTCAACCTACTCAATGAATGTGTTTAGATTACCCAACTTTTTGTGTGAGGACTTGAATGCGGCCATGGCCAAATTTTGGTGGGGCTCTTTGGATCAAAATAGGAAGATTCACTAGTTAGTTTGAGAGAAAATGTGTAGGCCGAAACATGTGGGGGTCTGGGCTTCAAATCCTTTGAATTGTTCAACTAAGCACTCTTGGCCAAGCAAATTTGGCATATCCTGACGAAGTCTCATTCTTTGGTTGCTCGGGTTCATAAGAGCTGCTATTTCCTGAACGAATCGATTTTGGATTGTGGGTCAAAACGGGCTGCTCTTTCCTTTATAGGAGCTTAATGTGGGGAAGGGAGATAATCCTATGGGGATTCGTTGGAGAATTGGTAACGGGCAGTCAGTTTGGGTCTTTAATGACCCACGGATCCCTAAGCCAAAAATGTTTCACAAGATTTCCCAAGGAAATGGAAATGGAGGTTTGAAAGTAGCTGACTTAATTATTGATGGAGAGTGGGATATGAATCTTATCAATCAATATTTTAATCCTATTGATAGAGACAGTATCTTGGTCATCCCGATCTGGAGGGAGGGAGTAGAGGAGAAGCTTATTTGGCACCATGATCGTAAACAGATATATTCTGTTAAAAGTGACTATCATGTGTTTTTAAATATACAAGAGACATGTAGCTCTTGGAATGGTTATCCTTTTGGGTGGCGGTGGAAAAAGTTATGGAATTTAAATGTTCCAATCAAAGTTAAAATTTTCTTTGGAAAGTCACTTTTGATTTCATTCCTTAATTTGGCTCGTAGGAAAATTCAGGAGGATAACTGTTGCTTTGTTTGTGGTCGGGTGGATTTGACTGTACATGTACTTTTTCCTGTCCATTATCGGCTAAAGTTTGGGACAAAGAGAAGGTTTTCTCCCACCTCCCCAAGAAGAGTCAATTGTGGCAAATGAGAGATTTTGTTTCTGCTTTTGTGTGAATTCAAATGCCCAAGTGCTATGCAGATTCACTATTTTGTGTTGGGGCATATGATTTTTCAGAATTAAACAAAACTCTCCACGATAAAAGTTGTCCCGAACAATTTTGAGAATTCTGTTTGGGTGGATATGTTCCAAGAGGATTTAAACAAAGCCAACATGTGCCTTAATCCCGCCTCCTCTATGCATGTTCCTAGAAGCAGCGGGTGGACTAAGCAGGGCTTGGGAGGTTTAAAACTCAACGTGGAAGGGGAGACGTGTGGCATGAGATGCGGGAGGTGATCCACGCTTTTGCTATGAATCTTAGCGGGTCTTTCTCTCCGCATTTAGTGAAGCTCTTGCGTTGAGAGAGGGGCTGTCTTTAGCCTTAAATGAAAACATGTAGATCAGTGAGGTGGAGTCCGATTGCCTGTCTATCATCCAAGGCTTGGGTGCTCGAGCAGATGACTACTCGGAGTTAGGAGGTATCATTGATGACTGTAGGAGAGTTTTGGAGGATTTACAAAGCCCTCGTTGCGTCCACTGTCCTCGTACAACTAACAAAGCAGCTCATCATTAGCTCGTTGGTGCCTGTCGATTTATGGCTGCCATTTTTGATATTTTGATAGGCCTTTATGTATTTCAGATATCCTTTAGTGTGACGCGCTAAAGTTCGCCTTTAGCTTTATGATAGTTTAAAAAAACTTCATTACAACAAGAAATTCCAAAATTTGGACAAAGTTCTACTAGACTTTTTCTTTAGAGTTCTAACAAGCTCAATTAAATATACTTTCATAGGGGTGCCAATACATTGGCTAGATTCTACTGAAGGTAGTATATATACATACACACAGGCATATAAAAGAACAAGACAAAGTGACGAGGGTGGAAGATTATGCTTATTTGAGGGAGACCGGACATAGATTTAGGCCGCGACAATCATAGCCTAAATACGAAATGGAGTTGCAAATTTAATTTGATTACAAAACAATCAGAATACAATGTAATTACCTATATGCTACTTATGACATGACATTTTATAATGTGTAACGAAATACTGAAATCTGATTCTATGTATATTTTGATAATTTAAAATGGTTTAAGTTTAAATAAGTACTTCTTCTCATTATAGCTAAATGATAGCAACCTTCTATATGTGTGTATGAAAATATTAAAAATCACTAATCAATAAGAAAAAAAGATATTAAAACAAATAAAAAGAAGAAAAAGTGACAAAGAAAGTATGAACAAATCAAAAGCAACACACTGTCTTACCGAAATCTTGATTATATATGCATAAAAATGGACATCTAATGGCTATTGTCTTAAGAAAAATTGTGAATTGAAAAAAGAAAATTCCAACCCTAATCTGTTAAGATTGACTAACATATATCATATATGGTGGCTTTTGGGGCTTTTCAGAATGTCAACAACATCCTTAATAAAAGTTTTGTGCTACGTAATTGATTTATGTGTGATGGGTTTGCACATTTTGACCAATTCTTATTAGCCTGCCCTCAATTAATTTGGCTTTTTAGTCAATATTTGTACAGTTTTTTCTTTTATTTATTTCTTACCCAAATTCAAAGAAACATTGCCAAAAATTAAGTTAATCCCATTAAGTAAATCGCTGACTAATGAACATCAGCTGAGTGTAACTACGAATTTTCCATTTTTCACACTTTTGTTCTCCTAACTCTCTATTTGGATGACCAGATGGATTAGAAAATATGGTTAAGCTTTTACGTCTAATATTAAAAAAGACTAGATTTATAATATGGATAGAAAAAGAAAAAGGAAAATTAAGCGCTTAATCTAGACAAGTTCTTGTTTTTCTTATGCTTTATCACTTAATCTGTATAATAACTATAGGCACGTTAACTTTCCGAATTTCGCATCTAAATTTATCGAATTTGACCTCATCTAGTTTTATCAAATTTTACTTTCAATGATAGCAATGTAAAAACCCATGAAGAAGAGGTGCATAAACAACAAAGTCATAAAACTATGGACAGGATTGATGAGAGTGGAAATAATGATGCAACTCCTCCAAGAAACAATTCTCCAGGTATGCAAAGCTCAGAAGGCAGCCCTTTACATTCTGAATTCTGCTTCTCTACTTATGGAAGCACTAAGATTGGCAGTAAAAGTGGTCCAAACAAGAATAAGCAGGCTAAAAAGGTGACTAAACATAAAGCAGTTTGAGTATCTTGGATCTAAAAGGGGTAGAATAGAGGATATTGAGTGGAACTCAGACAACTTACATGAGATTTTGATGGAGTCTTTCCACAATCTGAATTCTGAACCAACGATGGCTTACCTTGATAAGCCACCAAATGAGACATGAGCTTTATATTCTGGAACTGTCTAGGGTTGGGAACCCCTTACAGTCCGAGCCTTAGAGGATGCGGTGCATCTCCATAAACCCCTTCTAGTTTTCGTGATTGAGACGAAGATGAAGAAAAGGAAAGCCCTCTCTTGTAATATTATTATGTTTTTCTTTCATTCACTTTCAATTTTTTCAGTTAATTGGGTTATTAGAGATTGTAATACAGTTGTTGATGCTACCATTAGATTTAGCATTGATGAGAGTTGTATAATTAGTAACTCCTTTATCTTACTCCTTGCATTTTCCTCTTTGGTAGATAGGGTCTTTCATTTTCTAACGACGGTTTCATATCACCTTGATGTATATATGTTTCCCTCTTTCAATAAAATTTGCTTTGTAGTTTGTATACTATCAATTCTTGAAAACCCATTTTGTAGTTTGGGTTTAAAGACATGACAAAAGTTTGAGGTGAGTTGCATTTGAAAATATAAAAAGAAACTCTTAAATAAGAATTAATAATTCTTTTTTTCATAAAAACTCATAACCTTGTTTGATGATATTATACCAAAATTGGATTCAATTTACTATAATTCATTTATAAATAAAGAAACAACGTAGGTGTAGATAAGCATTGCAGTCACGTTAATTTAAATGAGAAACATTAATCACTAAAAAATCAATATCACTATACATTAGGATAGTTTTCTTTTCATTTTCTTTTGTGAAATCTACTACGATAGACTTCTAACACTAAAATGACTTGGACTAAACTACACACTTATTTTACATTCTTAATATTTTTATGTTAATCTGATATCTACACATTGTACTAGATAAAATATCTTATAAACTCATTGTGGGACTCAATACAATCGTGAAATTTAACATTCTTTGAGTTAAGTATATGAATAACCATCACGTAAGTGATTGGATCTGGCCGAGTTTGGAAACTTTTAACCAAAAATGACAGAAAGTCAACTTTCTAGTTTAAAATGCAAAAATAACTGGAAAATTTTTTACTTATAAAAATGACCCAAAATGATAGAAGCAAATAATTTATTTACTAAAATTACACATATGTAAATAGATAATTAACTATATCCGGCTATTTTTACAATAATAAAACTTTTTAGATATTTTATAATTTAAATTAAAAACGTTGGTCATTTTTATAACCTTCCTTTATAATGACTCACGATTCGGACTTGATGGTAAGCGAGCCAGTTTGAGTTTGGTGGGCAGTCCAACAACTAAATTTGGGTCTAAACATTGAAAACTATTAAAATGTTCGTTTTATGTGATGCCAGAACTTCAGATTTTGAGTCAAGCTACAAAAAATGATATTAATTTATATAAACAAAAATATTAACAGAGGCAATTACACAATTGAGTAGACGGTTAAAATATGCAATTACGTAAATGACTTTGGAAGATCAATAAAAAATATTAACAGAGACAATTACAATATTGAATTCACGGTTAGAATATGCGATTACGTAAATGACTTTAGAATATCAATTCATTTATATATATTGTCTTAGAGAGAGAAATTACGTCTCTAACCAGAGAGATTTGGTTAGAAGTTTTTTGTCTTGACGAAAACTGACTCATTTGCTTTTTTTTTTCTTTCTTTTTTTAATCCTTTAACTATTTTGATCATCTTCTTGAAGCAAATTTGATTCCATGTAAGAAGGGGGAGAGGTTTTAAAGCTTTGCAAGTAGGTTCCTTGCCTCGTGAAACAAATATTTATTGATAAGTAAATAACTTTATTTGGTCTATACAAAACTGTTTACTATGTAAAGTGTATTATGTACTCTATTCCACAAAATATTTACTACGTATACATTTATGTTATTAATTCCGTAGCTCCTTCACATACCGAGTGGACCACACACGCAACACCTAATCTCCTCACCATGGATTAGGATTCTCTGCAATTGCTAAGATATTGTTATTTACTCTGATCCGGTGAGGTGGTTTTCGTTTACCAGGAAAGTAAATAATTTTCTTAGTCATCTATTCAAAAGTTGTTTACTATGTAAAATGAATTATATACTATATTCAATAAAATAATTACGACGTATATATTTATGTTATCAATTCCAAAACTCTTCACATACTGAGCGAACCACACATGCAACACCTAGTCTCGTTACCATGGATTAGGGTTCTCTACATTTGCCCAGTAACTGCAAAGGGAAAGTTTAATCTGTGTCGTCCAAATAGATCTAGACGGCTCATATAAATGTTAAAAAGTAAAAAAAGTGAATTTTTTTTTGTTTTTTCTCTTGACAGTTTGACACGATCTGGATCATGCAGATCTGATAGAATGGGCCAACAGTATCAAACTGCCGTGTCTCCAACGACACACAATCCCTTTCCCCTCACCGTACCCTAATCATGCCCAATTCAACTTATACCCATTTTGAGATCAAGCTTCAGGTCTCCAGCAAGATAAGCATGAAAAAAATGAGAAAGAGGAGCATGAAGATGAGAGAAAGGAAAGAAACCCATTGAATAAATGGGAGATAAATTAAATGAGATTTAGATATGAGAGAGAAATAAAAACAACATTTTAGAACACGGTACACAAAGTTCTGGATGACAACCCTATAAAGGCCAATTCCACAATGCGTAGATTCACAAATAGTTCAAATTGCACAATACTTAAAAAAATCTTAAAGTAATTCGAGAGCAAGAGGGAGGGAGAGGAAGCAAGAGAACAAAAGAGAGTGTGTGTGAGAGACAAGAGAGTTTGCAAAACAAAAAAATAGAGAGTGGGTGAGGAATGTATGGGGTGGATGAGTGTTGAACCATTGACCGCGTGTATTGTACTAGGGGTTTTCGCTCAAATATTTTGTATGTGAGGAAAAGTGTTGGATGTTCTTGTTTAGTATGAGAAGCTGTGAGAACTTTTAGATATCCGAAATAGGAAGATACTCCCACTTGAGGGTATCTTGACCCATTGAATTGAGAGGTATTCTAATGTCCAACATCCTTAATCAAATTTTATTTATTTTTTCTATTTATAGCACTCTCTTGTACATTCCATCAAAATAAACAAAGTGCAGATACATATGTGTAAATGTGATACAAGAATGATCTAATCCCTAAACAAGTTAAATAAACAATGTCTGAGAACACTTCAGATAACGTCGAGAGGTGAAGAATGAGTACTTTGAACACTGAAATGGGGTGGCAAAATGCTTTGTATTATGGACAAAAGATAGTGAGTACTCTGTGACATAAGGTTTTTTATCCTCATAATTGAAGGGAATGCATCCTTTTATACATGACAAGTGGGGAATCACTATAACTAATCAAGGATTAGTTATAAGGTCATTAATTAAGTATAATCACCTCAACTAATCATGTTGAGATCAGTAAAAAAATGTATATATTTCTTACATCAAATCTTAATAGAATTTATTCAGGTGTAAAGGGGAAGATATCATGAACCGTGGATGCATCGTGAGCATCACAAGGTGGTCACGATCCATAACAACTTTAGGAGAATGCACCTTGTCAATAGGGCTCGAGGGTGGCATCCACCCAAAGCCTCCCTCATGAGAATCCTTAAGGTTGAACCTTTTCTCTTGGTTGGAAGGTGTCACACCTTTAATATTCAAATAGCATTATCAGAGAAGATATACCATTTCCAATATGGCATAACCTTGCTCCTAATCCTACCAGACTATAGCCTCTCTAGCGTTCGCAGGCAAAAATACATCCATTCAAGTCTTTTTCAGTTGACTTAGTTGTTTGAAGGATATTAACACATTAACATGCCATGCTAACTTAATGTAGAAGTTGAATCTCTGTTGCTGAGCCTAGGTTCATAATGTGGAGCCATCACTTTGTTAGTCGTCACGGCGCGTGCACAATAGAAGTGAAAAGGCACGTGGCCTTTAAAACAAATTGAACTTTTAATAAAAACAAATTTTTTAATCAAACAAAACTTGTGTAACGCCACGATAACTAAATAAAAACTTTAATTGAAAACTATTTTTCAATTAGTCAGGATCCATTATATATTTATAAGTTAAATCTACAACATACAAAGTTGGGAATCATACAGCTCTTGTAGTCTATATCAAGTGTCCTTGCAAAAACTGATCGATCATCCATTCCCACGAAATCGTTCCAATTATCTATAGACTTTGAGATTCACACCAAGATCTTACACGTCAATCTTCAACGCACTAGAACGTGTGTGGGCACGTAGAATATTACAAGATATTTTTTTTGTCTCTACATGTTCTCAACACATGAGAGATTTACTGAGAATGACTTTAATGAGACGATTCTTTAAAAGAACGTGATGATAATTATTTCACAAATTAAATATTCTGTCTCACTTATCGATAATTAAAAAATTGATAATTATTTATGTATATATAATTTATGAAAATTATATTTAAATATATAAATAATTTAATTAATTAATCACGCATAATTATCTCATAATTATGTATTTGCCTCAGAATAAAAATTCATTTTGCAAGTCAGTCATTTTCTCATCTCCTCAAATTTTCACACCCTAGACGCCGTAGTATAGAGGTGATTTGGGGACCATGGATTTATAATCCTAAGTTCCAATACACCAGATTAATTAAATTTTTTAATTAATTAATCATATTTATTAACTTCATTATCACTCTACTATAAATATGGAATTGCACTCTTAGAAATTATAAAATATATTTATAGATTATTCCCATGTAGTCCACTGACATAATCATTCAATGTAATTTTATCCTCCAATTATTGGTTCGTAAATTAGAACTAGTAAAAATTATCGTTTTGACCTTCTAATGATCTTTTGATCACTCAGTACCATTAGTGCACTAGGAAATGACTAATTTATAATTTTATAATAAATTTAAGCTCAATAACCATTCAGTTTCAGAATTAACACTTAAGGAAACCAATATACGATCCGCTAGAAAAGCTTATATCCCAAATCTTGTAAGATCATGTCCCCAACCATCCACATCACTGAATCTCCAAAACTAAAGTCACTAGGCTGATTAATAAACAGACTTTAACAAGTGAATCAAAAGATCCAATAGATATGCATATGAGTTCATGACTACCCAAGATTCAGACTGATCTACATATGATCATCGAATTGATGTGTATTAAATCTATATCATAAACGGCACGTTAATAAAGATATTAATTCATATCGGTCATGTCATATATAATCTTATTATATAAAGCACATTCACTAAGACGTCTATCCACATCAATGATCCCGATCTAGATTACACGCATTCATAATGTTTAATAAAAATCGAATCTTTTAATAAAATAAAACTTGTGCAACGCCATGATAACCAAATAAAAACTTGTATTGACAACTTTTTTTCAATCATATGATTCATTATATATTTATAAGTTAAATCTATAACATACAAGGTTAGGAATCATATACCTCTTGTAGTCTATATCAAGTGTCCTTGCAAAAATCAATCAATCCTCTATTCCCACGAAATCGTTCCAACGATCAGTAGACTCCGAGATCTTCTGAGTCAATTTTTAACGCACTAGGATGTGTGTGACCACGTAGAATATTGTAAGATATTTTTTTGTCTCTAGATATTTTCAACACATGAGATCTAGAGATTTACTGAGAATGATTTTAGTAAGATGATTCTCTAAAAAAATGTGATGATTTATTCTTTTAAAGATTTGATTACCTTTTAATCATAGAAGAAAATCTCTCTAACATCAACTATGTTCTCAATTCAACTCTTGATTGACGAACTGATGATCTGATCTATTGATTCTCTCATCTTCGTTCAACTACCCAGACCATTAGAATAATATCTGTATATATTCTAGATAATGGCAGTATCAGATTTTTAGAGATAAACCGAAATAATATTTAATTGTAAAATTACCAATTGCAGTGGGGCTCACTGCAATTGTGCACAACTGCAGTACCACATGACACTGCATTGTGCCGTGAGCCAGCACTGTGCCTCACGGCACCACTGTAGTGTCATGCGCCACTACGATGTTTCACAGTCTCTGCTATAGTGCCACATGGCACCACAGTAGTCCATACCAATTTCTGATACCCTATCAGTAGTTGACACGTGGCAATTACTGTGAATTAAATATTTATTTTAATAAGATAATTATCTAAATATCAGTTAATTCAAAATTAACATATATGATTATCCCTATCAATCAATTTATCTGTTATTTCACAAATAACAGATTTAATTGATTTAAATTATTATTTAATAAAAAATTAATTATCTCATTTCACAAATTATATATTCTGTCTCACTAATCAATAATTAAAAAATTGATAATTATTTATGTATATAATTTCTGAAAATTATATTTAAATATATAAATAATTCAATTAATTAATCACATATAGTTATCTCATAATTATGTACTTGCCCCAGAATAAAAATTCATTTTGCAAGTCAGTCATTTTCTCATGTCCTGAAATATTCACATCTTAGACAGCGTAGTATAGAATTGACTTGGAGACCATTGACCTATAATCATAAGTTTCAATAAATTAGGTTATTAATTAAACTCTTTAATTAAATAATCTTATTTATTAATTTCATTATTACTCCACTATAAATATGGAATTGCACTCTTAGAGATTATAGAATGTATTTAAAAAGTATTCTTGTGCAGTCCATTGATGTAATTATTTCACGTAGCTCTATCCTCCAATTATTGGTTAGTAAATTATAGCCGGTCAAAATTACAATTTTACCCTTTTAATTACCTCTTGATCCTTAAGTATCATTAATCCACTAGTGAATGACTAATTTATAATCGTATTATAAATTTGAGCTTAATAATCATTTAGTTTCAGAATCAACACTCAAAGGAACCAATATACGATTCGTTAGGAAAATTTGAATTTCAAATCTTGTATGATCATGTTCTCAGCTATTCACATCACTGAATTTCTAAAACAAAGTCGCTAGCCTGTTTTACAAATAAACCTTTATGAATGAATCAAAAGATCCAGTAAACATGTATAGGAGTTCATGACTACTCAAGATTCAAACTGATCATTCATCAGATTGATGAGTATTATTTTTATGATAAATGATAAGTTTATAAAGATATTAATTCACGACAGTCTTGTCATATATAATCTTATTTTATAAAGTACTTTCACTAAGACGTCTATCCACATCAACGATCCGGATCTAGATCACACGCATTAACCGTACTAGCGACCATTCATTAAAGATTTCATACTTTAATATGTTGCTGATAGTTTTATTCATCATCTATAATCTTAATCCTCTCGTACTAATACAAGATCATAGTCTCATTAATGAATATGAAATTTCCATATATTTATATAAATTATTCAACAATAATTTAAAAGAACAATTATAAGAAAAATATATCCTCTTTAAATTTCATATCAAAATATCAATACACATGCTTTGAGGGCATAACCCACAACACAAACTAACTTGACTATTAACTTCATTATTTTAAAAAATTGCTAAAAAACTATAGCACCATACTAGATGGTTAAATGTTATAATTTAGCATTAAATTGGTGGGTCATTTTTGTCAATATTTTTTATAAAAGTAATGACCACAAATAGTTCATGTTGAAAAACATCATAAAGAATAGCTACAAGTGTAAAAAAACATAAAAAATAGCCACTACACACGTGCTCCAAAATTAAAAAAAATCATGTGGCAAAAAATAATCTCGACTCCGCCTGCAAAATACTATAAAGTCGTCAAAAGTTTTATATAATATGTACCTTATATATAAAGTATACCACAAAAGATTTATATATGGTATATATTATATATACTTTATGATCATTACACTTAATTTCACTGGGCACGCGGGGGTCCATTTTTTGACACCGAATTTGTTTTTTTTTTTTTAGATTTAAGGGTGTCTATTTTTTTATTTTTTTTCATCCTTGGCTATTTTTTTTTTCTTTAAAGTGGCATAATCTTGATGTTCTCTCTTCTTATAATGGAGTCATCTATGCTAAAAAAAGGTGAGCATCAAGAATATTCCATTTTTAAGAAAAAATAGTCAAAGATGAAATAACAAAGTAGCCACCCTAATTCAATAAAAAAAACTAAAATCCCGCGCCAAAAATCGTCATCCACGCGTACCAGCAAAGTTTTGAATTTTTGTTTACAAAATTTATATAATATATATTGTAAATATGACTCCATTATAAGAAGAGAGAACATCAAGATTATGCCACTTTAAAGAAAAAATTTACCACAAAAATTACACATGCGATATAATATATACTGTAAAGATTATATAAACTACTGAAATCTGGAGTAGTGGTGCGCGTTGCGTGAATTTTTTCTTCCGCGTGAAAGTCCATTTTTTTAAATTGTGCAAGTGGGTTATTTTTTATGTTATTTTTTTTTATATTTATCATCATTTTTATGAGTTTTTTAGAAGTTGGCTATTTATTAAGGGGATTTTTAGGTGTAAAAACAATACAATATAGTAGATGTTAATTAAAATAATGTCAACAGATAGCTATTATTAGAGAAATAGCAAAATTGGTTAAAAGGAGTTTACAGAATCATTCTATACCATAAATACCCTCAA
This sequence comes from Datisca glomerata, assembly GCA_003255025.1. Lineage (NCBI taxonomy): Eukaryota > Viridiplantae > Streptophyta > Magnoliopsida > Cucurbitales > Datiscaceae > Datisca > Datisca glomerata. The sequence continues at coordinate 397,123 of QANY01013502.1, forward strand.
TAAAAATTTAAACCATTATTTTTGGACCAAAACAAAACTAAATGATTCATCGTGAATCGTTGAACTAACAATCCCTAAATGCGTCGACAAAGACTTCAATATACTTTCTATTTTCCCCGGTGTCGACCACCACACCGACAAAGAGTGATACCTCCGCAACCTCCATTTGCAATCAAGTCCAATTGCAACAAAGTTTTCATGCAACAGCCTCTCTCTACACAATCTTACGAAAACACAGCATGCAAATTTTGATCTAAAAGCAAATTATAATCTACATTAATTTCATCATTGACTGCTTTGATAAATGGTTAAAAAAATCCAGTCCATACCTACAAACCGAACACAAGTGTGAAAGACTAGGATTCATAGTGCAACTTACCAGTTCAATATTATTCTAGTTCTTGATGATAGGATAATACATTTCTCTAACCGTATCCAATCAACAGCAGGTAACCCACCTATCTATGGAGTTGCAGAGATTTCAAATCATTTTTAAAACCACCTATATAACTGCTTAGTTTGAAGAGAAATAAAAAAAACCAGAATTATTTCACATAAAATGTAAAAGTTGTTAGAATTGCAAAAGAACCAAAATCAATAACATTAATCTGATACGCTGTACAAATTGTCAAACACTGTAATTTCTCTAACATTTTTTACTAAAAAAATCTTAATAATAAAAAGTTGGCCAAGCCCAAAGCGTGCCCCACCGTATCATTGGGACATCATTTAGGGTATTACAAGCCCAAATTCCAAAATGGCCTGCGTAAGCACCAATAGGACCTGTGTTTTTTATTTCCCCATAGCGTGTTTGATCCCTTTCTATAAACTAACGCTTCACATAGCTCTCTCTCCCAAAATGGGATGTGAATTTGGAGCTGTAAATGACTGTCTTGTTCACTCTGTTTCATCTGGTGTGGTCTTAGCCTAATCCACGCCTCAAAACCGTAGTGTTTTCTATACGCTTCTGCGTTTATTGAGTTCTTTTTTAAGCTTTCATTTCGGGATTGAGTTGGGATTTAGAGGCACCGACAAGGCTGCGATCTTCGGTGCACTAAAAATTCTTTCATCCTTTTCGATTTCCAGCTTGGTTTCGATCTGATATTAGGTATAAATTGTTGGTTATGATCCACTTTTGAACCTGGTTTGATTGGTGAATCTCCAATCTCAGATTGCTTAGGACTGGACTTGATTTTCTGGGTTTTGTCTGAAATGGTATATTATTATAGTTCAATCACGCTCTGCAAGTCCGTTGACCAACCAATAGTCATGCCGGGCTATGTAAATTCAGCCGACCCAAGTGCCAAATCTAGGCACAGTAGTCATGTATCCCGTAATGGAAAGATGCCCAATTCACCCAATTGCTTGAAAATCCCGGCTTGTGATCGATCTCGATCGGCCGCTCTTGATATTGTAATTATGATTGCTGTAGTTGCTGCTTGTGGGTTTTTGTTATTTCCCTATGTCAAGTTTGTCATCCATGAATTTACTGAAATTACTGAAGCAATTCTGTATATGGTGAGAGAAGAAGTGTCCCATGCTCCACTGATTTATGCATCAATAGGACTCAGCAGTCTCTGTGCTTCATTGGCTGCCTGGGGTGTTTTGGCATGTACGAGTAGGAGATGCGGTAAACCTAATTGCAAAGGTCTCCGAAAGGCGGCTGAATTTGATATTCAGTTGGAGACTGAGGAAACTGTGAGGAATTCAACTCCATTGATCAGGGATGGAGTGAACAAGGGGCTTTTCGAATTACCTCTCGTTCACCATCGTGAATTGGAAGCAGAACTTAAGAAAATGGCACCCTTTAATGGAAGAGCTGTTCTTATATTTCGTGCGAGATGTGGTTGTTCTGTTGGTAGATTGGAAGTTCCAGGGCAGAAGAAGCATCGAAAGCTCAAAAAGTAGCGGTATGTATAAGAATGTTTAACTGTAGAGAGGATAATCAATACAGTAGCCATGATCCAGAGCGGAGTGACCTCTCTGTTTAGAACTCTATTGTCTTTAAATAAGATCATGACATTAAGTTATAAGGAAGAATAGGAATATAGACAGTTGGTTACATCGGGGAATATAAGAATCTCTTTGTTGCATTACTTTATATTATCTTATAGTTAATATTTACATTTGAAGCTTTTTTTATCATGATCATCCTTAATACTGCCATGTTTAAGTATCTTAATTATAGATTTCGAAACTTGAAATTTGTTGATTTGGAATTGGCAAGTTCATTATATTCGGACGCTTTCCTTCTCATGAATATCCAGTATTTGTGCTAACTTCTGGCCGCAGTAGGTTGAGCGTGTTTGATCATATCAATCTTAAGCGCACACTCTGAGGAAAAGTCGATACATACAAACAGTTTTGAAACATTTGCTTATGTTATTAGCGGATTTGTAAGGAAGTAATAATTACCATTGTCTCCACCCTTCATTAATGTTTTGCAGATGAAAGTAGAAACCATGTTCTGTTCCCCTTTTAAATGAGATGGTGGTGGATTAATTCAAGTATGAGTTTAGATCGAACGTAGCATTTGTTTGTGTTGTACTTGTGATGTGAGTTTAGATCAAACTTGCCTCCATCATTTTGACAATTTTGATCAAGTGTTTGTTATGTTGCGCCACTGTTTTAGGACGATCAATCTTTGGTAGGAGTTTGGACTTAAGTTTTATTTCTACTTCTGAATTTGAACTTATGATAAAGAAGAAATTTAGGATGAACTTGGTAGTTCTGGTGCACGAATTCTTCGACATAAAGGTGAAATGATCTCACCCTTCCGGATTTGTATGAAGAAGTACTTTGTTTTGTTGGCATACAATGTGATTGATTATCTTTTAGAATGAAGAAACAGAAGTTTCTTTAAGATTCATCTTCAATGTAACTATTTATGAGATATGGAGGTCTTTTACAGAGAAGTCTGTCAATGTGTCGTCTCCTATCTAATGGTTGTGAAGGTCCAATTTGTACGATAAATCTGTCTCTTTGTGAAGTGTCTTCATTAATGTAATAATTCTTTGATTAACTTCAAAATTAACACTTTTGAAGAAGATTTCCCTTGAATTTCACTGGTTCTAAGGGAGAAAGTGAATTTTCTTATTGAGAAGTTGGCTTTTTGATGACTTCTTAGGACACACAAGTCAAGCAAAGGGAAGTTGTTTGTGTTGAAAAAGATTGCATTTTTAAAGCTATCAATCACCTCTCTTTTCCTAATAAATCAGAGCTATCAATCACTCTTTGCAGAGCTAGAAATGCTAGAGAGTTTCATATAATAAAAAGTTATATGCAATTACGTTTTGGATACTTTAATTAATATCAATAACACGAGATTAATAAACTCGTCTTTGAATTTTTTGACAATCTTTGTACTTAATATATTTATTTTTTATTTACTCGCTCTCCACCATTTTGGGTTACAAGTTTTGTGACCCATTGACATTACTATCAATTTTATTTTTGACAAAATAAAATTGGTGTAAATAAAGCAAAAATAGCCTCCATTTCTCCTTTAATTAATAAAATTGTGCCTACTAATTAGAATTAACACATAAAAAGGTTAATTCAACACCCTTTGTGCCCAGTTTGTTTGACAGAAGAGGAAACAGTTGTTCATTTTTTGCTGTTTGTCAAATAAGCAAAAATGTTCGGTGGACATCAGTTCTTCAATTGGGATTTGATCAATCTCATGACCCAATATTTGGGACCTGTATACAGGAAGTTAAAGAAGCACTCTGATGGAGGTTTGGAGTCAGTAAATTTGTTTTGCTTTCTGTCATGCAGTATGTGGAAAGCAAGAAATCCGGTAGTTTTTTAGGGGAAAAAGATTGACCCTATTACTAGAGTTTTTAATGCAGGAAAAGAGTTTAATTTGTATGGGAAGGCTACTGCAAAAAGTCCTATTAGTAATGCCTTCTCTCTTTTTGGTGTGGATTATGAAGCCTCTTTGTGTTGGTGTCCTGAAAATGGCGTTATTCAACTCAATGGTGATACCGCGTTTATGGGACAGTATGGTAGAGGAGCATTGGGCTGGTGGCTAGAGATAGTGATGATGGTTTATTGCAACGATAACAAGCATTTTTAGTTCTTAAAAAAAATTCGCAACCATAGTTTCAAAAACACTCTCAAACTCAACACGCATTTTTCTTACATTTTTCGTGATCATCGTCGTCATGGCATCATCGATGCAAACTCGGGAGTGAGAAACAAGACACAACTTATTCAGGTAGTTTAGCAGAAACACCTTTGATCAAATCCAAAAACGATTATTACTTCTGATTGGCTAATAATGGCTATACAATCCCAATCCCTTTGATTAAAAATGGCATAAAGGGTTGCTTGACTGGTTTAAATCCAAACTAACTGAAGTTTTCTTCTTGCATTGGTCAGCAAAAGAGCTTCAAATGTCAATCAAGCAAAATACTCACCATTGATACTTTGCAGCAACAAGAACCTCCTCATACTTTTGAGCAGCTTGGTCCCAACTCAGATCTTGCATCATCCCTCTTCTTTGTAATCCTTGCCAACTCTTCTTATATTCCCGGTAAGTCAATAAGCAGTTCCCTAACGCATGGATCAGCTTATTTGTATCGGCACTGTCAAATGTCCATCCTACCCCTGACTCACTATACGGATCAAAAGGCTGCACAGTATCTCTCAGTCCACCAACAGCATGAACAACCGGAATGGTCCCATAGTTCATGGCGTATAGTTGGTTTAACCCACACGGCTCGAATCTTGAAGGCATTAGCAAAATATCAGCACCAGCTGTTATCCTATGTGCCATTTTAACAGAAAAACCAACCCACCCTCTAACCTTGTCTCGGTACTGATTCTCGAAGTTACGGAGAAGCTGCTCCAGGTCTTGCCTACCAGTGCCCAACATGATTAATTGAACATCTTGACCCACCATCCATGGAATGGCCTCAGCTATTAGATCCACGCCTTTCTGTTGATCCAACCTCCCAATAAAACCAATCACCAGAACGTCTTCTCGAATAGGCAAACCGAGCTCTTTCTGTAAAGCTGCCTTGCACTGAGGCTTGCCTGTGTAAAGCGTGTCCAAGGAGTAATTCGTGTAACCATCAGACGTCAGGTGGAGATCAAATTGTGGACTCCATTCTTTTGAATCGATCCCGTTCACTATACCTTTAAACTTCCAGTCGATTTCGTTTATGATATCATGTAAACCCCAACCACCTTCAGATGTTTTAAGCTCCCAGGAATATCCATGACTAACAGTGACCACGCGGTCAGCCGTCTTTAACCCAGCCGCAAAGATATTGAAGTGCTCGCCTCCCACGGGATCGTACAATTTGAAGAGATCCATATAGTGTTCGGGCAAATCCACACTGAAAAGATCTTCCACCGGTCCCCTACCCTGGTGAGCTATGTTATGAATTACGAGGATGGACCTAGTATACTTCATTAAACCATTGTCTCGATAATATGCTTTCAAGTAGACTGGCAACAGTGCAGTATGCCAATCGTTTGCAATGAAAGCCAAATTTCCATCCCCATAGCAGACACCACCACATGGAACATGCCATGGAACCTGCAAAACAAATTTATTTTTAAATGAGTGAAATATGAAGCTTAGATGGTATGTTCCATTGGACACTGTTTTCTAGACTTTATCTCTGATGAGGACTTTAATACATTTATCATTGGACCTATTATCACGTGGATCATAAGATGCTATACCAAGTACTCATGGTTTAAATGATTCGAAAGATATGGACACAGTCACTTCTTGTTGTTCGTCTGTTACTAAATTCAAACGTGTTAACAGCTAACTGTACCTCAACAGCTGCCTTGCAAAACAGCACCATTCGCTTTAAAATATCCTACATCATTAAACAAATGACATGTAAGACCAAAGTTAAAATGCTCATAAATAATGCTAATTGAAGAAGCATATCAGAGAAGTTCCACGGTAAGCAATTTCAAGTTCATATGTGGAAAACCTTCAATGGTATTTATTTTCCATAACCATGATGGCAATACGAAAATGACTAGATTCGGTATCTTACCACCCGATCTCCTCCATATATATTCTGCTCCCTGTGGTGAAACATATGACTGTCAATGAAAACGAAATCGACTCCATCTATGTATGCCTGGAAATAACCTATTTCCACATCCTGCAAAGATAAGTAGCTTACCAGCTATGTAATAAAACATATGAATTTCAAACTACCAAAGAGAACCAAACTTCTGATAAATGTTCGTGCTACACACCTGACCACACACTTTATATCTTTTCCGAACACCACTCTCTTGGGGTTCAGCATAATTACCATATCGAGGTGCCACAACCTAGAGGCAAGCAAAGGAAAACTAAACAAAGTGAAAAGAGGCATATCATAATAATTCTTTTGACAACCTATTTAAGGTTCAATTAAACAACCAACAAAAGTAGTAAGTTAATGTTGACCATCTAAAACTCCAGACGTCTCTACAATTATGCCTTGATACACAAAAGCGTACTTCATTTTGGGGGTTTTGGGTGTTGCATCATGGGCTATGGCTTGGTTAATAAAGGGAAATATCAAATGAGCCTCAAAAAACCCATAATGCTTAAAAGTTTAAAACCTAGGACAGAAAAGAGGGGGAACAACAAAAGAGGATTTTCATAACATAAAGGCAAGAAATGCAAGTCCAGCTTTGTTCCCAAGCAAAGATTTCCAACAAATTCCCATGCCATCTGGTCCAACTTAACTCAATAATGAAAAGCCTGGGAAAAATGACAATCACGTTACCATAACCCTATGTCCACGCCGAGCCAAAGCCTTTGGTAAGGATCCTGCTACGTCTCCGAGCCCACCTGTGGAAATTTTCAAATTTCAGGCTCAGACAGAATCATATAGTTCGACACTTCATGTGAATGGAGCATTTACAAAAACACACGGGGTAAACATGGCCACTCATTGGGGATGGGTTGCTTTGTATCAGCTTTTAGTTCATGAAGTTAAATAGCAATAAGCATATTACAAATTTAATTACAAGTGATCATGTTTACACCAGGAGATCTATTTACATAAATTCTTACTTTTTCAAGTTTTTTCATATTTAGTTATTGTCAGGTTACTAAGTTCGACATACCCAAGAAAAGAAAATAGTCATTTTGAATTTTGTGTTCCTTGTAGCATACCTGTTTTTGACCAAGGAGCACATTCAGCAGCCACTAATATGATATTCATCACATTAACCCCAGCCAAAGGAGGAGGTTTATCTTCTACATTTGCAGGAGAATCTGCCACATCATCAACCTCAACTTGGCTTGGTTCATATAAAACTTCATTCGGCCTCTCTTTCAGAGTGGAAGCTCCAGATTGGCTGGCAAGAAAGGATTGAAGAGTATCGGGCAATTTTGTCTCTGAGCTGCGTTTGGTCTGGTTTGATGATACTATACTAAACCCAGTATAACCCAGATCCATGGGCTTTCCTTGTTTCTTGTCGTTTTTATCATAATCCCCACCAACAGCAGAATGTAGAACGTCTGCTTCCTCTTCTACAGATAAATAGCCATTGCTGCTTGAAGGAATGCTGTCATTCTGATTTTCAACAGTATTTCCACTGCCGATGAAAGTACTATCTGAATTTTGGAAAGCAGTATCCCTTTGTTCATCAGAAGTGGGATCTTCCTCCTGGTCAATAACAGTACTTCTTATAGAAGAAACCAATTTCCTTCTTTCCGCAATCTGCAAAAGTAAATACTTTTGAGTAAAAATACTCAAGTTGAATTCAAAAAGGATATAAAGAAATCAGGAATTTTGCAAACTTGTCCTTCCTGGAGAATTGAACAACTTAGATTATTTGGTGATCACGAGAGCCTGAGATTGAACTTATTATTATCAGTACTTTGGAAGAGGAATATATTACCATCATTTGAAACCACTGAAAATCGAGGTTTTCACATTATTTCCAGAAGAAGTATTCGTTATGACATACATACCTCTAAAGATCGGAAGGCTCAGGATGTCAGCTCTAAAATTACCTTGATGAGAAAAGTTTGTTTTGACTTCAACAGTTCAAAAACTTCCAGCTTCAATGAGCAAAGAAGTAATGACAATAAAAATTTTGGCACTGGAATTCAGTCTTACTACAGCAGCAACAACAACACAATATAGAGAATTCCCAACAAGAATGAAAAATTAGAGTAGCAAACCAAATTGACGGAATGTAGTACCTGTTGAAGTAATTCTCTTTGCATTGCAAGAACCTTCTTGCTCTTTTCGATGTTGGCATCGAGCGTGTCTTCCGAATCATCACCTCTCTCGTTCCGCATAGAGCCTGTAGACATTGCTCTCAACGGTTTAGTCCTCCACGGTTGTCCTCTACTGCACCCAAAAATTAACCTGTGGCAGACAAGGCCCACAGATTTTGAGGAACCACAGGTTGAATCATTGACAACAGCAGCTTCCAAAGACTTCTGCGGCCTATGCGCGAAGAAACGACGATGAAATTTACTTTGAAGCAGCACAGAGCTCTCTGTATTGGATTCAACCAAAAAGGGTAGAGACCCTATAGACGCCATTACCGGGGTTCAACTATAACCTCGACGGAACTAACAGAAGTTCACCGATTCGACGAAGTGAGATTATTCGGGGGAAAATGAAGCAGGCCCAACTGAGGAAATTGACAGATACAAAAACCCAATGGTGGAAATTGAAATCAAAGGAGACCCAGTCGAAGAATAAGTAGAGGGATATGACCTGAGAACAGGAAGACGGGTTCGAAAATGAGGAACAAGGAAAAATCATGGACGGAACAGAAACAGGAAAATCAATTTGGAAGGTCGTTGAGATGGGTCCCACAGTTTGGGAAATCGTAGGGTTATGAGGTTGAAAACTTGAAATTTGCTGAGAATTATAGAACAGGCTAGTGTTAGGGAGGGATTTGGCTGATTCTATCTGCTTTCCACAAAATAATGGACTTTGTAGGGGGGAAAATAATTGGTTTTTGCGTGGGTCATGCTGTAGGATTCTCTTTAGCCACCAACTTCTTTATCAGCTGACTCCAATCTCAATCAAATTAATGCTGCATTTTGTTTGAACAAATTTAAAACGTGTATTTTGGAAGCCAAAGGCAACCGTTGGATGGGTCTGACGAGGTTTGCTCTTATCCATCTACCTATAATCTATCCATATAACATCCATAAAGTGCATAAACTTTTAATTTTCAATAACTTCAATGATTTCACATTCTCATATTCATGCATTTCATATTTAAACATGGTGTTTGAATATATGAAATTTATATACTCTAACAATGAAAAGTCAGTGCGTTCAAAGTAATCTATAAGGAGAACTAGGAAGAGAGATTTCATTAATTGTCACAAAATTTCGAAGATGGCCAATAATAGAACTCCCTTTCAGATCCAGAATGGGCTTAACTAGTGTGCCTCAACTTTGACAGTTTGGAGCAAGGCCAAGTACGGCACTTTTTCTAAGAGGATTGCATAATGTCAAAGTAAGCTTGATGTCATTCATCAGTGCCCGGATGAAATGAGGGATCAGAATCAGCTCGAAGGCTACCATGACAAGTTAGATAGGCTTCTGCTACAGGAAGAAATCTATTGGTCGCAAAGGTAAAAATAAACTGGCATAATTATGGAGATGCAAACACAAAATATATTTTCACGCAAAAGCTTCTATGATGAGAAGTAAAACCTAAATTTCGAAGCTTACAGGTACTGATGGTAACTGGATTGATGAACACGATTCCCTTTGTTCCCTCTCGGTTGCCTACTTTGAGGATTCAACCACACCTGGGGATGATGATTTGGCCATGGTCCTCAAGAACATAGACAGAAGGGTCACTGATGAGATAAATATGGATCTAATTAAAGTCTTTGCTCCGGAGGAAGTGGAGAAAGCAGTTAAAGCTATGCACCCCCAAAAGAGCCCTAGTCTATATGGGTTTTCAGCTGGCTTCTATAAAAATACTGCGACCTGATTGGTACTGAGGCAACTGAATTTTGTGTAAATCTGTTGAATCAAGGCATGAATCTATCTGATATTAATAGTACTTTTATTACTCTTGTTCCCAAAACTTCTGATCCCTATGTAGTTGTTGATTTAGACCGATAAGTTTATGCAATGATATTTATAAAATAGTCTCCAAAGTTATCGCCTGTGGGCTAAAAATTGTCCTCCTTGATATTATCTATGGGAATCAGAGTGTCTTTATTAAAAATCATCTTATTACGGATGATGTACTGAATGGTTTTGAGGTTCTGCATTCCTTGTCGAACTATAAAAAAGGAACCTTAGTTTTGTGGCTGCTAAATTGGATATGAGTAAGACATCTGATCGAATTGAATGGAGTTATCTACAGGGAGTCTTGAAAGCTCTTGGCTTCAATATGAATTTTATTAAGACTGTTATGAGATGTGTTACTTCATCATCGATGGCAATACTTATGATGGGAAGTCAATTGTATCTTTTGTCCCTCATAGAGGTCTCCGTTAGGGAGACCCTCTCTCCACTTATTTGTATGTTTTGTGCTTAGAGGTATCCTCAATGCTTTGTAAAGCTATTGTTGCAGGTTTGCTATATTACCCCCGTATTGGCGGAAATGGCCAGTGTATTTCTCATTTAAATTTTGCGGATGATTGTCTTGTATTTTGTAAAGGTACAGATAAGGATTGTAGAGCTCTTTAAACATGTGTTGTAAACTTACTCTAAGGTTTCAGGCCAATGCATTAATTTTGGTAAGTCAGCAGTTGTCTTCTCTCCGAATACTGGCTCAGAAGTTAAATCTATGGTAACATCAATTTTAAATATTCCCACTGCCCATAATATTGAAACCTACTTAGGGCTTCCGGCTTTCAAGGGATGCTCTAAGAAGGCTATGTTCGGCCACATTAGAGATGAACTATCAAAGCTCCTCCAAAGATGGAAAGAGAAACAATTTCCAGCGGGAGGAAAAGAAATTCTCCTCAAAGCTTGTGGCCAAGCCCTCTCGGTTTATGCCATAATTACTTCTAAATCCCTTTGAGTGTGTTAAATATTTGGAAAAAATTATGGCAAATTTTTGGTGGGGCTTTAAGGATAAAGGGTTGAAAATGCATTGTCTTTCATGGAAGGATCTTTGCAAACCAAAAGTTGAGGGAGGGATGTGTTTTAGAGATTTATCTAGCTTCAACCAAGCTTTTCTCGCCAAACAATATTGGAGGATAATCCAACACCTAAACACTCTCATGAGTAAGGTTTTTAAGAAAAAATATTCAAGGAAATGTTCCTTTTTAAATGCCTCTTGTCGTGGTAATGCTTCTGCAGTTTGGAGAAGCATTATCTAGGGTAAGGCAGAATTAAAGAAAGGATTGAGGTGGAACGTAGGCGATGGGGCTGACATCTTAGTGGGTTCTAATGCTTGGATCCCAAAACCTTACTCATTCAAATCACTATGCATCTCCTCAGACCCTTTAGACCTCAAAGTGGCAGATCTAATTATTGAGAACAGGTGGGACAAAACTCGGCTAGAGACCTATTTTCATTTGAAAGATGTTAGGCTAATTTCCTCCCTCCCCCTTGCTGGACTGAATCATAAAGACAAGCTAATGTGGCATTATAGCTCAGAGGAAAATTACACCGTTAAGAGTGGCTATTAAGTTGCTCTTAATAGGACAAATGACACTAGTGGTTTTTGTTCAAAGCCCTCCCCTGGTGGAAAAAATTATGGAGCCATCATCTTCCTCTAAAATTAAAAATATTATTGTGTAAGATCTCTAGGAACATTTTGCCCACACTTTTTAACCTCTCCGAAAGAGGATTTTAGGGAGTGTTTTTTCTGTGGCAGATTGGAAACAATTAAACATGTTTTATTCCTTTGCGCGCGAATCTAAGATGTCTGGTCTTTAGATTCTAATATGATAAGGGATGGCCTAAACTTCTGTTTTATGGACTCATTAGATCTTATGGATGCTCTAAGAGGAATTTCTTTGATCTTCCTGATTAGCCACTATCTTTGATAACTTGTTTATGCTAGTTTGTGTGGTATTCCCAAAATGCTTGGTCGTTCAGAGGTTGCAGGATGGAGAGCAAGGCAATCATTGATCAAGCCAAGAATTTCCTTCATGAATGGAACAAAGCCCACCCTTTGCCAACATTTTCTAAAAATAGTTCGCTGCTCTGAGGAAAAGTGGCTTCGACCGGATTCGTGTTCCCTCAAGCTTAATGTGGATGCCTCGATCTCTCCCAAAGGATCAAGTCTAGGTGTTGTCATTAGAGATTCTATGGGTACGGTGGTTGCTGCTCGCTCGCTCTTCATGGATGCTTCCTATAATGTTTACTTTGCCGAGTGTTTGGTGGTTCTTAAAGGTCTTAGGTTTGCTCGAAGAAATAACATTTTGATCAATATCATTGAGACTGATTCCAGCAAGGCTTGTGTAGCCATTTCATCTTCTACGAGGGTGAATAGTGAAATTGGCAATGTGCTTGAAGCTATTAATTCTGAACTTATTTCTCTTTCTAATTGTTGTATTAAGCATGTTCATCGTAAGTGTAATTCCGTAGCTGATAGACTTGCTCGTTATGCTACTTTTGTTTCTTCTTCTTTCTGTTGGATTGGAACTATTCCTCATATTGTTGATGTAGAATACAATCGAGTCAAGAACACTTACTTGATTACGCAGCGGAATGGGTCAAAATGATGAATTACATGTCAGATCTTGTAGGAAATCACGTAAACGAACTCCTGACTTGCTCCACAACCCAAGAGCTCTTAATTTTGTATGTGAAAACTTGATTTTAGTATTGGAGGAATGATTTTCTCTGTCTCTTCAATAGGTTCGAATTTCTTCTCTTGATATTCAAATGAAGTTTTTTTTCTTTCATAGAAGTTAATGGTGGTTATTTATATTAACCACCATTGGTAGTTTTCACATGAAAATTTACCAATCATCCCTTTTTAAAATCGGGTCGAGTCAACCCATCATGGGCGTCCGGATCTGAGTTTTCTAAAATCTCTCACTCACGCATGATGGGATAGAATAAATTTAATTACAAACTATTAAACATTCACATACTAATAAATTCATACGTGCAAATGGATCGTGCGACCCGCGAGCACATATAAGAGCTAGTTACTATGAACCTGTTAGGGATAACATAGCAGCCCCAAAACTGAAGACTGTCTACTCGTCTCGCTATGCTCCAGACGTATTTGTTACATTAGTTCAAACATCTCTAATCCCTCAATGAGCAATGCTTGACTTAATCAAAATATGTATTCACAATCATGTACTAGCCACTACGAGGTGACATAATTGGTCGATTGGTGAAGACATTTTAGATGTAGACAAAAACGTCTTCTTTCCCTACATATATAGCTTAGCTTCAAATAAATTTCTTTCTTTGACATGTTTTATTAGGTCGAATTACCATAACCGTAAATAACATGCTAAAGTAGCAACATTTATTTTTCATTTCACTATATAATCGAAAGTCACATAGGGCATAAAAATTAGGTTTCAAAGTACTTCAAAGGACTCGTATAATGTGAGAGTAGAGATTCTATCTCACATTTTCTTTATCTTGTCGTAAAAGACACATGTGGTATGAACGGATGCTATAGTCATTTTCTCTTCATAGAAAGAGTGTATGTCTATTATAATTTATATTTAACCACTATAAGGATCTTAGCTGAGTCACAAATATCAAAATATTCCTCGCGCCTAGCTCGAGAACTTACTAGCTCGCTCCTCATAGCGCCTATCATAAGTTGTCACATCCTGTCCACCAACCAGGCTACATGATGGTGGGAATCATGTCGATCCATGAATAAATATTTAGACCTCATCTTGACCTCTTGTCAAGGCGACAACCCAATTAAAGAACGCTTTGTTCACACTTCCCAAATATTTTAAGCATACAATGTCTCATTTTCAGCTCGCTCTTGAAGCACCTGAGGTGACCACTTGTATGAGTAAGTCAATCTTTGCCTGGTGACATACATTTCTATTTTATTCAAACAGGATATGTGTGTTTCATGCTACAAATAAATAAAATAATGAACATCAAGTTCATTAATTAATAACATTGATATAAAATGTACTGAAAATTACATATCATATTACAATCTGTACAAACCTAGGGATTTGACATGTCTTAGAAAAATATCTCTAGGGATTGGCTTTGTCAAATGATCAGCCAACATTCGATGTGTAAAGACATGTTGTATCACTATTTCCGTATGCGCTATAATATCTCGTACAAAATTATACTTAGTGTCTATATGTTTTATTTTCTCATGATACTTCAGATCTTTAGTATAAGTGATGGCTACTTGGCTATCACAAAATAAAATCACTAGTTTTGATGCACTAGAAACAACTTGTAAATGTTGCAGAAACCTTCTAAGCCAAATTACCTCTTGCACTGCAGCTGAACACGCTATAAATTCCACTTCCATAGTTGATAACGCAATGCATATCTGTTTCTTGCTACTCCAAGATATGGCGCCATTTCTTAGCAAGAAAGTATATCCAGACGTTGATTTGCATTCGTCGGGGTCACCACCCTAATCATCATCTGAGTAACCCACTAGATGCATATCGTTTCCTTGATAGCATAGACATAAGTCTGTAGTACCTTTAAGGTATCTCAAAATTCCCTTAATAGCTTTCCAATGAGCTTGTCCAGGATTTGACTGATAACTGACTAAGCCAATGTCATAATAAATATCAAGACGTGTACACAACATAGCGTACATCAAACTTCCAATGGCATTCGAATATGGGACTCTGGCCATGCTCTCTTTTTCTTTGGGAGTCTTAGGACACATTTCCTGACTAAGGATTTCACTCTTTGCTATTGGAGTATCGATGGATTTGCAATCTCGCATATTGAATCGTTCGAGTATTTTCTTAATATATGACTCTTGTGACATAACAATAAATCTTTTTGAACGATCTCGATATATTTTCACATCTAGCATAAATGTTGCTTCACCTATGTCCTTCATCTCAAAATGAGAAGACAACCATTATTTAATGTAACGACAAATGTTTTATCATTCTCAGCCAAAAGGATATCATCTACATACAATGATAGAATTACAAAATTACTCTCAATATGTTTGACGTAAACACAATGGTCTTCATCGATCATCATAAAACCCTAAAAATTTTTGGTTCTATGAAACCTAAGATACCATTATCTAGATGATTGTTTGAGGCCATATATTGATCTTAGGAGCTTGCATACTTTGCGCTCCTGGCCTTTTGTAACAAAATTCTCAGGCTATATTGCATGTAAGTTTCTTCATCTAGTTCCCCATTCAGGAAAGCAGTTTTAATGCCCATCTGGTGTAATTCCAAATCCATCTGGACAACAATAGTTAAAATTATACGTATGGAGGCAAACCTAACAACAGGTGAAAAACTTTCCTCATAGTCTATTCCTTCTTGTTGAGTGTAACCTTTAGCTACCAAACGTGCCTTATATCTTCCTATAGATCCATCTTCCTTTTGTTTAATTTTGAGAATCCATTTGTTCCCAATAGCTTTACGTCCGGGTGGAAGATTAACCAAGTCCCAGATATGGTTTGTTCTTATTGACTCCATTTCTTCTTCCATTGCCTTTAACCAATGATCTTTTACTGCTGATGAAAGAGTCTATCGTACAGTTCTTGGCTCATGTTCATCATGCGGAGTAATCATAAAATCTTTTCCCTTGATTTTAAAACGTTGACGAGGAATACTTTTACGAGTACTTCTCTGTATATAATCTTCTTGCAGATTTGTATCATTGGTCAAAATGTTACTCCCACTCGGATCAAGGAGATGAGGCACATTCTCATTCATTTCAAATAGTTGATCTGTAGTAACATTAGTGTCAATATATTCTATCTCATATAGACTCAGATATTGACTAGCTTCTTTTTTGCTAGGAAATTCATTCTTTAAAAGTGTGGCATCTCTTGATTCAAATTCAGTAAAACTTCCATCAATTTGTTCACCAATGAACACGTATCCCTTGGAGTGTTCAATATATCTTATAAAGATGGACTTCTTATCTCTCGGTCCAAGTTTACCATATTTATGAGAATAATTGCGAACATAAGCTGCAGACCCCCAAGGTCACAGATTACTTAAGTCGGGTTTTCTACCCGTCCAAAGTTTATATGTGGTGGAAGTTACTGATTTGGAAGGTACACAGTTAAGTAAATATGTAGCAGTAAGCAACGCATCTCCCCAATATGAAATGGGTAAGCTCGTTTGTGCCATCATAGACCTTACCATATCTAAAAGCGTTCTATTCCTTCTTTCCGCAACACCATTTTGTTGTGGAATTTCAGGAATAGTTAGTTGTCTAGATATACCCTCTTCATCACATAATTCTTTGAATTGATCATAAAGATATTCACGGCCTCGATCTGTTCTTAATGCTTTTATCCTTTTTTCTATTTGATTCTCCACCAAATTCATAAATTGTTTGAAGCAGTCCAATGCTTCAGATTTATGGGTGATTAAATAGACATAACCAAAACGCGTGAAATCATCAATAAAAGTAATGAAATATGAAGCGCCACGTCTCGTCTTCACATTCATAGGACCACAAATATCAGAATGAATTAATTGCAATGAATAATCAACTCTTTTTGCTTTTCCAAATGGTTTTCTAGTTGTTTTTCCGGCAAGACAATGCTCACATATAGGCAACTTTATATTTACAAGTGAGCCTAATAGACCTTCTTTAGCAAGCCTATTCATTATGTCTTACCCTATATGACCTAATATAGCATGCCATATATTAGCATCAATCACATTATTACTAGACGATGTTGTTAAAGAAAAACAATAGTCATTAGTAGTATTGCTATGTTTAGTGTCTAGAACAATAAAACCATTCGAATATTACTAAATCCATAGTACTTATTATCTAAATAGAAGTTTGCACCACCTGAATGAAAATTGATATTAAAACCTAAACCTAAAAGAACAGTTAAAGAGACTAAGTTTCGCCTAATCTCAGGAGCATAAAGGACATCATGCAGGAATAACGTCTGATCACCACGCAACTCAAGCTTGAAAGTGCCAATTCCTTGAAAGTGATATTGTTTCCAAAATAGATCCATCTTTCTCCCACTGGGACTCGACGATACTCTATAAATGCTCCCCTCTCTCTAGCTACATGGTCGAGTGCTCCTGAATCTACAGTCCATACAGGTAAGATTCATTTAGTAACACACTGCTAGAAACATAACAACAATGAGATGTAATATTAGAAAGTACCTTGTCGTTTTTGGGTTCACTGGGAGACGCAATGCATTCACGTGCAAAGTGACCCAAAATGCCACAGTATAGCATTTTATTTCACTCTTGTTCTTCCTTTTACCGCCACGTTTGCCTCTTATATGATGATAAGTCACAGGTTTCTTGCCCTTGTGCTGTGGCTTTGCACCTTTTCTTTTCTTTCCCTTATTGAAAAATTTAGAATTTCCCTTTCTCTTAAAACCTCTATTTTGGAAAATTGTTTCAGCAACATAAGCTTGAGTATAAATTTTAGCAGCTTCCAAGCGCTCAGCTTCTAATTCCACTTGACGTGCAATATCATTAAAAAATTTATATTTTCATTGTGCGTCATGTTGACCTTCATGTGTTCCTAATTTTGAGGGAGGGAACGAATGACAGCTTGAACTTGTTGTTCATCAGTTAGTGCATGCCCAACACTTTTTAACTCTCTGATCATATTTGACATGTCTCTCAAATGTTGTTTCATTGTGTGATGCTGATGCTACATAGGTGTCAAATTTGATTGTAAACTGTCTTAGTCTAGTTGCTGAAGTCAAACCAAATTTCTCTTTTAGAGCACCCCACGTATCCTTGGCAACTTCAAACTTTTCAAACTCACACATAAGTTCATCTTGCATGCAGCTCAACAACGTAATGCGAGCTATGCTGTCCATAAATGATAATCCTCTTTATCTCTTCTATGATGAGCAGAAGTACCATATTCAGGTTCAGTCATATTGTTTTCAAGGGTTTCCAGAACTTCTTGTTCCTCGAGAATATACTGAACTTTTCGATTCCAAATATCAAAATTATCGCCGTTCAGTTTCTCACCCTTGTTCAGTTCAACTATTGTATTTTTAGATGCGGAAACCATATCAACTACAACATATAAACACAATAGCGCATATAAATACTAGCACTTCAACATAAAAAACATGCATTAACATCTTAAAGTTATAGTATACTTAACCAAGTCAATGATGATATGATATTGAGTATATGATCGAAAGTTCACAGTGCTTACAATCATCTCCCATACAAAATATCAGGATCATCATTACATAGTTATATGCCCAAAACATATCACATATGAGAATACACTAATCTCATTTATCATAACTCCCACTCAGTTAATACCATAACATGAAAAGTATATACACAAAATAAAAGACTATACTAAACATGGCAAACTACTTAGTTAGAATTAATTCTTAAAATAGTTATCATATGTACAATAAAAATTAGACATAACAATTTGTTCAAAACTTGAACATGAGACTCCATTCAGTGTATGTTCCTTCCTGTCTACGCCAAGGCTCAACCTTGCGCTATGAAGATTTATGAATCATGATAATGCAGCTGAACGAAAAATTTCAGAATGTATATTTTGTTCCTCTCTTGATATGAGATCTTCAATTATACAATCGTATTCTTCAGAGGTATAATTTTCCACGATCTCTTCTTTATCTTCATTTCACGAGTCCGACAAGGAATTGAGAAGAATTTTGTATACATCTATTTTAACTTCAATGCCCATTTTTCTTACTTCATTGTATTTTTTACTCAAATGTACTACATGTTTAACCTTGTTGTGATGTGGATTCATTTGTACTCATAAAATCCGTAGTACAAAGTATACGATCCATCATAATTAAGAGTCTCAATCCATCTTTTGTATTGATTATGAAAAAAAAATTATTTAAACATGTATGATCATTGTAAGAAGTATCGGTTAAAAAATGACAAAAAAAAACTGTAATTTTTTTTTGTTAAAACCAAATTCAACCGAATTGATATTATCAATGTGGTTAGAACACAACTGAAGAGCCGTGTAATACAACTCTATACGAAAAAGAATAGACTGAATTACAAACTGAGCAGAAGGCTCTTGGTTCAAAATCAAATACATTTTTTATTTATCTTACAATGTGTTTGCATTCAAAATCAATGATGGAAACATACTTAATAAAATTACTTAAAATAAATCACAAATAAGGTTATTATTTTTTTTCTCGAATCGTCAACTATCCATAAACTGAATCCTAATTACACACTTTTCACACTCATAATCTTAATCGATGCAATTGAGAGGGATAAAATTAATTAAATTTTATTCAAGCCGACAAGCCGAATTCGAAATAAATCAATTAGGAGAAAATTAAAAGAACTGAACAAAAATTAATGCAGTAGTCGACTTGACTACTATTATGAAATTATATTGTGAAAACTGATTAATTTTTTCTTTAGAAAAAAATACTTGACAGAATCATTCCCAGAGAATTAACATTGTACAATAGGCACGGAAACATCATAATCATGCTCTGATACCAATGTAGAATACAATCGAGTCAAGAACATTTACTTGATTACGCAGCAGAATGAATCGAAATGATGAATTACATGCGAGATCTTGTAGGAAATCATGAAAATGAACTCCCCACTTGTCCCACAACCCAAGAATCCTTGATCGTGTATGCGAAAACTTGATTTTAGCGCCGGAAGAATGATTTTTTCTTTGTCTCTTCAATAGGTCCGAATTTCTTCTCTTGATATTCAAATGAATTTTTTTTTTCTTTCATAGAAATGAATGGTGGTTAACTATATTAATCACCATTGATAGTTTTTCATATGAAAAATTACCAATAATCTCTTTTCAAAACTGGGTCGATTCAACCCATCATGGACGTCCGGATCCAAATTTTTTAACAGTTGAGGATCTTTGTATTCTGGATTAGTTCTCTTAACATATAATCAGTTTCAAACAAAAAGCTTCCGATTGGAGAAAATTGGCGCATGCATGTTCAGTGAAATGGGCAAAAAGTTTGAGAGCAAGAAAAAGAAGAGGAGCTGGTATTAGTGGAACAACCTCAAAGGTTTTGTATGCGTTCAGTTAGGTGCAACAACTTTTAGAGATGTAGGTATAGCCATGTACAAGAAGGCCGAGGATACTTTTTGGACCGATATTTATTCTTGTTCTTCAACTTTTATCTTTATTGATTTCTCTTTAATCGTTGTAATTTTTATTTTGGTTTGGGTTCTAAATATGACACTTCTCTTTTCCATCTAAATGCAAGTTAAATTTTTTTAACATTGACATGGTAGTTCTGGGTTAGTAAGAGCACTTGGGGAAGACATGAGTGATCATTTGAGACTGTAACTTATTCTCATATAAAATTTGTTCTTTCTAATACACTATATTACGTATAATTTCTCTATTGTTATGCATTGATTGGATTCATAACTTAAAATTTGATTTTAATGGATTTATCTTTATCAACTTATGGTATTTGATTTTATATCAGTTTTAGAATAGCTTGGAAGGACCTGATCTATTTGCCATTTTCTATCAGCATGCAATACTTTCTAAATGCCTAGCTAATGGAATAACAGCGAAGGAGCTAGATTGATCTCTACTACTAACATCGGCCACCCAGAATGGTTTTTTTATAGGATTTGAAGATTTGCATCTCTTTAACAAAAAAAACTATATGTAAGAGTTTACTTCCTTCTGAACTTGAATAGGTAGTAGTGTTAATAATTAGGGTTTGTAAATACAAGGGTGTGATGTGGGTGAGGTGCAGGAGTAGTCTAGTCCTAGCTCATGACCGGAATAACCCCTGAGAACATCTGGGAGAACACTGGGAGGTGAAGATGGAGCATTCTAGACACTCAAAAGTGATGAAAAATGCTTGCTCTCTCTCTCTAGAGGTGAGAGTTTCTCACTCTAGAAATGAGAGCTTCTCTATTTAAAGTGGGAGCTTCTCTCTCTAAATTTTCCAATTCCCTTCAAATGAAGGAGGAATCCCCCTTTTAAAGGTGAACAAAAAAGGGGGGACCATTGCAACTAATCTCTTAATTAGTTGCAAGTCCGTTAATCGAATCGCGCCACCTAAACTGGCTGATCAGGCTTAGGTGAGTAAGAAGAGAATTACACATGAACCAATTGGGTGGCACCACGTGGGTATTTGTATAGTGACCATGATCTAGAGAGAACATGCCTAGCCGGTGAGGTATAACGACAGTGTTCACCCAATGCCTCCTCTCAAGGGTTTTCTCAAACCAACCCCTCCCCAAGGTGGGGCACACCCTCAATGTCTAGAATGGTCAAACCGAGGAGGCATGTCCCCCGTCTAGTACAATGTAGTCTCTCCTATAATCCTGCCAGTCCACAGCCTCCCAAATGTTCCCAGGCAACCATACGTCCACCCAAGTCTTTGTCACTTGACTTGGTGGTTTGTGATGTGATGACTCGTTGTAATAGTATAGCGGTGTGTCTTGTCTAAAGCGCGTAATCGTTGTCTCCAAGTTCCATTATGAAGGGTGATCCAGGCACCTCCATTGTACACCCATGAGGGTGACATAAATGGTGCTACCATGGGGGTGACATCAATGGTGCTACCGTATGGGTGACACCCTATGGTGCTTCCATGGGGACGATCCCCACGGGTACCTCAGTGGCGGCACCTCAAGGGGTGCACCTCAGCAGTAACACTCCATGGTATGTACTTGGTGGATACATTCCTGATTCGTCATAATAGTTGCGCTTTGCGGGTAGTCAACGTTGAGGTCGTCAACCCACATGTAAATTTAGTGTCATGTGCAAGCATGATGCGGAGTAATCGTGCTTGTACACAATTTCTCCAATTTAGCAATTAGTCGTATTATTAAGTCCTCGATCCTCTGATCGTTTCGTTACGTGGTGTATGCCAGATACATTGATCTGATATGCCCAACGCGCCTCCTTTGCACGGTGTAGCCATTTCCATGTTACATGAGGTCAAATATATAAGATGAATTTTTGTGGTGCAAATTTGGGAAAAAATTCAATTTTTTGGAATTTTTTTGGGAGTCCCCACTCCCTTCTCCCTCTTTTGAAAAGAAAAAATCAAGCCGAGTGGCAACATGAAGTAGTGAGGTCAAGCATGATCGAGATCGACTGGCGGCATGGTCCGCAGGATGGGCCTTGGCCAGCATGCCGCCATTGAGGCTCAGTGGTGGCATCCAAGCATGCCGCCATTGAGGCTCAGTGGCGGCATCCAAGCATGCTTGGCCATTGCCATCACTGAGCCATGGTGGCAAGTTGGCATACACGGGGTGGGGGCCTTCGTTCACGCGAATGAGCACAAGAGTGAGTGCGGGCGTGAGCCTGCTTGGTGGCAGCATGGTCTCGGTTAGTAGTGACATGGGAGATGCGGGATAGGGCCTTCATGCACGGGAGTGAGCGCGGGCATGAGCCTGCTTGGTGGCGGCATTGTCCTGCTTGGTGGCGGCATGGGAGATGCGGGATAGGGCCTAGGCACGCGGGAGTGAGCGTGGGCATGATGGCGACACTTGGTGTAGGTGTGATGCTTGGTTGCATGACACGTATGTCTGAATGGGGCATGGGGCTTATTGGGTCGCTCCCCCGCACGGGCTGTGGAGTCTCGATCATGTCCTTGTGCGCGGGTTGGGCGAGCTTGACTTGGTCGAGTGGAAGAGTGCCCGCGCAAGTGTGGCAGAGGGATACTCTTAAATGGAGGGTCGGCCAGGCTTGACTTGGTCGAACGGGAGCGTGTCCGGGTTGGGCAAACTAAACTTGGGTGACGACATTGTTTGGGTCAATGATGTCCTTTGGGTGTTATGATGCGGTGGCACTGATGTATGAGTTTAATGTATCAATGACTCTCCTCATCTTAATGTTGGAAGCTTGGTGCTACCAGATAGCTTTGGCTTGAGTATGGGTCGATCTCCCTCCGTACGCGATAGACCTGCTCTTCCCTTTGCACATCTGGCCATAGTGGTCCTTCGCTAGAGTGACAAACCACTCCCCAGTGGAGTCACCAAATGAAGATACAAATGTGTCGTGTGGGTGAGGTGCATGAGTGGTCTAGTCCTAGCACATGACTGGAACAATGCATGAGAACGTCGGGGAGGACGCCATGAGGTGAAGGGGGAACACTCTAGACACTCAAGGGTGGTGACAAATGCCTGCTCTCTCTCTTGAAATGGGAGTTTCTCACTCTAGAAATGGGAGCTCCTCTCTCTAACGTGGATTATGTTCCTCCACTCCCGCGCTCACTCCCATGAATGAAGGCCCCCCGTCGCGTGCATGCCAACCCGCCACCATGGCTCCATGCCCCCATGAGCAACAACCCGCGCGCAAACCATAGGCACGTAACTAACCTTCATATGATCGACGCGTAACTAAGTACCTCCATCATAGGTGCGCAACCGACTACCTCCACCATGTGCGCAACCAGCCTCCATCATGGGAGCACAACCAACCCTCACCATAGGCACGCAAATGACCTCGCTCATGGCATTCAACCATCCTCCGTTGTATGCCTTCAACCACAAGAATTCGCCTAGAATCATGTTCAACCGAATGTTCGAACTAACATTCAGACCCTCGCACAAACTAATATTACACCAACACCTCCACCTTTTACTACAATGGATCAAGCTAACTTCACCCCAGGCGCATACAACGTCTTTGTTGGAAGTGGTCAAGGAAAGCTCTCCAAAAGGTGCTCCAAGTGGAGAGAGTAAGAGCATCGCTGAATGAGTTCGTTGTCAACATCAAATCGCCATACTCGACCGACATAGCTTTGAGACCATACCCCGCGGACTACTTTTTCCCAAAGTTTTGAAAGTACAATGGAAGAAATGGGTGTGCCAAGAAACATGGGATATGTTTCATTGATGGCATAAGACCCTACGGTTATAATGAGTTCATACGTTTAAGGGAATTTTTCACATCCTTGACGGAGCGAGCTTTGACGCCTTTAATTGACAACATCCGTGATAAAAGTCACGCTTGGTCAAACGCAAAGGCTCCAACGCCTTCACTTGAGAACACTCATGATAGACGTCATGCTTGGTGAGATGCATGGAATTCCACGCCTCTGCTTGAAAACACCCATGATAGACGTCATGCTTGGTGAGATGCATAGGATTTCACGCCTCTAATTGAGAACACCCATGATAGGCGTCATGCTTGGTGAGATTCATAGGCTTTCACGCCTCTACTTGAGAACACCCATGATAGACGTCATGCTTGGTGAGATGCATAGACTTCCACGCCTCCACTTGAGAACACCCATGATAGATGTCATGCTTGATGAGATGCATGGGCCTTCACACCTCTACTTGAGAACACCCACGATAGACGTCATGCTTGGTGAGATGCATAGGATTTCACGCCTCTACTCGAGAACATCCGTGATAAACGTCATGCTTGGTGAGATGTAGAGGCTTTCACGCCTCTACTTTAGAACACCTATGATAGACGTCATGCTTGGTGAGATGCATAGGCTATCACAGCTCTACTTGAGAACACCCATGATAGACATCATGCTTGGTGAGACGCATAGGCTTTCACGCCTCTACTTGAGAACACTCATGATCGACGTCATACTTGGTGAGACGTATAGGCTTTCACGCCTCTACTTGAGAACGCCCATGATAGACGTCATGCTTGGTGAGACTTATAGGCTTTCACGCCTCTACTTGAGAACACATATGATAGACGTCATGCTTGGTGAGATGCATAGGCTTTCATGCCTCTACTTGAGAGCACCCATGATAAACATCATGCTTGGTGAGATGCATAGGTTTTCACGCTTCTACTTGAGAACATCCATAATAGACAACGTTCTCAGTGAGATGCATACAGTACTCCTCAGTAAGATCATATACGCACTCCTCGACGGAGACTTTCACTTACTAGTCGACGAATGCATACACGTGCTCCTCGACATAGGCTTTCACGCACTCATTGGCAGAGGCTCCCGCGCACTCCTTTATGGATGCTCTCGCGCACTCCCGGGCGGAGGATCCCACCCACTCCTTGGTGGATGCTCCTATGCACTCCCTGGTGGATGCTCTTGTGCATTCTGTTGCGGATACACCTGCGCACTCTGATGTGGATACTCTCGCGCACTCTGATACGGATACTCCCGCACACTCCCTAGCGGACTGGTGGATACTCCCACGCACTCCTTGGCAGATTCTCCCACGCACTCCATTGTGGATGCTCCCACGCACTCCATTGTGGATGCTCGCGTGTACCCCTTGGCGGATGCTCCCACGCATTCTGTTGCGGATACTCGCACACATTCATTGGTGGATTCTCCCGCGCACTCCTTGGCGGAGGCTCCCACACACTCCTTGGGGTGTCGCCACTGAGGTGCACCCCTTGAGGTACCGCCACTGAGGTACCCGTGGGGGTCGTTCCCATGGCAGCATCTTGTGGTGTCACCCCCCCCCCCCCCCCCNNNCCCCCCCCCCCCCCCCCCGGTAGCATCATTGATGGAGGTGCCTGGATCACCCTTCGTAATGCGACTTGAAGACAATGATTACGAGCTTTAGACAAGACACACTGCTACACTATTGCAACGAGTCATCACATCACAAATCACCAAGTCAAACGACAAAGACTTGGCTGGACGTATGGTTACCTGGGAACGTTTGGGAGGTTGTGGACTGGAAGGATTAAGGGCGAGTCTACGTTGTACTGGACGGGGGACATGCCTCCTCGGTATGACCATTCTAGACATTGAGGGTGCGCTACCCTCCCACCTTGGGGAGGGGTTGGTTAAAGAGAACCCTTAAGAGGAGGCGTTGGGTGAACATCGTCGTTACGCCTCATAGGATAGGCATGTTCTCCCTAGATCATGGTCACTATAAAAAAGACCCACGTGGCGCCACCCGATTGGCTAATGTGTAATCTTCCTCTTACTCACCTAAGCATGATCAGTCAGCCTAGGTGGCACGATTCGATTGGTAGACTTGCAACTAATTAAGGGATTAGTTACAATGGCCTCCCCTCCTTTTGTTCACTTATAAAATGGGGACTCCTCCTTCATTAAAAGTGAATTGGAAAATTTAGAGAGAGAAGCTCCCACTTTAAAGATAGAATCTTTCATTTTTATAGTGAGAAACTCTCACTTCTAGAGAGAGCAAGCATTTGTCACCACCATTGAGTGTCTAGAGTAATCCCATTTCACCTCATGTCGTCCTCCCCAACTTCTCAGGCGTTGTTCCGGTTATGAGCTAGGATTAGACAAGTCCTGCATGACACCCTAATCGATAAAAAATATGTACAAGTATTTTTTAATTATATATTTTGTTTTTTCATGATGGTGATTATTATAATAATAGAAGTCAATACTTCTGTTTCTCAAATGTTTTGTAGTATACTTTATGTGTTAAAAAAATTGTGGGATGGTCAATAGGGGTGTGCATAATTTTTAGAACTGAACGAACGAGTTCGGTCTGTACTTTATTATAATAATTATAATCAATTCGGTTAAATTACATAACTAAATTTTCAGTTCGATTATATTTAACAATAAACCTGTAAGCAGTTCGAACAGATTACAACTATTATTAATTATAAACATAACAGAAATAAAAAAATAGAGAGAGCCCAAACCAAACCCTAATTAGTCTTTCTCCCTCGCGCGTCTCTACTTTCTCCTCTCTCTCTCTCTCTCCCCCCTCGCGACTATAGTGACTGAGTCGTCTTCCTCGTCCACCATTAGTACAGTCTACAGCTTGACGACAACCCTCATAAATACATTAACAAGTTCCCAGCTCGAAGCTTTCCTCGTCTGAGTCGTCTGTGTCGAAGGCTTTCTGTTTGAAATCACGTCACCTCTCCGTCGAAAGCTTTTACTTGAAGCACCCTCTCTCTGCCTCTCTCTCAGCTCGATCTTGTCCCCCCTATCTAACTCTTTAAAGGTAATTTAAGGTTTCAAACATTGATGATTTAGATCTCTTTAAAAAAAATTTCAAACTTAAATCTGTATATTTAGCTCATCTCTGCTTCTGCTTCTGTTTCTTTTGTTTAATGTTCTTAGAAATATCCATTCGATTGTTTGATTGTTTCAACATTTGATTCTATTTCTTTTGTTTTGCTTGTTTGATTGTTGACTATGTTGATTGTTTGACTGTTTCATTAATTTCAATCTGTTGATTCTTGTACCTTATGTTTATTCCAAGTGTTGTGAATTTGGTCTAAAGAACAGTTTGCTTCTTCTCATGTCTATTTGGTCTAAAGAACAGTTTTATTCTTGTACAATTAGCTGGTTGTTTGATTGTTTGTTGTTCCACATTCTGCTAAATTTAGAATAGTTTTCAGCATAATTATTCTTGCTTTTTAAGAAGTTTTATAGGTGTAGCCGAACCGATTACAAGTAACCGAACCTAATCGATTAATTTGGTTCCATCCGGTTAGTTTCCAATGTTTACACCAATTCAGCTCGGTTTGGTTCAATACTTTAGATAACCAGTGAATTTGATTCGATTATAAAAGTGTCTTACTAATCGACCGAACCAAACTTTGCACACCCTTAAATGACAAGGGAGATTTTATCTTGATCAATTAGTTGTATAAACTTAATGGTCCATTTAATATATGGTATTTTATTCCAAATTGTTGAAGGCTAAATCTCGGGGATGAGATCAGCCCAACAATGTCAGTGCTCAACTTCTCTCTCCACACCTGCAATGGGGGAAGGTAAAGTAGGAAACCGAGGAAGAATGGGGTGTTGGGGGTTATGCCCTCAAAGCATGTGTATTGACATTTTGATATGAAATTTAAAGATGATTATCAATTTTCTTATAATTGTCCTTTTAAATTATTGTTGAATAATTTATATAAATACCTAAAAATTTCATATTCATTAATGAAATTATGATCTTGTATTAATATGAGAGGATTAAGATCATAGATAATGAATAATAATTATCAGCAATATATTAAAGTATAGAATCTTTAATGGATGGTTGCTAGTACGGTTCACTAAGCATTATAAATGCGTGTAATCTAGATCTAGATAATTGATGTGGATAGACATTTTAGTAAATGTACTTTATATAATAAGATTATATATCAGGACTGATGTGAATTAATATCTTTATTAACATGTCGTTTATCATAAAAATTTAATACACATCAATTTGATGATCATATGTACATCAATTTGAATCATGAGTAGTCATGAACTCATATGCATGTCTATTGGATCTTTTGATTCACTCGTTAAGGTCTCTTTGTTAATCATGCTACTGACTTTTATTTTTGAGATTCAGTGATGTAGATGGTTAGGGACATGATCTTACAAGATTCAGTGATGTAGATGGTTAGGGACATGATCTTAAAGAGTTTAATTAATAATCTAATTTATTGGAGCTTAGGCTAATAGATACCCCGTCCCCAAGTCACTTTACATTATGTTGTCTAGAATGTGAATATTTCAGGACATTAGAAAATGACTAACTTGCAAAAAGAATTTTTATTCTAGGGCAAGTACATAATTCTAAAATAATTATGTGTGATTAATTAATTAAAAAATAATTAATTTAATTGTTTATATATTTCAATATAATTTTCAGAAATTATATATATATAAAAATAAATAACTCAATTTTTTTAATTATCGATAAATGAGACAAAATATCTAATTTGTGAAATTAGATAATTAAATTATTATTAGATAATAATGTAAATCAACTACATCTATTATTTGTGAAATAATA
Organism: Datisca glomerata; assembly: GCA_003255025.1. Taxonomy (NCBI): domain Eukaryota; kingdom Viridiplantae; phylum Streptophyta; class Magnoliopsida; order Cucurbitales; family Datiscaceae; genus Datisca; species Datisca glomerata. The sequence goes on from QANY01013502.1 coordinate 425,882, forward strand.
TATAAGTTAGTTGATGATAATCAGATATATTAATTTTAAATTAACTTAAATCTAGATAATTATCTTATTAAAATAAATATTTAATTCACAGTAATTGGCACGTGTCAATCACTGATAGGGTATTAGAAATTGACATAGTCTAATGTGGTGCCACACGGCACTACAGTAGTGAGTGTGCAACACTGGAGTGCCACATGGCACTGCAATTAGCACAATTATAGTGAGTCCCAGTGCAATTGATAATTTAACAATTAAATATTATTTCAGTTTATCATTAAAAATATGATACGCCATTATCTAGAATATATACAAATATTATTCTAATGGCATAGGTTGTTGAACAAATAGGAGATAATCGGTTAATCAGATCATCAGTTTCCCAATCAAAAGTTGAATTTAGAACATAATTGGTGACAGAGAAATTTTCTTCTGTGATTAAACGTTAATCAAATCTCTAAAAGAATAATCATCATGTTTTTTATATAATCGTGTCACTATTGTTCTTCTTAGTAAATCTCTAAATCTCATGTGTTGAGAATATCTGGAGGCAGAAAAAATGTCTTGTAATATTTTACGTGCTCACACACGTCCTTTGAGAATTGACATGAAAGATCTTAGTGTGGATCTCAGAGTCTACTAATTGTTGGAACGATTTCGTGGGAACGGAGAATTGTTCGATTTTTGCAAGGACACTTGATATAGACTATAAGAGGTATATGATTCCTAACCTTGTATGTTGTAGATTTAACTTATAAATATATAATGGATCTTGATTGATTGAAAAATAGTTTTCAATAAAAGTTTTTATTTGGTTATCGTGGCGTTGCGCAAGTTTTGTTTTATTAAAAAAAATACTATTTTCATTAAAAGTTAATTTTTTTAAAAAGGTCACGCGCCTCCACGCTTCCGCCGCGCACGCGCCGCGATGACCAATAAGTGATATTAGAGCGGTCTTTATATATTTATATGCAAACGCTATGTGAGGTTTCTTCCATTATTCATATAATGTGAGATATGTATAATGATAGATGATTGTGTTTTTTGAATGTATGGTAAATAATGGATCATTAATTGTATGATGATTATTGGGTTAGACTTTGTTTTAATTTCTCCTAGATCTTGTGTAAGCCGAATTGAGGCGTAAATTTTTTTGTAATTTTATTTTGAATAATATTGTAATTATTCCGAACGCGAGAAGATGAAGAATGCACAAGACGAACATCAAAATTTACTGTTCACGCAAAATATCATTCATCCGCGAAAACACTGTTCACCAATGAAAACATTGTTCATCCGCGAAAACACTATTTACGCCAGAAATTTAATATTTCGCCGTAGGTAAACAGTGCCGGCGGTGAACAGTGGTTGTCCGGCGCGGCAGGCGGCTACCGGTGGTGAGACGAGCACCGGTGGTGATGGGCGGCGATCAAAGGATCCTATCGTCGGTGACAACTATTGTCATGTTTTAGGAAAGTTTCCAACAAACCATGCAACCAACTCTATCACCTAACTGTTTCATTAAAACCTGAATTTTTTTAATTATCCATTTAAATTTTGAAACTAATGTAATTTTATAATTAATTATTAATTTTTGATTTTATGAAAATTAAAAATTAATAGATTGATTGAGTTTGACTCAAGTTTGACCAAATCAAATAAAATATTTATTTGACTAAGTCAAAGTCAACTATATTAAAAGGGATACTTTCAAAAATTATTTTAATTAAAAAAATAGTTTTTTTAATTAAAAAGGGTTATGTTCAAAGCTTAAAGATTGTAAAGATGGACATCCGGAGGAGAAGGCAATATTTGAAAAATATGTATTCTTGAAGTCCACTTTGTATATTTTTATTTTTATTTTAATGGTTGTAATTTCGAAATACTCAATAGTCACTTGGTCCATTATTATTTTATTTAATTGTTAAATAATTATTTAATTGATATGTTTGATAACATGTCCATGCAGTAGTAGATCACATGCCATACATGAAAATCTCATACAGTTTTATTTAATCATGCATCTCATCTGTAGAAATGTGATTTATTTGGATTGTTCTAATATGTTTATATATATATTACTTTATGAAATCAATTGCATGTAAAGTGCTAGGTTTTAACTACTTAAAACTTGGTACTCACATCGCACTAAAGGCTATAGTAACATTTAGGTTAACCGACTTTAGTAAAATAGTTTTATTAAAGTTTGATGAATATAATTAATTAGTTAATCTAAGTTCACCTAATTATGACTTAGGCATCTTAGAAAGTTAAATGAACTTACACCAAATTGGATTAACTGATAATTAAATATTTATAGGGTTATTATTTTAACTAGTAATTAATTTGGAAATAATTGATTAGTTAAAATAGAAACACATTATCCTAAAATAGTGAGTGAGAGAAGGTTGATATGTCAATGTAACCTATGGTCTCCATCATTAGTACAACACCATGAGGTGTACTAAGAGCCTCAAGATGGCTTTGTTTTCATCCCCTTAAGGAAGGTTTCGAGTTGTGCCAATATTAAGGTTTCACTTCTTAAGAAGATAGGATGAAGTGATGCAGTTTCATTTTAACCGACCCTAAAGCGGCATATTCTAAATGAAGTCATGAAATCTGAAATGATGGATTACACTCACAAACTCACAATTAAGCTTTTATGTGGATAGTTGTGACTTTACCAAACAAGCGAGACATTATTGTTAAAAGTGAAAATATGAGATATTTTAAGTTTTAATTAATAAGGATGAGAATGTCTCATAGACAGTCTGAGGTTAATTTAACCGACCCTAAGGCGGCTCATTAATCGTTGGGTTATTTTATCGTGATTAGTAAATGCAAAATTTATGTGTTTATTATGATTCCATTCATGCATTACATTTATTTTTTGAATTCTAGATATTTATCAATTATATTGAATCATGTATGCTTTAAATTTCATTTATCAATATTATGTCTACCATGGACAACCTTGTTACCACTTTACTCGCTCTTGAGAAATGAATGGTGATAATTTTGTACGTTGAAAATCAAATATGAACTTAATGCTGATTTGTAAGAACCATAAATTCGTTCTTACTGAGGAATGTCATGTGGAGCCCGCTGCTAACGCCACTAAGAATGTTAGGGACAAATAGTAACTTATTTAGAATTAATTGATTAGTTAAAATAGAAACACATCATCCTAAAATAGTGAGTGAAAGAAGGTTAACATGTCAATGTAACATATTGTCTCCATCATTAGTACAACACCGTGAGGTGTAGTAAGGGCCTCGAGATGGCTTTGTTTTCATCCCCCTAAGGAAGGTTTTGAGTCATACCAATATCAAGGTTGGACTTCTTAAGAAGATAGGATGAAGTGATGCAGTTTAGTTTTGACTGACCCTAAGGCAGCATATTCTAAATGAAGTCATGAAATCTGAAATGATGGGTTACACTCACAAAGTCACAATTAAGCTTTCATGTGGATAGTTGTGACTTGACCAAACAAGCGAGACATTATTGTTAAAAGAGAAAATATAAGATATTTTAAGTTTTAATTAATAAGGATGAGAATGTCTCTTAGACAGTCTTAAGTTAATCTACCCGACCCTAAGACGGCTCATTAATCGTTAGGTTGTTTTATCATGATTAGTAAATGTTAAATTTATGTGTTTATTATGATTGTATTCATGCATCACATTTACTTTTTGAATTCTAGATATTTATCAATTATATTTAATCATGTATGATTTACATTTCAGTTATCAATATTATGTCTTCCATGGACAACCCTGTTACTACTTTACTCGCTCTTGAGAAATTCAATGGTGATAATTCCGTAAGTTGGAAATCAAATATGAACTTAATGCTGATTTGTGAGAACCATAAGTTCATTCTTACTGAGGAATGTCCTGAGGAGCCCGCTGCTAACGCCCCTAAGAATGTTAGGGACAAATATGATGCTTAGAGCAAATCAAACAATAAGGTGAAGTGCTACATGCTTGAGAGCATGAATGATGTTCTGAGAACCAAGCATGAAAGCATGGAGACTGCCTCTAAGATTATAGAATCTTTACAGCCAATGTTTGGGCAGTAGTCCGATCAAAGTCATCATGGGGGCACTATGAGCAATATGACAACTAAGATGAGGAAGGGTACTTCTATTCGAGTTCATGTTTTGGACATGATCAACATAATGCACGAGGCATAAGTACATGGGGCGACCATTGATGAGTGGACTCAAGTTAGTGCTGGTCATTACGGCGCGTGCACGACGGAAGCGTGAAGGCGCGTGGCATTTTAAAAAATTAAACTTTTAATGAAAAATGAATATTTTAATAAAACAAAACTTGCGCAACGCCACGATAACCAAATGAATTTTTTATTAAAATCTATTTTTCAATCACTCAGGATCTATTATATATTTATAAGTTAAATCTACAACATACAAGGTTAGGAATCACATAATCCTTGTAGTCTATATCAAGTGTCCTTGCAAAAACCTATCGATCCTCCGTTCCCATGAAATCGTTCCAATGATCAGTAGACTCTGAGATCCACACAAGGATTTTCCAATCAATCATCAATGCACAAGGACATGTGTGGGCACGTAAAATATTATAAGAAACTTTTTCTATCTCTAGAAGTTCTCAACACATGAGATCTAGAGATTTACTGAGAAGGAATTTGGTGAGACGATTCTCTAAAAGAATATGATGATTATTCTTTTAGAGATTTAATTAACGTTTAATCACATAAGAAAATCTCTTTGACACCAATTATGTTCTCAATTCAACTCTTGATTGACGAGCTGATGATCTAATCAACTGGTTCTCCCATTTTCTTTGAACAACTAAGACCATTAGAATAATATCTGTATATATTCTAGATAATGGCGTATCAAAATTTTAGGGATAAACTAAAATAATATTTAATTATAAAATTATCATTTACAGTGGGACTCACTGCAATTGTGCACAATTGGAGTGCCACATGGCACTGCAGTGTGCCGTGAGCGAGCATAGTGCCTATTCCAATGAACTTCAACCCCACTGCCAACTCTCAAAATGACCTCGCCATCAACCAAGTCCCTTGACAAATCAAGCATCTGCAAAGAAGAACATACATGGTTAGTGACTCCTGAATTAAGTATCCATTATGACAAATCACATCCACTAAACAAGTTTTAAGTACAAATAAATCATATCTACCTTTCTTTTTCAGCTCAGAGAAGTACTTATAACAGTTTCTCTTCCAATGATCTTCAACCCCACAGTGGAAACACTTTGCTTTGGGCTTGCAATCTTTCTTGTTCTTCTTGGCTTTCGGCGATGTCTTGGCTTTCGTTACTATGTTGTTCTTACTCTTGTCCTTACCATTGTTCTTCTTCCTTTCCTTGTTCTTACAATATTGCAAGAAGGCTTTTACTCGACAACATTTGCCTCACCCTCTTTGGTCATTCTAAGATTGAGTGACTCAAAAGTCTACAGTTCATTCAACAATTGAGTCATGTTGAATTGCAACTTGTTCATAACATAGTTGGTCATGAATGCAGAAAAAGCTGGTGTGAGCAACTCTAGTATGATGCTAACTGTTGGGAGTTATGCCCTCAAAACATGTGTATTGACATTTTGGTATGAAATTTAAAGAGGTTTACATTTTTCTTATAATTGTTCTTTTAAATTATTGTTGAATAATTTATATAAATATCTGAAAATTTCATATTCATTAATGATATTATGATCTTGTATTAATAATAGAGGATTAAGATCATTAATAATGAATAAAATTGTCATTAGCATATTAAAGTATGGAATCTTTAATGAATGATTGCTAGTACGGTTCACTAAGTATTATAAATGTGTGTGATCTAGATAGGGATAATTGATGTGGATAGGCATATTATTGAAAGTTCTTTATATAATAAGATTATATATGACAGGACTTATGTGAATTAATATATTTATTAACGTGCATTTTATCATAAAGATTTAATACAGATCAGTCTCATTTAATTCGATGATCATATGTAGATCAGTATGAATCATAAGTAGTCATGAACTGCTACGCATATCCACTGGATCTTTTGATTCACTCGTTAAGGTCTATTTGTTAATCAGGCTAGCCACTTTTATTTTGGAGATTTAGTGATGTGGATGGCTGGGGACAATATCTTACAAGATTTAGAATCTAAGCTTTCCTAACAAATCGTATATTGGTTATCTTAAGTGTTAATTCTAGAACTGAATGTTCATTGATCTCAAATTTATCATAAGATTATAAATTAGTCATTCACTAGTAGATTAATGGTACTGAAGGATCAAGAAGTAATTAGAAGAGTAAAATGGTAATTTTGATCCATTCTAATTTACGAATCAATAATTGGAGGACAGAATTACATGAAACGACTATGTCATTGGACTACATGAGAATACTCTGTAAATACATTTTATAATCTCTAAGAATACAATTCTATATTTATAGTGGAGTAATAATGAAATTAATAAATAAATTATTTAATTAAAGAGTTTAATTAAAATAATCTGGTTTATTAGAGTTTAAGATTATTGATCCATGGTTCCCAAATCACATCTATATCATGCTGTCTAGGGTGTGAATATTTCTGAACGTGAGAAAATGACTGACTTGTAAAAATAATTTTTATTCTAGGGCAAGTACATAATTATGTATGATTAATTATTTAAGAATTAATTAATTAAATTATTTATATATTTAAATATAATTTTCAGAAATTACATATATATGATTATCAATTTTTTTAATTATCGATAAGTGAGACAGAATATCTAATTTGATAAATTAAATAATTAAATTATTATTAGATAATAATTTAAATGAACTAAATCTGTTATTTATGAAATAACAGATAAGTTAGTTAATAGGGATAATGAGATATGTTAATTTTGATCTAACTGATATCGAAATAATTATCTAATTAAAATAAATATTTAATTCGTAGTAATTGCCACATGTTAAATTAACTGATATTGAAATAATTATCTAATTAAAATAAATATTTAATTCGTAGTAATTACCACATGTTAATCACTGATAGGATATCAGAAATTGACATGTATTATTGTGGCGTCATAACAGCGGGTGCGCGATACTGTAGTGCCACATGACACTACAACGGTGGCATGAGGCACTATGCTAGCTCACGGCACATTGTAGTGCCACATGGCACTGCAGTCTTGCACAAGTGAAGTGGGTCCCATTACAATTGATAATTTTATAATTAAATATAATTTATTTTACGCCTAAAAATTTGATACGTCATTATCTAGAATATATACGGATATTATTCTAATGGCCTTGGTTGTTGAACGGAGAGGAGATAATCAGTTGATCAGATCATCAGTTCGTCAATCAAGAGTTGAATTGAGAACACAGTGGTGTGAGAGAGATATTTTCTTCTCTGATTAAATGTTAACCAAATCTCTAAAAGAATACTCATCACATTCTTTTAAAAAATCATCTCACTAAAGTCGTTCTCAGTAAATCTCTAGATCTCATGTGTTGAGAACATCTAGAGACAGAAAAAGTGTCTTGTAATATTCTACGTGCCCACTCACCTAGTGCGATGAGGATTGACTTGGAACATCTTGGTGTGAATCTCGGACTCTACTGATCGTTTGAACGATTTAGTGGGAATGGAGGATCGATCGGTTTTTGCAAGGACACTTGATATAGACTACAAGATGTATATGATTCATCACCTTGTATGTTGTAGATTTAACTTATAAATATATAATAGATTCTGACTAATTGAAAAAGTGTTTTCAATAAAAAAAATTATTTGGTTATCGTGGCGTTGCACAAGTTCTATTTTATTAAAAGATTCGATTTTTATTAAAAGTTTAATTTTTTAAAAATCCACGAGCCTCCATGCTTTTGCCTTGCACACGCCACGAAGACTAGCAAGAGGGTGGTCTCCTTTTTACCCCTCGAAGCTTAAGTCAGTAAGGGATGATTGAGAGTAAAGTAGAGAAGTTGTTAGAAGTTGTTGCGTTCCTCTTAAAGTGGATTTACTTGAGTATTTATAGTGGGAAGTTAACCTTAAGGTTGGGATGGTCTTCGTACATTAGCAGACCTATCCTCCAATGAGGTGTATCATAGAACCATCCCCCAGTTTCATGCTTCTCTGATTGGCTTGGTGGGGTACGAAGTGACAGATGATGACATCGGGTATCAGGACAACTTGTTCTCGCATCGCACAATGTACTTCATCAGCCTCTATTGGACCATCATATTAAATGCTTATGATGACACCCTGCTAGGCGCAGATTGACTGACTTATTGGATAGTGGGTTTCATGCTTTTCCTCATACCCCTATCTCTGATTGGCCTTGGTGTATTAAATGTGCATGATGACACCCTACAAGCTTCTACCTCGGCCTAGGTTCCCTATTTGAAAGGAGGTGGGAGATTCCCCACCCTTAAGCCCCTCTCCAAGCGAAATCTCTTTCTATTGGGACTTAGTCAAAAATACTAGTTGATTCACACGAGCACTGTCTGGAACCCTCGAGGGTCTGAGACTCTTAGTCTTGGGGAGGGTAAACTCCCCCGAAGCGCTAGGCCCCAGGGTGGGAAGTCTTCCCTGAGGCCTAGGCCTTGTGGCAAGTAAGCTTCGCTGGGGCCTAGGCCCTAGAGTTCATGATCTTCCTCGAGGCCTAGGCCCTGGGGTTGATGAGCTTCCCCGAGGCCTAGGCACCGGGGTTTATGAGATTTCTTGAGGCCTAGGCCCTAGGGTTGATGATCTTTACTGACTCCTAAGCCCCATGGTTGATGATCTTTACTGACGCCTAAGCCCCAGGTTTGATGAGCTTCCCTTAGCCCTAGACCCTTGGGTGGGTAATCTTCCCCGAGGTCTAGGCATCGAGGTTTATGAGCTTCCCCGAGGGCTAGGCCCCGGGGTGGGTAAGCTTACTCGAGGCCTAGGCCTCGGGGTTGATGAGCTTCCCCGAGACCTACGTCCTGGGTTTGATGAGCTTCCCTGAGGCCTAGGCCCCGAGGTGGGTAAGCTTCCTTGAGGGCTAGGCCTCGGGGTTGATGAGCTTCCATGAGGCATAGGCCCCGCGGTTGATGAGCTTCCCCGAGGCCTAGACCCCAGGGTGGGTAAGCTTCCCCGAGGTCTAGGCCTCGGGGTTTATAACCTTCCCTGAGGCTTAGGCCTCAGGGTTGATAATCTTCGTGACACTCAAACACTTGTTCAAGAGTACGAAAGGCCTTAGCTTCATTAACGTGGCCTTAAAGATCTTTTGTACGTGTGCGAAGAATGTGTATAACAGTTTCCCCCAGCTTCCAAGTATGAAGTGTGCTGAAAAATTTAGTAGTTGCCATGAGCAAATTTGTGTTAATTCTATTTTTCTAATTGTGAGATTCAACGAGTTTATCCTCATCTTTTTTAGCAAAAGCTTTTTCAGAGGGTCCTCCTATTTGGTGTGAAACATAGTTGGAGTTTGAGTTTGAAGCTGAATACACGGTCATTTTTACTTTGTGTTGAATAGCACGAAGTAAGTGGGGTTGTCGTTGGGTTGTAGCCGAGCTCCATCCTTTGAGTTCACTTCGGCAGAGTGTTAAAGAGCTTGAAGTAAAAAGGCTGCTAGGTTGCAGCTGAAGCAAGTCGCTTGGGGTGCAACTTTCGTTGATTGTTGTGAGGTTCGACTAAGTTCCATACTTTGAGTTCACTTTGACTGGGTGTCGAAGAGCCTAAAGTAAGTAGGGCTATTAGGTTGCAATCAAGGAGAACCACTAAGGTGCTACTTCCTCCAATTGCCATGGGGTTTGGCCGAGGTTCATACTTTGAGTTCACTTTGACTCGGTGTCAAAGAGCCCAAAGTAAGAAAGGCTGCTGGGTTACAATCGAGGTGAACCACTAAGGTGCCACTTTTTCCAATTGCCATGGGGTTTGGCCGAGGTCCATACTTTGAGTTCACTTTGACTAGGTGTCGAAAAGCCCAAAGTAAGCAGAGCTACTATGTTGCAGCCGAGGTGAACCACTAAGGTGCCACTTCCTCCAATTGCCATGTGGTTTGGTCCAGTCCATACTTTAAGTGATTTGGTGGCTTCAAAGAGAAATGGACCTTGAGTCTTTTCAAATGACTTAGGTGAGAGTAAGGTTGGGGTCACTTCTGATGACTTAGGAGAAGTTGAGCTTCGTGTTACCTCAGATGGCTTCGGAAAAGGTTGCCTTTCGTGTAACCTCAAGTGACTTAGATTAGAGTGAGTTTGAGGTCACTTGGAATTACGTAGGTGAGGACGTGTCCATGGTCTTCTAGAACTACTTAGTTATGCTTGGGGTTAGCTATAATGACTTCATCGAGATTATGTTTAGGGCAACCTTAAATGACCTGGGTGAGAGTGACTTTGGGGTCACCTTAAATGACTTTAGTGAGATTAAGCTTTAGGTCACTTAAGGTGGCTTATGTAGGGGTGAGCTTAAGGTCACCAACAAGATAAGCCTCACATCATAGAATGCTCTAACGTTTCTCCAAATGGGGTTTGCACCACTACTCCAGCTCCTGCTCCTTTGTTGTTGGAGGCACCATCAACATATGCTTTCAAAGATCCGTTCTCAATTTCTTTAGGCGGTTCTGGATTAACTATTTCTCCGGTGAAGTATGCGACGAAATCCTTTAGTACTTGCCCCTTGATTGAAGTTCTGGGCTCATAATAAATCTCATATTGGCTTAGTTCAATTGCCCATTTTTCCATTCTCTCGCTTACCTCTAGGGAGTGTAGTAGACTTTTAATTGACGAGTCTGTCAATACCTTAATACTGTGTCCCTAAAAATAAGGTCTCAACTTCCTAGCAGCAGTCACGATTGCTAGTACTAATTTTTCCATCTTTTTGTATCTTGTTTCTGCCGCTACCAAGCTTTTGCTGATGAAGTGTATGGGCTTCTATTTCTTTTCTTTCTCTCTAACGAGTACGACACTTACAGATGTCTCTGAAACTACAACATATAAGAGGAGTTGCTCACCAGGCATTGGTTTTGAGAGTAGTAGGGGAGTTACTAAGTACTCTTTTGATTCTGTTGAAGGTGTCTTCACACACTTCATCCCATCTGTCTATAGAGCTCTTTCTTAGCTTATCAAAGAATGGCTTGCATTTATCAATTGATCTAGAAATAAATCTATTGAGCGTTGTGAGTCTTCCAATCAGTCCTCGAATTTCTTTTTCATTCCTCAAGGATTTCATCTCCATTATAGGTTCACCTGATCTGGGTTAACTTCTATCCCTCGCTAGGTTATTAAGTGGCCAAGGAACTTCCCTGGAGTGACACCGAAGGTGAACTTATTTGGATTCAGCTTCATTGAGTTTTTTCTTAAGACTGAGAAAGTCGCATCGAGATCTTGGATATGGTTTCCTAATTTTTTTTTATTTTTACCAGCATGTCTTCCACATATACCTCCATATTTCTTCCAATTTTCCACGAAATACATTGTTCACTAGCCTTTGGAATATAGCTCATACATTTTTCAACTCAAAGGAAATTACCTTATAACAATAGATGCCATACTCAATATTAAAAGAAGTTTTTTCTTGGCTTGGTTGGAACAATTTCACCTGGTTATATCCGTAGTAGGCATCCATAAAGTTAAGGAGCTCATGTCCTAATGTGGCATCTACCATTTGATCAATCATGGACAGCAGATAGTCATCTTTTGGACAAGTTTGTTCATGTTGGTGAAGTCCACGCATATCCTCCATTTACCATTCTTTTTTCGTACCATCACCGCATTGGCCAACCATTCTGGATAATCAAATTCTCTAATGAATCCAACTCTTGTAGCTTATCAACCTCTTCCTTTACCACTCGATTTTTGTTCTGATGCAAAACTCCTCTTCTTTTATTTTATTGGTTTTGCTGTTGGATCTGTGTTCAGCCTATGGCATATGATCTCTTCTGGAATTCCTGGCATATACTATGCGGTAGTGGAAAAAACATCTTTCTTCCTTTATAGAAAGTCAATAAACTGGTATTTCTCTATTCGTTCGAGGCGGGTGTCGATGTTCGTCATTTTTTGTGTTCCTTCTTCTAGACATACCAACTTTGTTTGTTCTCCCACCTCATACCTTGGGCCGTTTGACCTGTCCTCTTATGATTTCTATTGAACTATTTTCTTCGACTGCTTGGGGTCTGTTTCTTTGTAGGTTTTTTCTTTACTGACTCTAATGCAGTCACATAACAGATGCTGGCAGCAGCCCTGTCTCCTTTGATGGTCTTAATTCCTTCCGGTGAGGGGTACTTTAATACTTGGTAGAAAGTTGATGGTACGACCTTCATCTTATGCAGCCACATTCTTCCCAGAATAACATTGTATGGAGACGAAGTATCTAAAATCATAAATTAGTTTATAGGTTCATCACTTACAAGGAGAGTAATAGTCCCCTCCGATAACTAATAGCTCCATTAAAGCCTATCAATGGTTGTGAGGTTCCTTGCAGCTTCTGCTCTCCCATTAACATCTTTTCTAACGTGATTCAGTACAAAATGTTCATCGTGCATCAATCATCCACCAGAACGCTTTTTAAAAGGAAAATACTGGCTTTGTATCGAAATGACAAGTGCATCATTATGGTGTTCGTCATGTTCGAGATCTAGATAATCAAATATCAGCGGGAGATTCACATTGTCAGGTGAGCAATTCTCCATGCGCTTATCTGGCATTGGTTTCTTGCAGTACGGTTTCATTTCCTTCCTTGTTGTTCCCTCCTACTTTGTCAGTGCAATGTTGGTCTTGACAATTCGAAGATGTTGTTTTTCGTTGTCATGATTTTCATCGCCATAGTCTTCTTTATCTACCTCTTGCTTCTGCTTTTCTCTCTTCATGAATCAGCGCAAGTATCCATCTTTTATAAGCTCTTCAATAAAATCTTTGAGTTGGAAGCAATCTTTGGTGTAATGTCCACTACTCCTATGAAAAGTCCTTATCCTTATAATTTGGCTCTTTTGTGAGTGGCACAGACCTTTTCAACCATGACTTGTCTTTGATCTACTCAAGAATCTGATTTACTAGGAGAGTCAACGATGTGTAGACCTTATCTCTTGGATGTACTCTACTTGAGTCTTACCTTCAATATTCTATCGTTTCCCATTCTCCATTCCTTCCATCTATTAAGTCTGTTCTGTTAGTTATCTTCCTTTTTGATCTGGAATTCCATTCTCGCTTCTGTGATTCTTCCTTTTTTGTCTGTTTACCTTCAACAGGCATTTCTTTTCTTCTTCTAACGTGATGTAAGTCTCAGCTCACTGGAAAGTTTCTGCCATAGATATAAGTTTTGTTTTAGACAAATCATCAAACAAGGGTGAGTTTGGTCCTAATCCTCTTATAAAAGCTAATCTGGTCATCCGATCATCACAGTTTTCAACCTTCTCCATCTCATCTTTGAATCTATTGGTGAAGTCCCGTAAAGTCTCTCCCTCCTTGATTGTGATTGTGACAAGGCACTCTGTGTCTTCCATTACTGCTCGATACTGTTCTAGAAAGACAGAAGACATAACAACAAAGTTAGTAACTGAATGGACATGGAATGAATGATACAATTTTAAGGTTATTCCATTCAGACAGGTTGGAAACATTCTGCACATTAATTATCCTTATGCTGATGTAGTGTCATTGTCTGTCTAAACTGATGGCGGTGATCAATTGGATCTGTTTTCCCTTCATAGCACTTGAACTTCGGAGCCTCAAATTTCTTCGGTACATGAGTCGACAGAATTTCTGGGCTCAATGGGGTACGTGTGAGAGATTCGAGGTTACTTTTTCCAGTAATCCCCAAGTTTCTCATCTCTAGCATCTTTCATTCTAGTAATTCTTCTACAGCTTCCTTTGTGATAACTCTAGGCTGGCAAACCTCCTCCACAACCTCATTTTCTCAATTCTGAGACTGGATTTTCCCTTCTTCTTGTTACACGTTCATGTTATTCTTGTGGTATTCCTGTCTCGCCTCTTGCTCATTGTTCTCCGCACATATGTCCTGTTCTTCATTATTTTCTCTTTGCTTGACCTCAGCATGTGTCCAAGCCATCTCTTGTTGAAGAGCACGAATCTGTTCTTGCATAGCTCTCTGTATGTCACGCTGCGTTTTCGCATTCCGTTCTTCCATTTCTCGCATCCCATTAAGAATTGTCTGGAGTATCTCCGCTGGAAGGGTCGACTGATCTGCTTGGTCATTACTGTTTCTAGCTCCATTTCCTTCATCATGGGTTGCGTTGGATCTAGTTCTAGGCATATTTAGTGTTTTTAGGTGGGGTTCTCAAGCTTTTTATCTCAGCTCTCAATGAAATCACAAAAAATGTAAATGAATTTTTTCCTCACACTAGAAAATAATGAGAGAAAAAAGACTAAGCATGGAAGTGAGTAAATTTTCGCTGGCTTAAATTCAATATATGCTTTTTGTTCACAATTCGGCCTATATTTATAGGCTTATAGTACAACTAAATTCCCGAAATACATCAGAAAATATTCTTCAAGATGAAGCTTATCTTCTGAGATTTACTTCATATTTTAGGTTAATGACTGAGTCTTTCTTATTAGTATTACCAACTATTTAAGTTTAGACCGTTGGATGTAGTGTGATGAATCTAACGGTCGTTGCCTGCTTTGATTGGTCTCTCAGGCTTGCATGGCTTCCTAGGTGACTTTTGTACTTCCACATTTTGCCTTAGCAACTCCAGATTAGTCTCTTCAGATCTGCCAACATTACAAATTCGGCTATTCCCCATCATGCTTTCGTGGCACCAGTTTTAATTATCTTTCTTTTCTGTTGACGTGGCTGAATACTGAAATTATCCATGTTCATGACTCATTTGTTGGAATTTGAATATGCTTAATCATTGTTCATTTTGACTCATAATTACAAATCCCATATTTCCATATTTATGTTTACCCTGCTAAACCTTTTCTAGCAGAAAATATTGTGCTAGACCACGGTCTAGCAAGTGTTAATTTTAACACAAAACTGTTAGACCGTGTTCTAGCATAATATTTTCTGCTAGGTCATGGTCTAGCGACGTGACACGCGAAAAAATTATTTCTATCTTGGGATGATCTTATATTATTAATGCAGGTTGTTTGGGATGCCATAATTACAGATCTTATATTTCCCTGTTTCTGTTTGCTCTGCTAGACCATGGTCTAACATAAATTATTCTGCTAGACTATGATCTAGCAAGTGTTAATTTTAATACAAAACTGCTAGACCATGGTCTAGCGATCTGACACGTGAAACATTATTTATGTTTTGAGATGATATTATATTGTTAATGCAGGTCGTTTGGGATGTCATAATTATAGACCTCAGAGATCTATGTTTCTATTTGCTCTGTTTACAGGCCTCACCTCGCCATTGTTGATGATAAACCCAATAATTTTAGGGTTTGTGTTAGTGAAAGATATGAGTGAGCGTTTGCATTAATGGAGAAAACAAGTGAGAGATTGAGTGAAATGATGATAAAATGGAGAGAAAAAAGAGACACTCACTGTGACTGGAAATGGAAAACACGAAGAAAAAGACACAATATTGGAGGAAAAATAAAACAAAAGAGAGAGAGAAGTAAATAATGCTATTGGAGTCCACCACCCTTTTTATTTTACACCTACCTTTTAGGGTTGTTGATGACTAACCTAATAATTTTAAGGTTTGTGTTAGTGGGGGATATGTATGAAAATTTACATGAATGAAGGAAATAAGTGAGAGATTGAATGAATAAATGATAAAATGGAGAGAAAACAGAGAATAAGACTACATTAGAATTAAAGGAAAAAAAATGAAGAGAATTAAATTTTTATGGGGTCCATAGGTCCTTAAATATAAAGTGTAAAATTGACTCTTTACTCAATGTTAGATTTACTTAAACATGAAAATGAGTCTTTCTTTGGTTAACTCCCATCCCAAATTTCTGAACCTAAAATTTTTTCTTGGAAATCGGTTGTTTTAGGCTTACCAGCTGAAGAAGATAGGAATGACAGTTGATGAAGGAGCTCATCCTAGTAAATGTTTTTTATACAATTAATTTCTAATTTATTGTTGATAGTGTTGGATCAGTTTGATGGGATCCATTTTTTGCTAAACCATCTTGTGCATGAGAATCGCAGCGGCGAAATCGGCCTTCGAAGGTAGAATTTTTATTCGAATGCGTATGACGTTTCACTGAGATTCCTTTACGAGTTATTTTCGTTTTTTTTTTGGAGGGTATTTGGTTGACGAATACTGGCCTTGTTTAAGATTGATTTCGACAATTATTTTGTGATCAGAATGTTGTTTTAACTTGATTTTTTTACTTTTATTTCCATTTTCATTCTAATCGTTTACTCTTATGGAATTGCTCTGATAAAAAGACTAAAAAAGTTCATGTTGAAATGCTAGCCTCGGAATAGTAATTACTAGTTTTTCGGTATGAAGTTTTGTTCAGTTTGTAAGTGATATTTGCTTTAAGCATTTGGAAAGCCGTAAAATTGAGGATTAATTCTCAAAAATTTCTATTTGCTGTAGATTTTGACACATATTTTCTAACAAGTAAAACTGAGGCATGGAGCGAGAAAACGATGGCGAGGTTATAAAAGAGAAGGTCGATATGAATATTGATAATGATCCTTGGTGGTGGTTGCTTCACAAAGGAATTTCAGCTTCCTTTTTGTGTATTGCATTATTTGCCTTGCTGGTCCGAGTGGCTGTCTCCTTTCATCCCTACTCTGGTGCTGGCAATCCTCCTAAGTTCGGGGACTATGAGGCGCAAAGGCATTGGATGGAAATCACCATTAACCTTCCCCCTAAGGAATGGTATCGCAACAGCACAGTCAATGATCTTAGTTACTGGGGACTTGACTACCCTCCCCTTACCGCATACCAGAGTTATGTCCATGGTCTGTTCCTCAAAATTTTTTATCAGAAATCGGTTTCTCTTCTCACTTCCCGAGGTCACGAGTCCCATCTTGGGTGTGCATACTGCTTTACATCTTCAGCTTATTTATTCTCTTCCATGTTTTCTAAGAGACTACATTATTCTCATGATTTCTCCTACTTTGTCTTCTAATATGCAGAAAACTACTTATGAGGTGGACAGTTCTATCCTCTGATGCATTGATATTCTTTCCTGCGGTTATTTACTTCGTTGTTGTGTACTATAGTCGTAATCCCACTGCTCGTAAAGGTGATGTAGCATGGCAGATTGCAATTCTTCTACTCAACCCATGTTTGATCTTAATTGATCATGGTCACTTTCAGGTCTTCTAAAAGCATAGGCCTGCTTTTAACTGTTTGCCTTCCTTTACTTTTAAGTTGGAAGTATACTATTACTGGTTTCTTATCCTTATCTTTGTTTTCTCAGTACAACTGTATTAGCTTGGGCCTTACCATTGTATCTGTTGCTGCAATTATTTCTAAGAAAGAGCTTCTAGGTTCTATCCTTTTCAGTTTAGCTCTCAATCATAAACAGGTGAGTTTTCCACTCTTTCTTTATCTGTCTCTCAATACCAATTATACTTCAATATCAATCCTGTGAAGTGCTTTCATGTTTTTTAATTTAATTGGGGAAACCTAGATATTCGTTTATTTTATGACCTACCGACTTGGGCCGGTCCTCCTTTGTACCCTGGTTAGTGAAAGCCTTTGATTATTCACGTTGATTAGCTATAACGCCTATCCAGAAGCTGCGGTTTAGAAGCAACCAACTTTTTGTCTCTGTGTTTTTAATGTAAAGTGTATGAAACACTATAAGGAACTTCTTTTTAACGACCTCTTCGACCTCTTGAAGTTACCCTTCTCTTGTTTCCTTGACAACCCCTCTGCGTAACATCTGCCTTTCCGTAGACAACCCCTCTGCATAACATCTGCCTTTTCGTAGACAACCCTCTGCGTAACATCCGCCTTTTCGTAGACAACCACTACGGGATAGGAGAAGTCCTTTTTTGCTATCCCACCAGGAGAAGACTGTGTTCAATGTAAAGTGTACGAAACAATATTAGAACGGGTCATGTCCTCTTTTGCTTTATATTTATTCGTCTCAATTAATAGGGTGACTGATCAACACATTTAGTTACCTAGTAAAACTAGATAGTATCGTTGAATGATTATTGTATATAGCTCTACAGATGCTTTGTCTTATTTCCATTTATTATCTTAAGATGTTAGAAATGGTTCATATGATAAAAATTAGAGAAGTAAACTGATAACTTAAGAAAGTCAAATGTCAAATTAATAACCTTGACTGAAATTTTAATTTCTAAAATAGTTTAAGAAGACGTAGGTAATAGAATGTTGGCTATAAATTAGAGGATAATAATATTTCCATCCATAACATAGGCATTACAGGACAACAATGGCCAAAGACATTTGCTAATATTTCCTTGTTTAGCTAATCTTATGTATAGTGACATCTCTTTGCCTGATGTTCACGTTTGGAAGCTAACTCTTTTTGGATGGTTGGTTGGTGCATTTTTCTTTTGATGGCAGATGAGTGCATATTTTGCTCCGGCGTTTTTCAGTCATCTATTGGGTAGATGTTTAAGGCGGCAGAACCCACTTCTTGAGGTGTCAAAACTGGGCCTGGTGGTATTAGGAACTTTTGCTGTTATTTGGTGGCCATATCTTCATTCAGCAGATTCCATTTTGGAGGTAAATGGAAGAATAGAAACATCAATAAATAATGTCCACATCATTGTTCTGTCT
Source organism: Datisca glomerata (assembly GCA_003255025.1). Taxonomy (NCBI): domain Eukaryota; kingdom Viridiplantae; phylum Streptophyta; class Magnoliopsida; order Cucurbitales; family Datiscaceae; genus Datisca; species Datisca glomerata. The sequence goes on from QANY01013502.1 coordinate 444,564, forward strand.
TTTTCTTGTCAGCTTGTTGTCAGACGGGTACCACATCATGACTTGTACTTTAGATTTTCCTTAAACAGAAGAATAAACTTAGATCTATAGTTACTAGCATTGTCTATGCAACGAAAGATGACATTTAGAATTGTTTATCTACACAGAGAACAAACTCAACCAAATTTATTAATGATTAGTTGGGGGTCAACCAAATTTATTAATGATTATTAATGATATTGAAGTGTTTAAAATTGGAATTATAATATAGTTTTTATTATAAAAAAGAATAGCAGTGTAGTATCGGAATATCACTTGGCGTTGTTTACTTGAATTTTGGTGCTTGGTACAGGTTTTATCTCGTCTTACTCCTTTTGAAAGAGGGATATATGAAGATTACGTGGCCAACTTTTGGTGTACCACATCAGTTATTATAAAGTGGAAGAGATTGTTAACATTAAAATCACTGAAGCTTCTCAGCTTCACTGCCACAGTTTCGGCTTGTCTACCTTCTATGATTCAACAAATCCGATCCCCGTCTAACCAAGGCTTCCTTTTTGGGCTTTTAAATAGCTCTTTCTCATTCTACTTCTTTTCATTCCAAGGTATTTATCTCTTTCTCATTCTGCTTCTTTTCATTCCAAGGTATTTATCTCGTACCTGTCTTTAGTTATAAGTTAATAAGAAGGTATCTATTTAAGAAGAGTTCACATATTACATTGCAGTGCATGAGAAGTCAATTTTGCTTCCGCTTCTTCCTGCGAGCCTGTTGGCTCTTGATGAACCTTTACTATTCTGGTATCTGATTCATTATGCCTTGCTGTCCATCTTCCCTCTTATATGCCGTGACAAACTGGTTCCTGCATATGTGTCATTATATGCTCTCTTCATCCTGATTTTCAATGCGCCTTATCGAAGGTGGAGAATGAAGCGAACACGTCATTCTGCTGAAGTCTTCTTTTTTGGCTTTCTTTCTTTCTGCTCTCTTGTTCTTCATGTCGTATACTTGATGATGCATCCTCCTGAAAGGTATCCTTTCCTCTTTGAAGCATTAATCATGCTTCTGTGCTTCTCTCAATTCATGTTGATTTCTCTATCCACCAATATAAAGCAATGGATGCTGCCAAACCCTATTCAATTGACAGACAAAGAAAAGATTAACTAACTGTTTCTCTTAGATTTCTGACATTAGGTTCTTACCATTTTGGTTTCTATGTTTTTCGTTTATCTAATGCCTGTGATCGATGTGTTCCGGAGGCGAAAACTTAACAAGTAGCATATATTGGCTGTTATTAACAATAACTTGTCAGTTTTTTTATGGTAACCTCCATTTTTATGGCTCGTATCAAATCGAATCCAGTGATACCTTGGCATGCTTTGTCTTCTGTGTCTAGTTGAGTTTCTTTCATATTTAAAATTCTTTTTAGTATTTGCATGAGAGATCTTAACCCTCTGTACTGAAGCATGACTCGATCTGTAAAGATCATCTATTAGGGTCGACTCTTTGAGCTGGAGAATTTGTCCAGTGTCTTCTAAGATAAATATAAGATTAGTTTACATAGATAGTTACCTTATACATGTTCAGGTTACAAATATTCTATTCTCATAGAAATTTCATTTTATTTTGTTTTGGAAAAAAGATAAATCGATCATCTAATCCCAAAAGAAGGGGAGAAATCTAGATCGTACAAGCATCATACATTGAACTTGAATTAGAGATCCAGTGATAACTTCTGGTTATTAAGGTACATTGCCTCAAATAAGGGAAAAATTACGTGTTTTCATTGCTTGATAATGCAGGATTTCTTGATACATTTAGCCCGTGTTCATGTATGTATCCCCATCATAATGAGAAAACATCCACACTATGGTCAAGTTATGGTTTACTAATGCGGGTTTAGAAGAAATCTTGCTTACTTTCTGGAAACGAGATTGATGCATAATTCATAATCCAGGTGGTAACTACTTAATCAGAATAGAAGAGGTTAATGAGTTATTGCATCAAAAGATTATTATACCACCACCTACATATCTAGTTTTAGTTAATATTCCTTGAGTACTGAGTTTTTAATACTCTTCTTTATTATTTATCGGCCTAATTATCTATATGGCCAAAAGTTTTATGCATTAAGAGAAGGCTTAATTAGGGGTTTAACCCACTTTTATAAAATAAGCAGAAGAATGGCATAATAATTTAGGGAAATTGCAGTGAATGAGCTGTTTTTTCTAGTTGTTTTAGCAAATAGCCCAAAAATTGTTTATTTGCACGTTAGTTTCAATTAGTGGGTTATTATTGTATTATCCTTGACTAAGAATCTTCTAGTATTTTGAAAATGTCGTAGTGGGTGGTTATTGTATTATCCTTAACTAAGATTCTTTTAGTATTTTGAAAATGTCATATGAAAGCAGCCATAGATGTTATAATAGTGCCGCCTCCTTTATTGTATGCAACCACATTGGTATCGGTGTCCACATCAACACTACTCGACCATCTCTGTAACATTCTGATTTAAAAAAAAACAATAGACTTCATTTGAAGAAAAGAAAAAAGAAGTGACATGTTTGACAGTGTAGGACCTGTGTGAGTTTCTGTGGCATGAACACAGAAAGATTAGATACAAGAATTTGAAAATAAAATAAATGGATGAGTGTGAAGTGTGTGCACGTGTCATGAAGAAAAGCTTACCTCGTGACAACTCTTAAATAGTAAAAGAAAAGAAGTGGTCGTGTGGTGGTGACTAAAGAATTAAGTGAGCATTTTTTAGCTATTTCATTTAAAATGTCCATTAAGTATTTCATTGAAAATTTAGTTCACATATTATTTATAGCTTAAGTAGTGATGGGTGCAGTTTGAGCTCTGCTATCTCTCAATTTCACTTCTCTCTACATATCCTCTCTCACCCAACACAAGGTCCAGGTCCATTGTACGGTTAAAATCATGGTCGACTTGCGCCATTAGAGAAGTGGTGCTTCAGACAGCGGTATATAATATACTATAATATATAAAAATATATTGTGATATAATTTTTTATAATTTTATCAAAAAAATTATAATTAAAAAAATAGTCATTTTTACAAATATAATTTTTTTGTCATTCTCTTACTTATATTTCAAAAATAGACTATTCTATGTAAGTCATTTTAAATCAAATATTAAAAGGGTTCATTTCAAAAACGCTCCCTAATCCTTACCCATTTTTTAAGTATATCCTCAACTTTGACTTTTTTTTCAAAAACGCTCTAACTTTCACGATTCATAAAAAATAATCACATGCTTTGCACGTGATCTTCAATTACAAAATTTTGGACAGCTTTGTCCTTCTGTAAATTTTGTGAATTAATACGGTTTTTTCGTTTTTGATGAAAAAAGTGAAAAGTCATTTGACATAAAAAAGAAAAGACAAGTAAAAAGTAGAGAGGGGGGTTTCAAAATGGGTTATTTGTAATTTATCAATCTATTTTATATGTTATAGCGTGTTTTGCATAGATATCATATCTATTTTGAACACCGTAAGTAATATAATTTTGCTTACGGTGTTCTTTAAATAGTTATTTATTACTATTTGAATTCTTTAAATAGTTATTTATTACTATTTGTGTTGGAATCTACGGTGACACGCGGTAGAAGGCGTGGTGATGTTTTAAAAAAAATTATAAAATGATAAATGATCGCATCGCCGCAGATCTCAAAGATGAAATTTTTTTAATTGAAAAACACTTTTTCAAATCATATCCATTATATTTTTATATATTAAATAAAAGACATACATGGATATAAAATATATCTCTTGTAGTCCAAATTAAGCGTTCTTGCATTACGATGGTCTTGCTATCCCGCAAACGATAGTTTTCGAGATCTACTCCACGATATTTCAAGTCAATACTCAAACACACTAGACGTGTGTGGGCGTGTAGAATATATCAAGAACACTCTTCTGTCTCTAGATGTACTCAACACATAAGATCTAAAGATTCTCGAGAATGATTAATTTTTAAGACAAAACTCTGATAAAAATATAATTAAAAGTTCTTCACAGAACTTTTTTTATTAACTTTTAATCTCAGAGAGCTGCACCCCCTAATTGTAACTGTGTTATTAGCACACTGAAGCCAATATAATAATATCAACATATTTTCTAGATAATGACATATAAGATATTTTAAGAATTTACATAAAATAATAAATTAATTGTAAATGTGCAATTGAAGTGAGACTCACTACAATTGTACAACACTATAGTGCCACACCGCACTGCAGTGTAACATGGGAAGTCACAGTGCCTCACGACATTGTAGTTTCACAACACCATTGTAGTGCCATGTGGCACTACAGTAGTCCATGTCAATCTTTTATTCAAAATCAGTGATTGACATGTGACACTCCAACATGTCACGTGACAATTTCTGTAAATTTATTATTTATTTTAATCAGATAAATATTTAGATATTAGTTAATTCAAAAATTAACTTATATGATCATCCCTATCAACTAGCTTATCTATTAGTTCAAATAACAGATTTAGTTGATTCAAAATTTGAAGAATTATCTCATAATAATTATAAATGATCTAATTTCATAAATTAGATATTTTGTCTCACTTATAAATTAACACAAAATTAATCGATATTATTATTTAATGATACTTTTTGAAAATTACATTAAATAATTCAATTAATTAATCATACATAATTATCTCATAATTATATACTTGTCTGAGAAATATAAATTCTTTTGCAAGTTAGTCATTTTCTCATGTTCTGAAATATTCACAGCTTAGACTGTGTAGTACAGATGTGATTTGGAGACCATAGAACCATAATCCTAAACTCCAATAAACCATATTATTAATTAAACTCTTTAATTAAATAATCTTATTTATTAATTCCATTCTTACTCCACTATAAATATAGAATTACACTTTTAGCATAGTAGTCAATTTCGTTTCAGTGACCATTTCGGTTTTTTAAAAAATAGACATTTCAGATATTTCGGTATTCTGATATTACGTTTCAGAAAAAAATCCCATCATATTTTGATTAAGTTCTAAATATTTATTTGTAAATAAGAATAATGAAGTAATATAAAATAAAATATACAGAAAATTTACTTTGTTTCATTAGAAAAGAGTGTAGAACTATCATTTTCTAAAAAAAAGTCACTAAAAAGTCCAAAATTGCATATTTGCACTGTCCTAGGATCCGAATCCAGGACGCAGAGGCAGCTGGGCGCTTAACCGGCGCGCCCAACACCATTGTAGCATTGTTTACTTTTATTGAGATAACTGGTTTCTCAATGTACTTAATCGAAATATTCCCGAAATATTTCGACCCCTATTCGGTTCTGTTCCTTAGCTGGAACTAGAACATTCCGGCAGTTCCGGTCGGAACACAACGAAATTCACAACTATGACTCTTAGAGATTATAGAATGTATTTACAGAGTATTCTCGTGTAATCCATTGATATAATCATTTCACGTAGTTTCATCCTCCAATTATTGGTTCATAAATTAGTGCTGGTCAAAATTATCATTTTACGTTTCTAATTATCTCTTTATCATGAAGTATCATTAATTCACTAGTGAATGGCTAATTTATAATCTTATTATAAATTTGAGCTCAATACCATTCAATACCAGAATTGACACGAAAGAGAACCAATATATGATTTGTTAAGAAAGCTTGGATTCTAAATCTTGTAAGCCATATTCTCAGCCATTAATATCACTGAATATTTCAAACAAAAGTCGCTAGCCTATTTTACAAACAAACCTTAACGAGTGAGTCAAAAGATCCGGTAGACATGCATAAGAGTTCACGACTACTCAAGATTCAGACTAGTCTACATATGATTATCAGATTGATGTGCATTAAATCTTTATGATAAACAGTAAGTTAATAAATATATTAATCCACATTGATCATGACGTATATAATCTAATTATATAAAGTACATTCACTAAGATGTCTATCCACATCAATGATCCAGATCTAGATCACATGCATTCATAATACTTAGTGAATCATACTAGCAACAATTTATTAAAGGTTCTATATTTTAATATGTTGCAGAAAATTTTATTCATTATCTATGACCTTAATTCTCTCGCACTTATATAAGACCATAGTTTCACTAATGAATATGAAATTTTTAGATATTTACATAAATTATTCAACAATAATTTAAAAGAATAATTATAAGTAAAATGTAATTTCGTTAATTTTATATTAAAAATGTCTAAAAACATGCTTTGAGAGCATTATGCCCAACAATCTCCCACTTGCCCTAAACTAAATGTGGCATCCCTCTCAACCCCATATTTCGCACATGACTCTCAAACGACTTCATAGGAAGTGTCTTGGAAAATGGGTCAGCCAGGTTCTGATCTAACGTTATCTCCATAACAGTCTGATCACCTCGGTGTATGAGCCAGACGTCAACTTTCGACCATCATTATCTGATTCAGAATCAGTATATCCATTGAGATTCAGATCTTCACCTAAATAAACAAGCATACAACTTATCATTCTCTGAACATACTTTAGAATGTGCTTTACTACAATCTAATGTTCTAAACTAGGATTTGACTGATAATGACTGACAATTCATACTGCATAACAGATTTTCGGTCTCATACACAATATAACATACATGAGACTACCAACAGCTGAATCATAATGAACATTTCTCATATCCTCGTCCTTTTGAGGTGTCTTAGGACATTGCTCCTTAGAGAAGACAATTTCATGTCTGGTCAATAGTTGACATTTCTTAGAATTCTCCATAGAGAATCTCTCTAGTACCTTATCAATATAAGATGCCTGAGAAAGTGCAAAGAGCTAGTTCTTTCTATCCCTTAATATTTGGAATCCTATAACATAGTCCGCCTCTCCTAAATCTTTTATTTAGAATTTCTCAGCTAATCACTTCTTTATTTTTGATAAAATTTTTATATAATTCTCAATGAGTAGAATATTATCAACATAAAGAACTAAAAAAACCATTATCTATCTTTTATGTATTTATAAACAGAAGCTTCGTCAACATTTTGCTCAAAGCCATATGATTTAATAATCTCATCAAATGTAAGACTCCAATATCAAGATGTTTGCTTTAATCCATAAGTGGATTAAAGAAACTTGCATACTTTCTGATATTTTCCCTTTTTCGTGAACCATTCTGGTTGCATCATATAGACGCTTTCTTCAAAATAGCCATTCAGAAAAGCTGTTGATATCCATTTTCCATATTTCATAGTATAAACTAGCGGCTATAGATAAAATGATGTGAATGGATTTTAGCATGGCTACGGAAGAGAATGTTTCTTTATAATCAACTCATTCCTTTTTTGTATAGCCTTTGTCTACGAGCATGCCTTGAAAGTCTCTACTTTCCTATCTGCACCTCTTTTCTTCTTGAATATGTTGTCTTACAACCCTCCCACTACAATGTTGTACCGGGGTTTCCTAAACATGAACAGTGGTTTCTGTGGTTTGCCCTTTATCAGTTAATGATAAAGGTGGTTTGATCTCATCAGACTCTAATTCTTCAAGAACTACTTTGCTTCGAGGTTTGTAGTTTTTCAAATAGCCGCGTTCAAAGAATGAAACATTTGGCGATACAAATACCTTTTGATCCTCGTGACTATGAAAGTATCCACTTTTAGTCGCCAGAGCATAGTCAACAAATATACACAATTTAGACCTTGTGTCTAACTTTTTAGTATTGGGTCTAAGAACATGAGTTGGACATCCCCATATACGGAAATGATGCAAACTAGGTTTAGAGTCATTCCATAACTCTAAATGTGTTATGCTTACAGACATAGAATGTAGTACATTCAAAATGTAAGTTTCCGTTTGAAGTGCATATCCCCAAAATATTAGTGATAGTGATGAGTAGCTTAACATACACCTAACCATATCCAATAGTGTTCGGTTTCTCTTTTCTGAAGCACCATTTTGCTGTGGCCTTCCAGGTGTTGTGAGTTGGGATACAATGCCATACAAGAGGAGGTTTACATGTCACAACCTTCTGGTTTCACAGATTCAACCTTTCCTCATTATGTGTGTAAGTTGTATAATTCTCTATATGGTCTCAAACAAGCACCAATGACTTGGTGGTTTGAGAGATTTACATCCCACATGTTGACTCTAGGCTTTGTTGCCTCTAGTGCTGACTCATTTCTCTTTATTTATGCTTCTGCTGAATCTATCACTTACCTTTTACTATATGTAGATGACATAATCTTGACAGTGAATAATTCAGTATATATTCATTCCTTGATTACTCAGTTAAGGTCTGAATTTGAGATGACAAATCTTGGTGTAGCTCAATATTTCATTGGTTTATACATTGGACAAACTTCTACTGGTATTCTAGTTCATCAACAAAATTACATTTTTGATCTCTTACAAAAGGCAAGTTTATCCAATGTTAAACCCTACAAGACACATTTATCTCCTAAAACAAATCTATGTGATTCTACTACTCACCCATTAGATGATGCTGCTCTTTACAGAACTCTTATAAGAGGTAACCAATGCTTCACTTTCACTTGACCTAACATAATATTTGCTGTAAACAAGATTTTTCAGTTTATGCACTCACCTATTTCAGTTCATCTCTCTACTATCAAGATAATCTTCAAGTATCTTAAATGTACTTCAACTCATGGAATTAAGTTCACCAAAGGATCTATTTGCATAAATACATTCTGTGATGTGGATTAGGTAGGGGACAGGACACTTGTGACAGGAAGTATACTTTTGACTTTATCATATTTCTTGGCTCTAATCCTATTTCATGGTCTGTTAAGAAGCAAACAACGATTGTCGAATCTACTACAGAAGCCGAATACAGACCTCTAGCTAATATTATTACAGAATTGTGCTCAATCAGAAAAATTCTCAAAGATGTGCATATAGTTCTTCCTTCTCCTCCTCAACTCTGGCGTGATAATGTTTCAGCCATATCTTTGACTTCCAATCTTGTTTTTCATGTGTGCACCAAGCACATCAAGATTGGCTATGATTTTGTTCGTGAGAAAGTTACTAGGAAAGACATCATTGTGAGCTACATATGTTCTCAAGACCAGCTGGCTGATATGTTTACCTCAATTTTCTTCTCTTAAGTCCAAACTAATGCATCAGTTTGAGGGAGACTGATAGATTACTTACTATGTTACTCTCTTTTACTCAGCTTTAGTAAATTTCCGTCGTAGGTTAACAGACTAGTTTGTTAGCTTACTGTTTTCTGCTAGCTTATGGTTGATATCTGTTGGCATAGGTAGTTAGTCTACTTAGTTATTTTTCTTGTGCTTCTCTTACCTATTTAATGGCTTCTAATGTATTTTGTAAAGGTTAATGAAGAGATCACTTTAATCTTCGATATCTCTCTTTCACATTTCTACATAATTGTGAATTGCTTCAATGATTGCGATTTCCCTTCAATTGTTATGTAGTGATTTTGTGAGGAATTATGGTGGAGATGGAGTCGCGTGGTGATCGTGGATGATTTCATGTGACTTAAGTGTGCTACAATTCTATTGGGTCTAATTAGACAGTTATGCAATTTTTCAATAATTAATCATTTAACTACACAACGGTCGTGTGAATAGTTAAGTGTCATTGTTAGATTTGAGACATGGCTTTTCCTAAAGATAATAGAATGGAACAATGTCATTATCTGGAAAAATGACGGAATTCTAATTGACTATCAATGTTCCTATGCATTTAAGCATGATTACTCCATGTCAATCTTTACCGCCAGAAACTCTATTGAAGCCTAGAACCTCTAGCAGAGTCTATTAAACTAGAATAACATCTGAGAATCGTTTGTATTTCCCTAAATCTGATTTAGGTACATGAAAAATATAAGATTTGATCTTAAACTAAATTATACATTTAAGATCAAACTTATTTCCTTCCCTGACAGACAATAGGCTCTTCACAGAAGCAACACATTGACACCATTCGGAGACCCCTTCATCTGATTGATTTGTTATCTCTTTGTTGTCATGGTTGTTGCTCACAACTTTTCCATCCATGTCTCCCATAAGAAGTTCACTATCTTTTAAAAACACCAATGGCTTCTTAATTCCCATCAAAGGGCGAATAGAAGATAATTTTCTCCAATAAACAACACCAACATCCTCATCCATTATCCACATGTCAAATGATATTTCAGTACCAATCGATGGATAATAAAACAGAGCAATGGACCATTTCCTGTACTTCGATTCACTTTGATCAAAGGAATGAGGAACACTAATTTTATCAAACACCTCAATTATCATATCAAAAGTAAGGATTGTTTCAAAACCATTATCGTCTAGTGCAAACCAGTAATAGACCCCATTGACGAACATCTGGAAGGAAGGAGTATAGAAGACATAAGCACCCATATGGGTCTGAATTCCTCTCCAAGAATATGTACTCAAGAGTGTACAATTCGACCCTGGTTGGATGGAAATGCCCCACACCCTCCACGAAATTTATGATTCTGACAACCTTGTAACCGTTTGATGTGGGATCGTAGCCAAAACCCACCGCATTGGTGGAGGAATCCAAGCCATCGTGCTTTGAAGACGGTTCAGTAAGGTGAAGAATTGAATCAGGAAGCAGTCGGAATTGACGGATTGCACAATACGATGTCACTGCGACAACCGGAGAGACAAATAATGCCGTGACAGTGACCGGAAGTTTCTAGGCCCGGAGAATCCTTAAAGAATGGCAAATCGATATCAAGGGCAGAATGGTGGATTCCATGATCGTATGAGAGCATAGATACTTTATTTTCTTCCCCGCCATTGGTAAGAATTGAAGAGCTGTTTAGCTATGAATCTAGGGTCACGTGTGAGAGCTAACAAGGACTTGCGAAAAGATTTGAAGCGCATCAGAGACTCTTGATCGGACTTCCACCATCACTTCCTCGGGCAGATCGCTAAGGCTCGCCATTATTTCTTCTCTGCTCTTCTTCAGGGTATGTATCTAATCGAGACGAGAAAATCAGAATTCTTTGCTTAAGAAAAGCGCAAAAGATTTTTGCTGGACAACTATCATAAATTTTAAATCAAAATTTTTAAATCAAATAATTTTATGTTGATTTTTTTTACTTCTTTGAATTTCTGTTAAATTTAAATTTTTTTAGTTATATCATTTTATTAATATAAAAATTTAGGCTGATAATCAATTAGTTAATTAATTTGTTTCTAAATTTAATTTTTTTATAAATATCAAACCATTTCAATGTGTGAAATTCAAATAGATCAAATCCTTATTTTTGGGCAGAATTCAGAACCAAAACCATTATGATCTAGAACCTACATATGTACCGACCCCACAATAGTGATTTGTTGAAACTACAAAAACAACGCCGGGCGGGGGGGGGGGTGGTTATTTCAGAAAATCTGTAAAATATTTTTATGCTAGTCACCGATTTAATAGTCATATATTTTTATTTGAAAACTTTAATTATAAAGACAATTTAGTTCTCTTTTCTTTGAACACGCTCTCTCAACTTTAAGTGATTGTATATCTATTTTCCTCACTTCCATTCATATCCGTAATTGCAACAGGGTAGAATGATTGATCCGATGGGATAGGTGGTGCCGGGTGTCCCTCTCGTTCAGTGATCCCCGGAGCGGGGCGTGGTCAAGGGATTCGGGGGTAGAGGAGGTTGGGAGATATGAGTTTCATTTACTGAAACCAAATAGGGTGACAATGAAGAAGTTTTAAGAGCAAGGTTTTATAGGAATGTGATCATGGTTTTTAAACTCTTGATCCGGATAGTAGGATCATACTCTAATCCTCACGATCTAATTCATAAGTAGAAACTTAATTCAAAAGGATCTTATGATCCTATTATATTTTTTGTTTTAGATTGGTAGGATCTTACGATTCTATTACGCTCTTATGATCCCACTAAACATAATTTTGTAAGTTATTCATACGAAAATAATATAAAATTTATTTAATCTGTTCAATTCTAAATTGTTATTCTATTTAAACCACTTAGTAAACTAGTGAAATATACAATTGACTAAATAAATAATTCAAGAATTTTAATATGTAGTTTGGTAAATTATGTTTTTTATAATATTACTAGTACATAATAAGATATTATGATCCACGATATAATTCTATGATCCGATTCGCGAGACATCTCCACGATTCTAGGTAGGATCACGATAATAATAACCTTGAATGTGATTTTCTTTGGATGATAGAGATGTCCAACGGGCCGGCCCGGTATGACACGGCATAATTAGAGGCACTCTTAGGTATGTGAATCTTAAGTGTGTGGGGGCTTAATTGTGTAGGGTATTAATTGTGTCAGATCTTAAGTGTATCGAGTCTTAAGTGTGTAGGGTCCTACGTATATCCGACCTTAAGTCTGTCGAGTCATATGTGTATCACACGCTATATGTGTCGAGCCCTAACTGCTCCGGTCCAAAAGTATATCAACTGGTTCTACTCTTTCATCATACTTGTTAATATGGGTGTGCAAATGTCTCGAAATATCGTCCCGTCCTGAAAAGTCATCCCAAATTGAGCGAGACGGGATGGGACACGGGACAAAAGTCCACGTCCCGACTTTGTCTCATCCCGTCCAGGATATTTTTTTAATTTTAACATTAATTCTTTTGATTTTTAAACTATAATTAATTTCTAACCTTTATAACTTAGTCTAGTTTTTAAATTATTATTTATATTTTTTATAAGAACCGAACTTAAATTTTAATCTTAAACGTTTCTTACTTTCTCTCAATAAACTAAAACCTAACCTATTTTTCTCAAGTATCATTGATTGACTGATCAATCTATTCATCACAATCTATTATAGGGTCAATGGATCGATCTCATTGATTGACCCAAAATTTACAGATCAATAAATGATATATTATTGATTAACTGATCAATCCATTCATCTCAATCTATTATATTGTCAATGGATTGATCATCTCATTGATTAATCCAAAATTTTTAGGTCAATCAATGACATATAATTGATTGACCCAAAAGTATTTGATTTTGATATAATTAATAACTAATTAATTGAATTATCTAATTAATTTAATCTATTCTATATTCAAGATTAGCTATAAATAAGGAAAGAATTGACATCCTTAATTAAATTTTGATTTAATTAATAATAAAAAATCAGATTGGAAAAATCTATAAATTTAGTCATTAGCTATAAACAAGGAAATAATTAACATCATTAATATAATTAATAGAAAAATGAAATAAAATCAAATTTGAAAATCTGTAAAATCAGGGGCTATATCGTATCTTCAAATATCAATTAATCAATAATTGATGACGTGGTAAAAAACTTGTCTATTTTTCTAAAATTGAAAAAAAAATTACTATTTTTTAAAATCAGTTTCAAAACATGTCTGTTTGGTGCAATTACTTAAAAGTTAAGTGCAACAACTTGGCATGTCTAAATTTAACTTAGAGAAATGTCAAATTCAACCCAAAAATCACTAAAAAAAACAGCTCAAAAAGGCAAAAATATGCAGCCTAAAGAAACGGGAAAAATCTCATTCCGTTTGGGATTTTTCCTCTACACGGGACGATTGAGACGAGACAAAAAAGTTCAAAATTCATCATGTCCCGTCTCATGCACACCCCACTTGTTAATTTATGGAGCGTGACTGTTAGCCTTACGTGTAATACGACCATTCGACACATCATAATATAGTTAGGTTAAAAATAAATGTATTAAAATAAATTAATAAATAAAAATACTATATCAATACTTCCTTTAATAAAGGGAGAAGTAGTAGATTTGGTAGAAGAAAGTGATTGTACGGCATCCGAGCCAAGTTGCACCACATAATCAATTTTTTTGGCCAATCAACAAACAAGAGGCGAATTGTTGATAAGTTAACGATTAGGATGAAACCGTTAATAATAAATAATATTAACAGACTCAAAGGAATAATTTATGACGACGGGATATTCTCAAATTCTCTGTTAAAAACACATTGAATACAACTCAGAGCACTCATCGAATTTTATTATTTGTCATACTTTATGTTTTGTTCTTTTTACTTTTAATGTTCGTTTTGTGTGACATTGTAAAAAGTCTTTACACTTTGATACTTTCTTTGAGAGGCGTTGTAGCTGATGACAAAAAAACAACTAAATTTGTCTTCCCTTCATAGAATTTGGATTTTGAGGCTACAAGATTTTTCGGGTTTCGTGCAGCAAAAATCTTCGGATATAATGAGGAGCGTGTAAGTAACTCCAAATATGACATGCATGCACTCTCCAATTTCTGCAACTCTAACATCTTCCTTTCTGAGATCTCTTCAACTACTTTTTTCATTACCATCTCCCACAACCAGTTCTCTTAAGGGTGTATGTCAGGCAAGGATTGCCAAGCCAAGAAGAGACTGGCACCTGTTAACATCCTCTAGCAGAGCAACTTGATTAGCTCTTGTCGTTTGTTCAAACTAAGATAGACTTGATCTGATCGCACTACCAAGTGTAAAAAATATGCATTTTGTTTTTAATTTGTATTAGCATGAGTTGTCCAGATATGGCTAGACTGCCTAAATTCAAATTTATCTTTTACGGAGCATCTGCATCTTGTTTTAGGAGAGATAGGGGAACTCTATTTCTCCCAACCTTATTGTCATTGTTATTGTTATGGTGGGGCTTATTGGTTTTCTTCAATATACAACCACTTTCTCCGCGTTTCAGTTCCACTGCAATTATAAAGAGTTAAACACTGTGACTACTTACTTTACTGATGACCTTCTTTCTTATTTGAGGTGTCAAACCCTTGTTGGATCTTTAATCTAACATTGAACTTATGTGTAAAATAATTATGCATTGTAGACTGTCAAATGAAGTTATACCCAATTAAAATTGATCTACTAAGGTTTGGATAATTGAAGTTTTAATGTATCTGAAAGGTTGTAGACCATTTAATGTGTAGAGACTTTAGGGTACTTTCTATTTTTATGATAGGCTAAGACAGAAATACTAAAAGATGAATTATCTACAAGTGGTTATGGTCTCCAGGTCACACGATAATGGAAAACCATTCTATTCTCCATAATATCTCATCGTTAGAGAGAATACTGAGAGGTTTTATCAAAAGAGACTCTCGAATAGAGAATCGTGTAGATCTGGAAGGCCAACCGCTCGGCTCTAAACAACAATCTATCTTCTTTGATTTATGTACACCGCCATTCTATAATTATTTTGATTCTTGATGTGTTCAATATGAGATCTTGGGTTTTATTGAGATACAGTTTATACCGAAATGATTTTGAATCTAACAACCCTATCACCTCAAAATTCAAATATTCATGTCAGGGCTTTCAAGCTAAGACCTTGTCTGTCAAATACTCACGCACGCCTCCCTTCTTCAAAAGAATCTAAATATTTGTCTTCTACTAGCAGATTACAACTTACCCAATCTCATCCACCTTGGCATTGAAAGTTATTGGGCATGTTTGTGTTTATCTTACTTAAGAAGGTTATGGTTGATATTGAAAGCATCCTTAATTAGAAACTTCATATGGTGAGGGAAAATAAGAAACACTCGGGGACAAAAGTGAAATGGTAGATGTCTTTCGAAGGGATTTTGTTGGTCTTGGTATTAGTTAGGACCTTTGTAGTTAGAACTCGGCAACCACTGTTCGTATCTTCTAACTAACCTTTTTTGGCTCTATCTAGAGTAAATGTTATCTTGATTATCTTGTCAAGTAGGGGCTCTATCCTCATCGTCAAAATCTTTAATGATAGTTCTTGGAATTGGAGTAAGCTTCTCAAAGTCAGAACTTGGTTTACTGCTGTAGAAATGATGAACCTTTCTGGTTATGATCTTTTATTGAAGAAAAAATTCTGTTTGTTTACAATGAGGGAGGATGTATATATACAAATGATTCTAACGGTTGCCTATGATCTCCTATGACTCCAACGGATGCCTACTTGAAGCCTGAAATCATTTTTTACCAGAAATGGTTAGACACCCACTGTGTTTGGTGAAAGTCTCTGTTCTGCTTCCCTCTTTTGCCTATGATGAAGATTTTCTTCTGAGGCTGCAACTTTTCTTTCTTCAACACTCCCCCTCAAGTTGGGTTCGTATAGGTTGATCGAGCCTAACTTGTCAAGTATTCTTTGGAGGTTATTTTTGTCAAGGGCTTTGGTGAAGATGTCGGCTAGCTGGTCTTCACTACGTACAAAGGGAATGATGATTTCTCCAGACTGTACTTTCTCTCTTATGAAATGACAGTCCACTTCAATATGTTTGGTTCTCTCGTGAAAAACGGGGTTCATTGCAATATGACGTGCTGCTTGGTTGTCACAGTGCATCTCTATCGGTTTTCTTATCTTGACCTTCATGTCTTCAAGGAGATGTCTAATCCATGTGAGTTCGCTAGCAGTGGAGGCCATGGCTCTGTATTCTGCCTCTGCACTTGATCTTGCTACAACAGTTTGTTTCTTGCTCTTTCAGGTCACTAAATTCCCACCTACAAAGACACAAAAGCCAGTTGTAGATTTTCTATCATAACTACCTGCCCAGTCAGCGTCGGTGTATCCAACAACGGAGTTTACCCCGGTTCTCTTCATCCATATCCCTTGGCCGGGTGTTCCTTTAAGGTATCTGAGTATCCTTTCTGCGGCTGCCTGATGATTTATGCAGGGTGCGTGCATGAATTGACTGATAACGCTAACTGCAAAAGTGATATCTGGTCTTGTGACCGTTAGATAAATTAGTTTTCCTACTAGTCTCTGATATTGGCCTATATCAATTATTGGTTTGCTATCATTCAGTCCTATTTTCATGTTGGTTTCCATTGGTGTGCTAGCAGGTTTTGCCCCTATCATGCCTGTTTCTTTTAACAAGTCTAAGATATATTTTCTTTGAGATAGAAACAATCCCTTCTTCGAGTGAGCTATTTCTATCCCTAGGAAGTACTTTAGTTTTCCTAGATCTTTAATATCGAACTCTCCCTTTAGAAATTTTTGAACACTCCATATTTCATTGTGGTTATTTCCGGTGATGATAATGTCATCTACGTAGACTAAAACGATGGTGGTGGAGTTGTTCGTGTGTTTGACGAACATAGATGAGTCAGACGTGCTTTTGACGAAGTTAATCTTTAAAAGAGATAGGCTTAATTTTCCATACCATGCCCTTGGTGACTGTTTCAGGCCGTAGATAGCCTTCTTTAATCTACATACCAGAGATGGGTGCGTTGCTTTCTCGTGTCCTGGAGGTAGGGACATATATACTTCTTCTTCTAGATTTTCTTGGAGAAATGCATTTTTTACATCCATTTGATATAGTTCCAAGCTGAGGTTGGTGGCAACGGATAGTAGCACTCGGATTGTGTTCATTTTTGCTACTGGAGCGAACGTCTCCTGGTAATCCACTCCATATGTCTGAGTAAAGCTTTTGGCAACTAGTCGGGCTTTATATCTCTCGATAGTGCCGTTGCTGTTGCATTTGGTCTTGTAGACCCATTTACATCCTACGGGTTTCTTCCCGTTGGGTAATGGGATTATGTCCCAAGTTTCATTTTTTTCCAAGGCTAGGAGTTCTTCATTCATCGTCTTTCTCCATTTAGGGTCGAGTTGGGCTTCTTGATAGGTCTTTGGCTCATCTGTTTCATCAATTTTTTCCAAGTATGCCCTATGGATGTTAGAGATTTTATCATAAGATAGGAAATTTTAGATAGGGTATAGAACCTGATGGGACACGTAGTCTTTTAATCTTGCTGGGGGTTGAGTTTGCCTTGTTGATCTTCTTACGATTACTGCTTCATCAGTGACAACTGCCTCATCAGTTACTCCCCCTGAGGTAGTTGTCTCAGGCGCGGTTGATGTGGTATCCTGTTCCTGTCTTATGATATCGGAGGAAATAATATTGTTAGGTAGCGGAAACGTTTGGTGGTGGTTATGATTGTCGGAGTCCTTCGGGTAATAGGATTCTAGTTCTAAAAATTGTACATCGCGTGAGATGTAGAGTTTATGGTTTATTGGGTCGTAGCATTTATACCCCTTTTTTTTCAGCGGAATACCCCAAAAATAGGGTTTTGACTGAGGTTCTATCCAATTTATCAAGTTTTGGAATGTGTACTTAGCTTGTACATCCGAATACTCGTATGTGATCAAGATTAATTTTCCTACCCTTGAGAATTTCTAGAGGGCTTTTCAGATGCAATTTTACACTGGGTAATCGATTGATAAGATATGTTGCTGTGAGTATTGCGTCCGACCAGTATTGTTTGGGTACGTTATTTTGGAGGAGGAGAGCCCTAGTCATTTCAAGAAGGTGTCAGTTTTTACGTTCTAAGACACCGTTTTGTTGTGGGGTGTGGATACAGGTGGTTTGATGTCGTATACCCTTTTGTTTAAAGAACTCAAAAAAGGAGTTGTTAGTATACTCGGTTCCATTGTCAGACCTAAAGATTTTTATGGTTGTTTCAAATTGAGTTTCGACTAACTTGTTGAACTCTTGAAACGACTGAAGACTTCATTTTTTTATTTCAAAAGATATAACCATGTGGTGCAAGAGAAATCATCAATAAATGTAACAAAATATTTGAATTTATTATATGAGTCAACTGGGGCAGGTCCCCAAACATCAGAATGGATTAATTCAAAACATCGTTTTGTCGTACGACTAGATAGTGGAAAGGGTAACCTGGTTTGTTTTGAGAGTTTGCAGACTGAACAACTGCTAGAGTCTGAATTACAACCAAGTAATTTGTTTAGGATTTTTTCGGAGGGATGACCAAATCTCCAATGTAATATTTTGTCTTTTTGTACTGTACTGGAGGTGGCCAGACATGTTTTGTCGATATCTTCTAAGTAGTACAGACCGTTTCTAAATTTCCCTTCACCAATCTTCCTCCCGGTGACTCGATCCTGAAAAATTACTTTGTCAGGTGAAAAGGTAACATAGCAGTTTAAGTCTTTGGTTATCTTACTGACGGATAGGAGATTGGAGTTAAAATTGGGTAGACAAAGTACGTTGTTAATAGTTTTTGTGAAGAGTGTGGTCGACCCTGTGCCAAAAATTGGAACTTTATTTCCATTGGCTACCGTCACGTGTTGTGGTTTTTCTAATTTAGTGAGACTGTGTAGATTTTTTGTGTTATAAGTCATGTGGTCAGAGGCACCAGAGTCTATTATCCAGTGTTCTAAGTTGTGACAGAAATTTGCAGATTTAGAAAAATAATTGACAGTATTGCAAATGGATGAACCTGAGGTATCGCGCAAAAATTCTCTGAATTGTTTGAGCAGTGTAGCCATCTGTGCGTTGTTGTATGGGTGCAGGTCTGCTCTAATGGATCCGGATAGGTCTATTTCTTCCATTCGGTCGGGTCGGTACCCATTGCCCGAACCGGGTCCATCTATCTTGTGTGCCCTGCGGTCTGGGTCGGGTCCTGACCTGTGACCCGCTCCGCTGAAACCCTCGGTATAAATGGGGAAAGGTTTCGCGGAGCCACCTCGCTCGTCACTTTTCGCGCAGCTCCCTCGCTCGTTCTGGAACTTTCTCTGGTTCTGCCGGAGATGAGGGTGCAGGTTCCAGCACCGATCGTGGGTGTGCCCTTCCTTTCGGCAGTGGCTGCATTTCACATGCTCGCCTGGTTGTCCGCGGTGTCTTCCCCCTTCCTTAGGGTTAGGGTTTTTGAGGAAGCCGCGGGTCGCCATGGCTAGTGCCTCCGCCTTATCATCTCTGGTACTCATTACTCGTCGCCTGGTTTCTTCTCTTTGAACCATGGCTGAGACCGTGGTAAAAGTTGGCTTCTCTGTCGACATCAAGATCTGAGCTCGGAATGCTTCGTAGCTTGAGTCGAGAGCCGTCAAGAAGTGGTAAACCATATCCTGCTCAGCCTGTTCTTGGAGTTCCTTCTGGTCAGTGGTAATCGGTCTTAGGGTTTCAAGTTCTTTGAACTTAGATTTTAAAAACCCGGTTAGCTCCGGTACTGATCTGTCCCCCTGTTTTGCTTGGGAGATCTCTCGTTTAAGTTCAAAGACTTGCACAAAATTGTTTGTTCACAATAGTTGCTCCGGATTTCTTCCCAGAGTTCTTGTCTTGTTTCACAAAAACAAAAAATTTCACTGAGTTTTGGGTCTATTGAATTAGTTATCCAGGTCATTACCTGGCTGTCCATGATGTCCCATTCTTCTGAGTTTTGGTCTGGTCTTGGCTTACTGCCGTCCACGAAGCCCAGTCTGCCTCTTCCTTTCAGGCTCACCCGATCCGCCCTGGCCCACGGTATATAGTTGTGGCCAGTGAGCAGGATGGAGGTTAGTCTGGGATTGGTGTCATGGTGGTGAAACTGGCCGGAGGTTGATGGTTCTGCCATATGTGTTGGTTCTCAGAATCACTGTTCTGATACCTTGTAGAAATGATGAACCTGTTGGTTCTGATCTTGAAGGGAAAATGATGAGCTGTAGAAATGATGAACCTTTCTAGTTCTGATCTTTTATTGAAGGAAAAATTCTGTTTGTTTACAATGAGGGAGGATGTATATATACAAATGATTCTAACGGTTGCCTATGATCTCCTATGATTCCAACAGATGCCTACTTGAAGCCTGAAATCATTTTTTTACCATAAATGGTTAGACACCCACTGTGTTTGGTGAAAGTCTCTGTTCTGCTTCCCTCTTTTGCCTATGATGAAGATTTTTTTCTGAGGCTGCAGTTTTTCTTTTTTCAACAACTGCACATTACTAAGCTATTATTGGTGTTGGGGTAGACTTTCTATGCGGTGTAGCCCTTGACATCTTTTGGGTTTTCTTGTGCATAGATTTAGTATATGCTTGATACTCTTGATATTGGTTAGTTTTTTCACACTCAAGTTAGTAAGGTTATTCTTCAGGGTGATTGAAACTGACATGTAACAAATACTAGTGCCCCCATGGAGGTCAAAGTTGCCTCATAAATCAGGCTAGCCCACAAACTACTTGACATGACTATTGGAAATGGAAATCTGCTGCCAATGGTGAATTCTCCATTTACTCAGCTTAATCCCTGTTGACCAACCCTGGTGAGGAGGTTTCTCTGACTAAGTGACATCAGTGCAATGTTCCATGGTACAACTTCATAACCTGGCTTGCTTTCAGAAATAGGCTAACTACTAAGGTCAAGCTTATGAACAGGGAATTAGCACAACACTCAAATTATGCATTATGTATGACATTAATGGTGATTGAGCTAACTCACATCATCTCACAAGATAGTTGTTGTCTCATACTAGATGGAAAGACCTTAGGACTCTGTTTTGAATCTTGCTCTTGTGGCTTTTATATATACTATTTGAAAATTGAAAAGAAATAAACCATATGCTTTATGAAGGAAAGCCGCAAGATAAACTCTTTTGTAAAACCAGACAAGGTATGTTTACTAAATTTTTGAATTGAGGATTTGGATCAGGGATTTAGATTGAAAATTAGATTTAGAATTTGCATCAGTACGTAATTATGTTTATCATAAATTTAAATTATATTTTATTAAGTGATTTAGATTATGTTATATTAGATTAATTTACTATTATATCATTTAATAATAAATTGTTAATTTGAGTGATAACTTAAAAAAATACTTTTGACTTTGAACATTAAATGTAACAAATATTTAGATTTAAATTTTGAATCTCTCATTTTTCGTTGGATTAGAAATTCATAAAAACTTAGATTTCAAATTCAATAATAAGGTGGGTCTCACATAAATGTTTTAATCTTTTGTACTAATCCAATTTCAGCAAGTAAACATGGTCATAGTTAATTTGGTTAAAATAGCCTTTGGATGTTAGTTTTGCAAACCAAGACCGGCGTGCGCAATATATGACATGAGTGACGATCGAATCGTTAGCAACATAATTTTTTCTTGAAAAATATTTTTTCTGGTTCAATCTATTTATATATTTATTTAATACGCAAGATGATATAATATACTTCGAGTGATAACGAGATTGATTCTTTAAACTCTTCACAAATGATCGAGTTTCTCAAGCACTTACAATAACTATCCAATTTTTTTACCCTTTACATCTATGACAACTAGTCTCTCATACTAGATAGATGAAAGTGTGATCATTTAATGGAAAGTGATGGATCACGCACTCACTTTTCAACTTCCGTTTTTAACACATAAGAAAATGTGATAAAAAAAAAGGACAACTGTTTTCAAATTTTTTTTGAGTGATTGAAAAATGAAGTACCAATATAATTTGTGTTAGTTTCACCAACACCCACGTAACTTTGTCAATTTTTAACCATACGATCGTAAAGAACAAACATCTCATTCATCCAAAAATTTATTAATTTTCCTTGTTAACTTGGTCATGCTCCTAGCAAGTGACTTTTTATGACATATGAGTAGACATATTTACCCTTAATATTTCATAAGCTTAACCTCTTCATTACATGTTTGGACACTTCAGAGAGGATGGTTGATGTCACTATTGAAAGATGAGAACGATCCAACGATAAAAAGAGAATAGAAAATAACTATTAAATATCTCTTTCTCGGGGCTTTTAAAATTCAAATCCTCTTTTAGAGAAATTTTGTTGTTTCTTTTATTCTTCAATCTGTGTTTTTGCATACTAATTTGACTTGAACATATGGGAAGTACTGCTTTCTAAGTACCTTTCATTTCAATCCATATTTTCTAGTTTTCATTTTTCTACATAGTTTGGAGCTATTAAAATCTTGTTGAATCTAGTATGGCCTCATATCTTGCTTTTTGTTGATGAGATTCTGACCGCCCTACAATATTAACATCTTCCAATCAGGTCTTGAATAGGGAAAATGTAAATTTTTGATAGAAACATATTTTTTTCAATCTAGATAATTTATTTATGTTGTTAAGTTTTAACTGCGTTCTCTTACTCTTGTTTATTCAACGTTAACTCGGAGAATCAAGCGTAATTAGAAGCCTTTATTGCTCTAAAGCCCACCGGGTTTTCACAGAAAATCATATTTTGAAGAGGAAATATGAAAATGAAGGAGACGGCCGAAGAAGAAAAACCTAGATCGTAAACTCAGTTTTCTCCCACACTCAATTTATGAAGGCAAATGCAGAGACATGGTTGCAAAGAAAAACTCCAAAATGGCAATGGATATGCCCAACCATCTAGTGAGTTGACAAACACAATTCACTCAATCTGTACCCTAGTAACTTAGGGTAAAAAATTGAAATGATGAGAATAAAAATCACGTCCTTCTAGTGTCTTAACGCATATACCAGAATATATTTGACAGTTTAGATTGATGATCATTTTTATTCAAAAATGTAGCATCAAAGTTGAAAATAACAAAAATAAAAGTTGAGATTTAGAAATATCGGCAACTGGAGAGTTGGAGGAGACATTTTGTAGTTTTCTTGATCATATAACATTTTATAAACTTTGACAAGACAATTGCCATTTAAATTACTAGTAAAATACCATGTGCTTCCCACATGATGAAAAATTTGATAAATAATAATTAAGATTTAACAATTAGAATAAGTAAACTCTAAATATTTAATTTAATTTTTTTGTTTATAGACTTACCGTTTTATAACCAGATGTACACAAAAACCTTCATATATTTTTTCTACAGTTTCAACATCTTTTCCAACCAAAACATTTATCCATGAATGGGAAGATTTTTTAATTTTTTTCTCTTCATTCTTCAATAGACAAATTTGAATATCTTTTCCAATTCCTTTCATTTTCGTCCTTTCTTTATTTTTCTACATAAAGAACACAAATAATTAACACAATACGTAGTTTATTCTCTATATATAATTATACTAATGTGTAATCTTTTGCAGAAGCATGCTGAATTTCATTGCTATCTTCTGAATTTGTCATGAGTGTCAAAGTCTATGTAGTCTATTTCTCAAGTTTAAATTTATGCTTGAATGCTTAGAGAAAAAAAAGAAAGTGAGTTAAATAAAATAACTATTTATACGTTCTCCTATGTATGTTATATACTTGCAAAAAAAATATTGATTCATTTGTTTATGAAAATACCATGACCTATAAATTGTCTTCATACCTATCATAACAAAATCTATCTCTCATACGAATAGACCAAACTGTAAAATATAATAAATATGAGTTGTTGGTGAAATTTCATGTACTAATTGGGTTATACTCATATATGTATGTAGAGAGTGGGTAAGTATGATTGAATACTATTAAAAAAAGTTTATTTTGTTTAAACGAATAAAATATCATTTTATGAACTCTATAACATCGTCAATATTTATAGTTTTTTTTATCAAGCTCTTTCATCTCTCAGTTTGTGAACGTTTTGGTGCTTGCTTAGAAGACGCATATCATATATGTATTCATTTTTTCCACGCTTCTTGCACTTTATTTCCCTTCACAATTTATCACTTTTCATACAAATAAGATGGCAAGACAATTAGACAACCCTCAATACATATTTATACATTATTCTAATCTTCAAAGTTTAAGAATCACAAATGAATCTCTGATCAGATGATTTAATAAATGTCATGATCAAATGA
Source organism: Datisca glomerata (assembly GCA_003255025.1). Classification (NCBI taxonomy): domain Eukaryota; kingdom Viridiplantae; phylum Streptophyta; class Magnoliopsida; order Cucurbitales; family Datiscaceae; genus Datisca; species Datisca glomerata. Next base: position 469,055 of record QANY01013502.1, read on the forward strand.
TTTAATAGATGTCATAATGAGATTAAAATGGTTCACTTTAAATGTAAGAACCTTGTATGATGTATGAAAATTATGATGTGAATGTAGTCACTTTTTTTTATTCTTATCAAATTAATATTTTAAATGAATTGGTTTAACATGATTTTTGTATAAACTAATAAATTAAATGAAATTAAAATTGAGTGCTGCCACTTTTTTTATTCTAATCAAATTAATATATTAAATCAATTAGTTTAACACGAATTTTATTCAAATTAATAAATTAAATCAAAAGTTGAAATTTAAATTCAAATAAGTTATTTTTGAAAATAAAAAATTTCTCCTTCCAAAGTATAAGATTTAATAATCTTTATTTAATACTCTTATCAGATAACATTTTTTTTCTTATTTAAATCATTAACGTATCAAATCACAATAAGAACAAAAAGAAACTGAATAATAAGCCGAGAAGAAGGTAATCCTCTTATCTTATAATAGATAATCTGATCATAATGAGAGAATCTGATATAGATTTCTGAAAAATTCAACTACATAAGCTCTCTCTCTCTCTCTCTCTCTCTCTCTCTCTCTCTCTCCTACAAACAGATTTAGAATTGAGAACTAACTCCAAAGGTTGAATTGAGCGGTGAAGGTGATAGGGTTTCAATGAAGGAAATATGGCTTCCAGAAGAGATTGTAGTCGGTATTCTGTCAAATCTACCGGTGAAATCTGTGGTGCGATTCAGGTCTGTGTGCAAATCATGGTATGGATTCACTAGAAACCCTTATTTCATAACTAAGCATCTTTTGATTTTTAATCGGACCAGGAGTGACAATATCCGATTCCTAGTCACGAAAACAAAATATTCTAAGCGGAAGCGGAAAGTTTGGCTCACTTTACACTCAGGAAAAACACTTAAATCGTGTGGAGTCGTCGATTCTTTCCAATCCTTTAGATTCGAAAAAGGACGTGATTACATACCGTTTCTATTAGGGCCTTGTAATGGCATATATTGTGTATTCCCTACCAGGTTTGATAATGATGCTATTACTTTAATCAACCCTTCTCTTAAAGAATCAAGGACTCTTCCTCGGTCTTCTCCAACGGTCAGAAGCCTAGCAGCTTTTGGTTTCGGTTTCGATTCTAAGATTAATGATTTCAAGGTTGTCAGAATCGGACGTATTGAACCAATGTCGTATACAGTCCCCCTTCCTCTTCACGCAGAGGTACTTACATCAAACTCTAAGTCCTGGAAATTAGTCGACACCACTGTGCCAGTTACTACTTTTTCTTGTTGGAGTCGTCCTGTTTTTGTTGAATCATTGCTAGGTGTTTGTCACTGGTTTGTAAGATATGATTTTTGGGGCGAGCTGATAATTGGATATCACATTGCCGACGAGGTGTTCGATAAAAGGCGTACTCCAAATACAACAGAGCTTGGAGACGCTCTTCCAAATATTTCTTTGTTGAATGATTCTTTGGTTTATGTTAAGCAGCAGTGTAGTCGAAGCTCGATACCCGTCTATCATATATGGAAAACCAGTAGGTATGATGTTGATGACTTGTGGACTAAGCTGTATATTTTAAGGCCTGATATAAGCTATTTAGGTGATCTGGGTTATGTCAATGGATATTTGTATTTGGGATCTTCCAAATGCATGTTGGTATCTGATGCTAACTCTGCAAAACCTAAGACCATCCAAGTCCTAGATAATTTTGGTGGATTAAGATCTGTTCATAACTACATGGAAAGTCTGATTTCAATCAAGAAAGGCAGAAAGTTGAAGTGCCTATATTGAGGGTTGGCGAAAGGCGAACGTTTTGCGAGCAACTGGCAGCGTCATGTCATCTATTTTCAATATTTCATTATTCTCTATCAATTTTCTATTTTTTCACATTATTAGATTTGCATACGAGTAAGTTATGTCAAAGGAGGTCTAATGTAAGACACTTGTTTTGATGGAGATGAGGAACCCGATTTCTGCTGCTTCAACAACTGGTTTATTTATGTATTTATTGCTTAGTTATGTTGTCTTGTTTCTATCGAATACATACATAAAGTTAGTATTTTTAAATATGTAACTAAGATTTAAAATATATAGATTAAGATGTTATGCACGGTGAGTAGAGGTTGTATTTAGGCCAAATCTGGCCGCCGTCTAGATCGGGACAGATAAGATCTAACCTACTTCTAATAGTGAATTTAAAAACATATATAATATATATTTTTTTTAAATTTTCATGCCCAATCAAATTCACCTTTTTAACCTTTTGTTTGTTAATCCCGAATCCAAAACGAAAAGCTAATCCGAATCCAAAAATATATTGCTAAAAGATACAACTTCAGATGATGAGCTGTTAAAAATTTATTTCTATAATGTCTCTCATTTGATTCGGATGGTCAGAATTAGAAAAATTAAACATCTTGAAAAGAAAGTAAAACTTAATATCAATGGTCGGGTTCATTCTCTGGAGTTCTTGAGGCGTCTTCATTCCTCAAATGTATAGGTAGGGCACCTTCTATGTTGGCGATCGCCAAACCCTTGTTTCTGTATGGATGACCAACAAGTTGAAAAAAAGTTAGAAGTAACTTCAAGTAATAGCATCTAGAGCACGAGATGATTACTTACTGGACGAAATAAAAAAGATTGGCATGTTCTGCACACTCGATACTTAAAAATTGATATTCTTTGTTTATCTTTAATCGAATGATAAAGTCAAAGAACCTCATTCTCGAAGTACCAACATCGTGTTTCTTGAATACGACATACTTAATCTGATGGCAAAAAGAAAATATTGTAAAATAAAAAAATAAAATAAAACATGGAGTGGAAGTAAGATATAAAAATGCATGAACTAATAAATATAGAGATCGGTACCTCCCCGTACAAAACATGCGTAGGAGGCCATGGAAGAAACAGGAAGCTGTCTTCTAGTGGATACAACATGCCATTCTTAGATTTGAAAATCGAATTCACCATATATTTGCCACTCTCGCTTAGAAAACTTCCACATCGGGTAACTATGATATCCGATAGACCTTCTAATATATTACTGAACACCATCACAATTTTATTCTAGCAAACACATGGCAACAAGAATATTATAAACCCAGAATATATACGAGTGTATAATATCTCACTCAATACATACAAAGAAAGCAGTCTCTAGCTAACCAGATCGGTAACTTACTAGCTCGTACAACGTACAATTATTTGTTTACCTTGTAGAAGGGTTTTAACTTGCCCTGGTATTTTGTCAGCATAATTTCTTCAGTCAAGGACAACTTTTTTCTAGCCACATCATTGCTCTCAAACTGCATGTGTAAATTAAATAAGAATAGAAAAATAAAAGGGTTGAGAATAAGCTGGCGGCGGTCGTTCTAAAAAACACCTAAACTCATGAGAACGCAAGTACCTGAAAAACAATATGTTGGTGCTTGGTACTTCCTTTGGAGAATGGTCTAGTAAGACTAATGACTAAAAAGGAAGACGTATTATTCTGGCTAGACTGCGCAAACATAGAGAAACAGAATGTTAGCTAGATTTACACAACTATGTGAGAAACAGGGTGTTTGATCTTTGTTTATTAATATTTGTAAAATCTAACACTTGAGAAACACTAATTAAGTTGGTGGGTTGAATTAGAAAATATAATGATAGTTACCAAAAAAAGAAGTTTAATTGATTAAATAGATCAGGGAACAAACCTGATCAAGTTGAAATATGTGAGCCACGTGGTTATAAGGAATTAGGAACTCATAGTTATGACCCAATTGTTTGAGTCGCAAGAATGACTCATGCAACTGCACATTGTAATGACCACTACATAACACACACACACACACACACACACACAAAGGGTCACTTTCTTTACAACCTTACATAATACACAAAAATTTTAATAATAATTAACTTAAAATGATGAGACCCGGCTTTCAAAAACGTACTTTGGGGAGAGAATCTTTATTCTTTGAAATTCAACCACAGCTAATTCTTCGCCTACATTACTAGCGTTGGATAATGATAATATTCTTTCTTGAAAAACCTAAGAGAGAAAAGGGACGACATAATTAAAACCAAAACAGTGGGGCCTGTAGTACATTGTTATAATAATAATAATAATACCTGCGCAGGACTGCTGTCTTCCCGAACAAAATCAGTGCTGGAGTTGGGGATAAATAAGGTTATCCCGCACAATGAATCTTTCTGTGGATAATTTCAAAACAAACTTCATTTCCGTCATGATATGAATGTCTAAACTATTTTTAAAGATAAACCAAAAACAAACCCTAAAACTATTATATTTAATTAATATTTATAAAATTACAATCTAATTAAAATGTAATCAAATTTATAAGATATTAAAAATACTGAAAAAGATATCAAACAGAAATATATAAAGAATTGGAAAGTACGAAAAAGAAGCAGAATATGTTCTTGTTTTTTTGTTCCTTGCAAGATTTTCTTTCTTTTTTTTATTATCAAAACCATTAATAAAACCAGAATATTAATACAAAGAATTAAGTCAAAAAGATATTAATTAAGTCATAAGATTTTATTTATCAAAACCAGAATATTAATTAAAAAAAAAACCAAAATACAAAACGTTAAGGAGGCCTGAACCGACCTCTCACACTAATTCTATCAGACTCAATCAGGTAAGAGATAATTAAGTCAAAAAGATATTAATTAAGCCGTAACATTGAGACCCTTAGATTGCAGAAAAAAACAAGAATTGAGAGAGAGAGGGGGGGGGGTACAATCTTGAATCTTTAATAAAGATTCACAGTAAGTACGTAAGTCAATTGACCTGCGCATTAGGATCTCCTTCAATCAACTCCAATTTAACCTCATTTGGTCCTTGAATTTGGACTCTTGACAGCTCGCCTATTGGAACTTTAATATTTCTCTCTGAATCTATCACAAGAGTCAAATCACCTACTTCAAAAAACAAAAGAATAGTTGTTAATATGGCCAAAGGGCAGTAAAATCTTGAATCTTTATGAATGAGTACTAACCCATATCTAACTCAGCTGTGGCTCTGACACATTTCTCTATCTCACACTCTTGTGCTTGAGTCATGGCTTGGCTTGCTACTTGGGTTCTTGTTTGTCTGTCATGGCTCCGAATTAGAAATGGTTAAATACGTACACCAACTTAGTTTTGAACTGATGATGATCAAGAACTCAAACAAGATTAGGAATGAAGAAATTCCTAGACTCTCTTTTCTACGTACTAACTCTAGAGAACCAGAAGAATATAATTTTGCAATTATGAATTCATATGATCTCTCTCTCACACTACATAAACAGTATAAATACAAGTATGTATGAGAGCTAGAAAAATAACTGAATAATTAACTCAAGTGCCAGCTCATCAAAACTAAACAACTACCATTAACACTAAGTATAACTGAATTTAACTTCCAGACTACAAAATATTTCATTCTTTAATTATTACTATTTTTTTTGTCAAGATAATTTTGCTAATTTAAGTTATGGGAAATATTTTAAAAAATATTTTGCTAATTCAAAAAATAGTTTGATAATTTTGCTAATTCAAGCAAGCCACCATGAAAAACAGCGAACAAAGCAAACTAATCAACTAAGCCAGAAATGTATCTAAAGGCCAATTTATTCATCGCGCAATCTACTATCACAGCATAGGGGGTATACAACCAGCATTCAATTATCATCTTGTATCATTGAACATGTTGCTAAAAATCCATTCCACATAGGTTGTATACACATTCATAACAAAGTCTTGATGAGCAAGGTTTAAGAAAATCTATGGAACTGTTTTTACTCAAGTTTTAGAATTATAATCCAATCAAATATTTTTGAAGTTTTATAAACTCATCCAAATAATCGTTACTTGTGCTTACCACCTAGCGAAAGTGGGTGTCATGCCAGCACAAGCACCTGCAGCAAGTCTTCCAATCATAGAGAGCTCGCAAATTCTTAGTATTCAAGAAGCATGGTTAAAGAACTCTCTGAACTTCAATAGATACACATAAAAGAAAACTACATGTCATGTGCAAAATTATTGACATACATACTCATTGAATAGTTCAAGACATCAGCCAAACCTTGACTTGTCATAAACCACAAAAAGGCTATGGGTCCTAAAAGCACGAGACGCAGTCACAAGCACTTCAAGATGCGTGCTGCGGCTATCACAGATGAAGGCATGGCGATCTGTTGACGAGCAAGACGACGCAAGCACTCCAAGATGCATGCTGTGGCTTGATATCACAGATGAAGGCATGGCGCTCTGTTGACGAGCAAGACGACGCGTCCCAACACGTAACTTCTCATTATCACCCCTATCAAGTAGGTTGTAGTAAAAAAACTAAGTACCACAGCGTTATACTACTAGATTATGAAGAGCAACTAAACTAAACATATTGCATATATGCACCTCAAAGAACACAAAAGGAATCCCCTACAACCAATCTCTGGGAAGTTACAAAGCTACTACATCCCGTCATTAGCAAATACCTCTGCTGTTGACCTAATCACAAAATCCATTGATACCCTACAATTGCAGATTTACTTCCTCAGATATTACCACAAAATGCATATAATTGCCGACCAATATGGCATGTGTAGAAAAAGAAATTCAAAGAGGAAAATGATTTACCTCTGAATATATGCTCCACAGTTGGTGTCACTTGACTCATGTCCCGAGAATGTAAACGGCAGCAGCTATGTGAAAAGATTGTAATTCAACTGAGTGCAAATTCAAAATTGAGAACTTAGAAGTAGTGAGATGACAACTATTACTAAGTGAGGCAGACAATCAGTAGCATGTTTTTGAAAAACTGAGAACCCTCCGTGCGTACTCATATCTGAAGCTGTCAAAAATCTTGCAAAACGAATGAACCACTCGTTGTAGGACTTACAGGCTCACTTCGTTGTAAAGTTATCCCTGTCTTATCCCACCTCAAATCATTTCATCAAACTCCTGTCCTGCCTCTACAAATCAGATCGCTTACCAAGATAAAGTGAAACAGGGATAAAGGATCGCCTTCTCCCAAAGCCCTTTGGCCACGAAACATCCCCCAGGCCTCCCATTGACTATAACTGAGAAGTTAGCTGACGACGAGCATCCCTTCATCCACCTGCGCCAGGTAAAACCCTAATTTTGAAGAACTGAATTGACAAAATCTCAGTCCACATGATCATATGCATTTTCAAAGTCAATCTTGAACATGAAGCTGTCTTTTCTTTTAGAGAAGTACTCCGTCACTATTTCATTCGCCACTAAGGCCACATCCCAAATTTGTCTACATATGACGGACACCCCTTGATAATTTGATGCCACTTTTCCTATGAAAACCTTAAGCCTACTACCAAGAACTTTGGAGACAAACATGTACAGGCTACTAACAAGGCTAATAGTCCTAAAGTCCTTGATTTTAAGGAAGTTAGATTTCTTGTGGATTAGGCTGATGGTCTCGTTGGTTTTGGCATTATTGATACCACTAGAGAACAATTCCTCAAAAACCCGAATAAGATCCTCTTTGACCATATCTCAACCTTCTTGAAAGAAACCACTATTTCCCGCCAGGCTCATGTAGGTCTTGTTGGTTTTCGCATTAATGAAGCTTACAATAGCCACCCCACCATCATAAACGCAGTGTTCTTCTAAAGCTCCTCGGGCAACTGCTACAGTTCTAACATCTGGAATAACAAGACACAAATACAAATACTTTTTTATATAGCACCAGAACATGAAGATAACAGTCTTAGAGATGTAAATGTGTGAGAAAAGAATAAAAAGTCTCCATTACTATTGTCACCCCAGCACCTCCACTTTTGAACTAAAATCACCAAGGAATATATACACGCAAAGCTTTTACTTCCCACAATTATCTCTTAAAACACAAGGATTCCTACATCATTAATAACAGATTAGGATCATTGATATCAATGACGCCACCCGTCACCATAAATGGTGAGCACGTCTATCTTCGCAACTTCTTCTTGCCAAAAACTTAGACAAGTTCTGATTAGTCAATATCAAGACCCCACAAAATCATTTTCAAGCTGGTTTAGCTGCCAAAGTTGATCAGAAAGTGTTAAAATGTTGATCGGTACCCACTGAATATGAAATACGTAAGTGGCATGAACCAAAATGCTCTAGAAGAAAATACCTAGATATACGATATCACAAGTGAGACCCAGAAAACTAATATCTTATAAATGGTATCTAAAATAAGAGACATCAACATTAGTGCTTCGACCGATTTTAATCAAATATTATAACATTGATCAGGATGCTAACTGAAACTTTGTCTCATAAAAAAATACTATCCATTAATGCCAAACCCTTTACATGAAAAAGTGTATAGAAAAAGAAGCATGAAATGAAACATCAAAAAAGAAAAGCAAAACAAAAAATCAACTCACCAATAATGAAGATATAGTTTAGAAACACCAAAATGAAATAGATTATAAGCATGGATTGCATAAAAGTATGCAAGAACATTATTTCCAAGAAAACTTGCACACAGCACAAGAACACACATACATGACAAGTAAAGCATCATCAAGTTGGAAACCACTTCCAATATGTTCCCAACCTTTCTTTAATCTCGAAATCCACCCCTCCCTAAAAAGAAGGAAAATTAGCATAAAAAACTGTAAGCTGCTAGTAAGCGTGATCTCCTAATCAACTTATAAAAAATACCGAAGAACAATTGTTTCAATTGATTCATCTGTAAAACGCAACATACGTAAGTTTCAACAAAATAGAACCAAACTTGATAGTACTACAAGCAAAAAGACACTTACCAAATGAATAACATCAATCCTAACATCACCAGCTTCTACACCTTCGATGGTTAGTAGCAAGCAATGCATCTTCAGGAACATCACCAGGACTTTTGTTGTTCACAATTTCATGCATGTTTGAGTACTAAATATATACATTTTTACCATGGATCTGTGCAGGCTCTGATGATGAAGTACAATGTGAAACCATTGAAAGTTAGTTACTTTGTCATCTTTGTTGTGATTTACTAAGTAAGAGTGCAATCTATACGTGCTAGTAAGGCAATGGGCCCTTCAAGTTGCTCTACTGAACATCATTAGCCTATATAATAGATAAACATAACTCAATTAACAATGACGAGGCAAAACAGAGTGGAAATACTTTGCCTAAACGGCTCAAAAAGCATCAAAAGCTCCGAAGACCACATAATTAACCGAAATCCACAGAAGAACCCCTTACTTCCAGGACTTGATAAAAACAAGTACAATACCAAACTACAGTAGCGAACTAATACCAAGTCGTTTTACTAGACGATGACAATTCATTTGGCTCCAAGAAAACTTACTGGAGTTGATACGTCTCCTTCAGGTGTGCACGTTTCGTAGCTGAAAATAACCAAGCCAAATCAAAATTGACAAGCACTCACATATTCAAGAAATGCCTGATTGCGATTAGCGCCGAAGCTGAACTTGGTTCAGGATGTTACTGAATGGGTTGCAAAGCTCGATGAGCTTCTCCTCGATGCACTCCCATGGGAGAATGCAAAAAGAAGGAGAGCTTTCGACTGTGTCTGCGTGTACCGGAACGCGGTCAGACATCCAAGATGGTTAGTGCATTTGGGTAAAGCCCCACTCATGATTGGAGACATACTTCTCCCAATTGAGCTTTGTCGCTAGGTAGGGGATCAGTGTCCAAATCGGTTGTTTGGATATAAAAAAAACAAGAGAAATTTTGAGGATGAGCCCTTATGAGAGGGTCTTTAACGAAATAAAGACATTTTCTCTTCATTTTAACTAAGTATGACTTTTTACTATGTAAAAAGGAAGAAGTATCTTTTTTATTTTAAGACTTATAGTTTCCATAACTTCTCACTTACTTCTCTTACTCTTTTATTTTAACAAAAAAAAAATCAGAAAAGACAGGTTTCATGGGTGGAGTTGCCAAAATGGCCGAAATTTTTTTATTTGTAAAAACGGCCGAAATATGACCGTAGTAAATAAATATTTACTAAAATTATACAATGATAAATAAATTGTTTACCATATATTCGGGCATTTTTACAAAAACAAATTCTGGACATTTTTGCAACCTGAGTTGGAAAAGGGGTCATTTTCGCAGTTCTCCCTTATTTTATTTTCTCTTTAATTTGGGGTTCTCTTCTACGCATTCTCCATTTTTTCTAGCTTCTTCACATGGATCCTCTTTCTCTCTTTTTTTCTTTCTATTCTATCATTCATTTACTCAAGCTTTCACTTGTTTTCTCCATTGATACAAACTGTCACTCATAATTATGTAAATATATTGATAATGAAAATGATAATTATGTGACTCAATTAATAATTTTCTTAAAGAAAATATTTTGCTAGACCATGGTCTAACCATTTGTGTTGAAATTAATACTTGCTAGACCATGATTTAGCAGAATATTGGCAGTTAGACCATGGTTTAGCAGAGCAAAGAGTAATAAAGCAATATAAGTTCTCTAACCATGACATCTCAAACAACCTACAATAACAATATAAGATCAACTGAAAATAGAATACTTTTTTTCATGACCAGGTCACTAGACCATGGTCTAGCAGAGTAAACAGAAACATGACAATATGGGGTCTGAACTTATGACATCTCAAACAACTTGTATTAACAAATTATAAAGAGACAAAACAACATTGATTCACAATATCCAGGCAGATTCAGTCAGATTCAAATATCCAGGCAGATTCAAACAAATATCTTAACATTGATGAGTATAGTGATTTACAGTATGAAAGTTTAAATATCCAGGAAGATTTACAGTGCCTGTATTTCATGATTACAGTATGAAAGTTCTAATACATTAACATTGATTCACGTCATATACAACTCAACTCTCTAATAACATAATAAACATCCTAAAATCTAGAGTTTTCAATGTCATGCCCATGATAAAAAAATATCAAATATCATCTTCTCTCAAAGCTTAGTCATTCTACTTTGAGTACATCTAGATAAGACCTGACCCACACACAACAACTCCACAAACTTCAACACAAAGATGCCACATCTTCTTTCCCTCAACATTTATTTCTCTTTTCTTCGAAGGATATCTCCTAGGTTTCTCCAAACTACATTCAACATCATCTTGAGAATCAGAATAAGCCTCATCCTCATGCTCTTGAGAACCATCTACAAAATGTCTATCTGAAGGGATAACATTCAGATAAGTCTTGACCAACACACAACAACTCCACAAATTTCAACGCAAATATACCACAATCGCGCCTATATGTATACAATAAAATGAATGTCAAATAACTAAATATATTTAACGATTTTATTATATTTAACAACCCATAATTTCAGTATTTACATTTTTTATCATATGCATCAACACAAAAAAACCAGTGCTCTCCTTTGCTCGTTCCTCTTTTGTCATGTTACTTATATATTCTCCAACGGTAGTAACATATCAAGAATCTCTATCATATAGTACATACAGTTCAACCAACTCAACTTTTCACAACTGTTCTTTATCATACAGTTTGATAGGAAATCATGCCAGTGACTAAATGATATCCACTTAGAATACAGACAATGATATCAGGACAGAGTAAAAGATAAAATTCATTCACAACTGATAGAAATAACTAAAGTTGTACTGGTGATGCCTAATTTGTATGGTGACATTATAAGTGACCTCTACGCTAGATTGATTGGGAGTTTGGGCTTAACACCAAGTATCTAACTTTCTTCTTCTTATTCTGTCTTCCAAAAGGCACCTATGTTTGTCCCTGTCATCTCCGTTAACATAATTTGCTCTCTTTTGCAGCTGCAATATTGGTGAAGGAGGTACAACTTAAATTACACGCCAATATGCATCATATCATGGATATCTTTTAACTCAATTAAGTTGCTACCTTTAAGATTTTTCACGACTTATCACCAAAGATGTAAGAGCTTGCAGCAATTATACATATCATAAACCAAACATAAAATTATTTATCTCTTAGTTTCAATTGATTCACCTAGTGTGATAATCAGTAAACTAGTAAATATATGAGAATCAGTAAGCCAGTAAGTATGCTATATGAGAATGAGAATCAGTAAGCCAATAAGTATAGCAAATTTAGAAAATATGAAATAAAAACTACGAACCCCAGGTTTCGAACAACAATTGCACGACTTAGTGGACTAGAGTTTTCAACGGCATTCATGAACGACAATCTCAGTGTTCCATGAAGAGCTTCGACGATAATCTCAGCGCTCCATGAAGAGCTTCGATGGCAATAATGAACCAAGGGTTCCATGGAAAATTGTTGAATTAAATCACAGAGAAGGGTTTTGCTTCATAGAGAAGAGTTTCGAAGGGTTTCGGATTACAGAGAAGGATTTTACAGAGACATAATTTACGAGTTCATAGAGAAGAGCTTTGAATTCCTTCGCAGAGAAGATGAGTCTATCATAGGTATAAATCATTCGCAAAGAGGAGTGACCACGAGAGTGAGTTTCCATAGAAAATTCATGAGTGGGACTCAAATGGAATTATTTCATTATAAATTCCAAATAAGTCTTTTACTCTATCAAGTGTTTCACAAGGGTTTTAATATCATTGATTCTATCCCAGGGGTCTTTATTTGGTTAAAGTCTATCACAAAGGTCTCTCCATGAAAATTTCTCAAGAAACAGTAGTAACAACAAAAGTGTAATCGTTATTGATACAGATCCTCTCATGTTTAAAACAAGAGAGGGATCTGTTTAATTCGGGTGGTCCGTTCTCATAACGGACGACCCATATTTGACAACGGGTGAGAAAAAGAAAAGAAGAAAAAAAGATAAAGGAAAAAAGGAAAGAGGAAAAAAGGAAAAACTTGTTAGAAAAAGTAAAAGGTAAGGGATTTAGGTCGTCCGTTCCTAGAATGGATGGTCCAGAATGAGGGAACATAACTTCCATGTTGGGCTCCCCAACAAGAGGGGATCTATATCCAATGCTTATAAGCACCAACAAAAGTGTAATGTTAGATTTACCAAGCCATGGGTTTTTCCTTCTCTCTAGGTGAGAGGTCGTGTTTCCTCTAGTGATAGTTTTTCCTTTTCCCATAAGGTCTCCTCAACTTACTTTCTCTAGCCCCCCCTCTCTTTGTCCCATCTTCTCCCCCATTTTCATCATTTTCCTCCCAATTTCTACCACCTTATCTTTTCTTTCTTGTTTTTCGTGAGTGGAAAATATCAAAAATCGATGTCACTCACCAACTCTCACTTATGAAAAAAGAGGCTACCCTCGACCAGCAAAGTTCGCCTTCAGAGAAACTCCTTGACCCCAAACTTTGCTTGGTGTTCAAAATCTGGACCAGGAAATTGATCAACAAGCATGCCCTCAAGACCACTCTTCTGTAACTGTGGAATCTAGGGAAAGCTATCCAAATCAAATAAATTAGCAATGACCTTTTTGTTGCCCATTTTTTACATTCATTAGACCAGAATCATGTCCTGCACAACGAGACGCAGCACTTCGACAAAGCTCTGATTCTGCTAGGCGAGCTTGATGGCATCGCTCAAACCTCGAAAATCTCTCTCTCAATGAGGTAAGTTTCTAGATCCAAATCCATAACCTTCCCTTTTCTTTCATGACTGAGTCAATTGGAGAGAAAATCAGAAGGTTCATCAAAAATTTTATTGAGGTTGACACCCACCCGGTAGAGAGTTGTTAGGGAATATTTCTCAGAGTCAGGGTTCGCCTTAATGCCCTTAAAACCCTCAAACGGGGTATGGAATTTAAATTTGATCCCGTATAAGTTTTGATATGGTTGGACTTCAAATACGAATGACTTTCAAATTTCTGTTATTTTTATGGAATTCTCAGTCACACTTCCAAAGATTGATGTGAATATCTAGACCCATCACCGAACCTGAGCTCCGGTAAAGGTCTTTATGGAGCTTCCCTTAGGGCTGGGGACAATCTGAATGCAAAATGAAGACATTTCTCCACTTAATTAGAAGGGTCTGATAATACCCTCGATGCGAACAAACATGAGGAAGCATCTTCCTTACCAACCAAAATCCTCCTCGTGGCCTCTGCCGGAATTACCACTACGACAAAGAATATGATGGCCATTACGCCCGCAGACCACTTGACCAGGAAGTTGCCTGCTAAGGACGCTCATTCGCAACCTCTGTTAGAGAATCTCGAGATAGGTAATGGAATGCTCATTTTTCTGTTGCTCAGGATTCTGTTACGGGACCACCTACTCCTCCGTGTGCTGACCATGTGGTAAAAGACCTTATGATCACACATAAGGGATTAATCCAAGTACATATTAAAGAGTTTAATACTATTTTGGACTCCCTTACCCAGACCCATACCCTGGCCCCAACTTTTAGAAGTATAAATACCACTCTCCTGGACCTTGACCGACAAAAAACCTCTCGCCTATCTTTCCATTGGCCCAAAATCTCAAGAGGCAGAGGTAAAAGAAGGCGTGGGCCTTACTCGAACTACCCCCTTGCTGACCCCTCTTCATCTCGATTATCTCCTTCTATCCTAGCTCAGAAATGAAAACACCCCCTTCTCTACTAACCAAAAAGCCAAATCTTCTTCAACTCCTACGGATGCATCCATCACAGCGGACTTCGATGGTCGGGCCTACTATGTGCAATGAAACTCTTAAGTTGGATTGCACAAGAATTGGGTCAACCTCATACATTCTGAGCCTTGCTCCAACTGGTTCAAGGAAAAAACCCAGACATAATTTTCTTGATGGAAACTAAGCTAAACAAAAATGGTTTTGATAATCTCATAAGGAAATTTGGTTTCGATTCTGACTTTTTAGTGGACAGGAATGGTCTTTAACAGGGCTTAGCTTTACTATGGAGCTCGAATCTCACTCTTAGCATCAAATCTTTTTTTGAAAGGCACATTGATGCCATGATTATTTCAAGTTCAATTTCTTGGTAACCCGGCTTCAGACATTAGGCAATTCTCTTGGTACCTCCTCAATCATCTTCATGGTAATTATTCGGGGCCTTGGATGATTATATGCGACTTCAAAGAAATCCTAGGTAATTTTAAAATAAATTGGTGGCAACCCATGTTCTTCCTCCAATATGTCTATGTTTAAGGGCCTATATTGATAATCGTGGTCTCAAAGAGTAAATTGAGAAAGGACCCAAGTTTACCTGAGCCAATATGAGAGAGGGAGATGCCCATATTAAGGATAAACTCGACAGAGCCTTTGTTTTAGAATCTTGGACTAACATGTTCTAGTGGGCATGGGTTGAGACTTTATATTTCTCTACTTAATATCACAAGGCTCTCCTTGCCCATCTGGACTAACATACCCCAGTTTTAGCCAGGCCATCAAACTTCAAGGGGAGCTTCCGCTTCGAAGCTTACTAGGCTAGGGACTCAGATTGTGCTAACATCGTCAAAGAAGCGTGTAAATAAAATATGAAAATGGTAACATTCAATCCATTATCTCTTATCTCTCCCACTACTCGTCTTCCATTCGACAATAGGGGTCCTCAAAGTATAATGCCATTGCCAAAAAGTTGTAGAGTCAAAAAGATAAATTTGATCAGCTTATTGAATCTTCCCATGCCCCTGGTGATTGGCAAGAGCTCCGGCGTCTCAAAGTGGGTGATTGAGAACCTTGAAAATCAAGAAGAGATCTTATGTAGAGATCCAGAATGGTTTGACTCAAGCATGGGGACAAAAAACCAATTTCTGGCATGATTCGAATGAATGAATTATTGAGATTATTCAAGAGTATTTCTCCATGATTTTCTCCTCATCTAAACTCTCCTCTGTCCTGATGAATACTGCTCTAAGCTCGCTACATATGAAGGTGACTGACTCTACCAACGAGTTTTTGCTTCATCCGCTCTCTGATTCTTAAAATTTTTATGCTCTTATGGAAATGCATCCCCTTAAGAGCCCGGGTCCTGACGGCTTCCCAGCTCTTTTCTACCAAAAATAATGGCACATCATCGGCAAGGACATCAGTGCGGTTTGCTTGGACTGCCTGAACAACAACATGAGTATGAAGGAAATCAATAAAACTCTTGTTGTTTTAATTCTTAAATTTCCAGCCCTGAATGTGTTGCTCATTTTAGGCCTATAAGCCTTTGTAATGTCATTTATAAAGTCCATTGCCAACAGGTTTAAGAAAATCCTTTCATCCATTATTTATGGCTCTCAAAGTGCTTTACTTAAAGGTTGCCAAATCACAGACAATACAATTATCGCCTTCGAAATGATCCATGTTACCAACAAGAGGAAGTTTGGTTGGATTGGTCTTTCTACCCTAAATCTTGATATGATCAAGTCCTTTGAGCGAGTTGAATGGGGATTTATCATATGCATTATAGATAGGCTGGGTTTTGCTAGAAGCTAGACTAATTTGATCTTCAAGAGTATCTTCTCTGTCTCTTTCTCCTTCATGGTCAACGAGTTTGTCAAAGGGAACGTCCTTCCCCAAAAGGGGCTTAGACAGGGAGACCCCTATCTCCCTATCTTCTCCTTCTCAATGCTGAAGGGTTTTCATCACTCATCCACAATGCTCAAACAAATGATGAATTTGCCAGCCCTCGATTTTGCAGGAATGGCCCGGTCATCCCTCACGTTTTCTTCACTGATGGCAGTCTGATTTTCTACATAGCGGAAGAAAGGAACTTCGCCAATCTAAAAAACATTCTCAAAGTCTATTCCGGGACTTTAGGTCCGTTGGTAAATTTTGAAAAATATGTGCTCTCATTTTCCCCTAACACTCCGTGGTTAAGAAGATACTTGTTGGCTGGTACTTTGTAAATTAGACTGTCCCCTTGCCAAGAGAAGTACCTCAGGCTTCCCCCTGTTATTGGAGCTTATAAACGGGTTTTTTTTATTCTATCATGACAAAATCTTAAATGATGATAAATGGGTGGCGAGAAAAATAGTTTTATATGGGTGGTAAAAAGGTTCTAATCAAGTCAGTCATTCAGGCCCTCCCCATCTAGTCTATGAGTGTGTCCAAACTGCCCTCTTCTCTTTGTAAAGACCTTATCCCAGCCATGGCCCATTTTTGGTGGGGCTCTATCGACCACTCAATGAAAACTTCATTGAATCGCTTGGGAGAGACTTTGTAAACCCAAAGGTCTAGAAGGATTGGAGTTCCATTCTCTTAAGCTCCTTAATCAGTCCCTCATCGCGAAGCAAGTTTGGAGATTACTCAGCAACCCTCAATCTTAGGCGGCCCGTGCTCTTAAGGCTAAGTATTACCTTAACTTCTTGGTTACTCACTATTCCCGTAAGAATTCATGCTCTTACCTCTAGACTAGCCTTATGTGGGGGAGAGATCTTCTTAAGGAAGGTATTAGATGGAGAATTAGGGATTATTCCCAAGTTCGGGTCTTTCATGACCCTTGGCTCCCAAAACCGTCAAATTTTCATCATATTCCTCTTCTGGGCTTAAATCTGGATCTTAAAGTGGCTGGCCTTATTTCCATTAAGGATTGGGATTGTGGTATCCTAGAAAGTAATTTACTCTCGGATGATATTGATCATGTCCTCTCTATTCCTCTAAGCAACCATTCGAGACTGGATCATTGATGTTGGCATTACGATAACAAATGTCTTTTCTCAGTCATAAGTGCATACAATTTGGCTCTAAATCTCAAATTTTCTAGCAGCTCCAATTCGAGTGACCCTTTCATTTCTTGGTGGAAAAAGCTTTGGAATTTAAAAATTTCTAACAAAACCCAAAATCTTCATGTGGAAGGTCTCCCTCGATTTCCACCCCACGGGTTTGAGCCTCTCCCGTAGGAAAACTGATGTCCAAGCCTACTGCACATTTTGTGGAAAAGTGGAATCGGCATTCTCTCCTCTTCTATCCTTTAATATCCAAAGTATGGACCCTTGCCAACCTCTTCTCTCCTTTGCTGAAGTTCTGCCAGAAGGGTTCTATGAAGAACCTTATTGCTAATTTTTGGTTGGATTTACCTGAGAGGATCATCATAAGAGTTTCTTTACTGTGTTGGGGCTTTGGGCATTTCAAAAGTTGTATTAAGCACAACAAGTTCTTTACTAAAGGCTTCAATCTAGTATCTTAGGTGGATAATTTTCTTCCTAAATTTTTTGAAATGAATTCGTTTATAGACTCTAACCAAGTTTGTTCCCCCTCCCTCTCTAAATTGGTGCAGACCTTCCTCGAGATTTCTTAAGTTGAATATTGATGGGGCAGTAGGTTCCATGGGTTGTGATTGAGGTGGGTTGACCAGAAACAAGTCTGGAAAGGTTGTCGGGGCTTTCCCGGTTCCTTTGCTCGGCTCTTTCTCTCGTCTCACGGCAGAAGCTTTAGCTCTTCGTGAGGGTCTTCTTTTGCCAATCCAAAACGGCTTTCCTTAGCTTTAGTGGAATTTGACACCATCTCTCCCATTCACTATCTTCACGACGAGGTTCCTATCCTTTCCGATCTTGGTTGCATTCTTGAAGATTGCCAGAATGTTGTCCACTACTTCCTCATGCTACCCATTATCTTATATGTCTTTGAGGTTAATATGCATGTTCGTAAATGTTAACTGTATGTGAATTAGCCTTGATGTCTTTTTTTATCTTATAAAGAGCATTGTAGGATCGATATGGCACCCACTTATTGAAGGAAAATATTAAAAAGAAATATTTGAATATTTGAAAAATAAATTGCTTAAATAAAGTAATTGGAATCAAACAATAAATAATAATTAGACAATTAAATAATGTGCGGAAGCTTAAACACGTAAAATAAATAAAAATAAGAACAATGCAGAATATTAATGTGTGGAAAGTAAATAACACTCAAATATAAAAAGTAGGGAAGAGAGAGATTTGACACACAATATTTTTACGTGGTTTGAAAAAACTTATCCCTTCGTCCACCCTCCAAGGATACCCCATTGAAGATTTTTTCCTCACAGTCTTCTTACAGGTGAAGATCAAACATTTATAATGCAACTCAGTCAAGATCTTTGAATCTCTTATAAAATTTATTATACTCTCAAATAGTAGATCTCTCAATTTTTAGCTCATAATTTTTACTAGCTTCTCTCTAGAAAATATCTCAAAATTTTACTCAAAATATCAAGCCTTTTAAAGAATAAAATACTACAGAGCTTCGTCGGAGAGGAGTGGAGAGAAGTGGAAAGATGGAGAGGAATGAAAAATGGCTCGCCTATTTATAGACTTGAAAACACTATTGAAACCGGTCGAACAAGTTGGAGAACCAGACGGACCGATCGTCAGAAGAAATTTTCCTTTTTGACAAACCGGTCACACTGGTCTAATCGGTTTGAGCAATTAGACAAGCCATAATTACCAAACCGATTGCACCACTCAGGAAATTGGTCAGATTGGCCCCAAATCGATGCACTGATGTAACTGAATTTCCTTCCAAAACTGAGTGAGTTTGGACGCTGGATCGAGGGTGAACCGATCCTTAACATTTTCACACTCTTCTGTCTGGTTCGGTCTTCTACAGCCTGGTTCACGAGAGATTCAATCTGATTCTGCATTTCTTGAAGCGTTCTAAGTTCAGCAAATTTTGATTTAGTCATTTAGAGTTCCTTTCATATACTTCGTTGCCCTCGTAATATACCACATGTATCTCGTCATATATAGTTTTGGTTGCCCTTTATTGTCTTTGCATAAACACTTAAGATTAAGTATTTTCAACATGATTTTCAATTTGTTTGTCAGTCATGGCTCTGAATTAGAAACTATTAAATACGTACACCAACTTAGTTTTGAACTGATGATGATCAAGAACTCAAACAAGATTAGGAATGAAGAAATTCCTAGACTCTCTTTTCTACGTACTAACTCTAGAGAACCAGAAGAATATAATTTTGCAATTATGAATCACATCATACCTCTCTCACAGTACATAAACAATACAAATACAAGTATGTATGAAAGCTAGAAAAATATTTTGTAGTTATTACTTTATCGTGATAAGGAATAGACTTTTAGAACTTATATAGCTCAGAGAGCTGTCCAGTAAACAAATCTTGGTAATTATATTTCATATGTGTTTCATATTTTTTTACATCATGATGATTAAATGAATTTACTTGTAATCAGCTAAATGGTGGATACATAATGGGGCATGTTCACCTGAACTGTAACGCATGGTTGTTAGAGTATTAACTTAAACTATTTTTGCTTCAAATTTTGAGGGTAGAAATGAGGATGCTGATGTTCCACATCATTTGTTTTGGTTTTAACAACGCTTGTGTTTTATATGTTGATGTTGTTTGCTTTGTGTGTTTATCATCTTATATGTTATGAACTTATATTTATTTGTACTATTAGTATTATCACTTCATCATAAAAATTGTGTATTTTTTTAAGGGATGTTAGGGTTATGTTTGGGGAAATTTGGGGATTTAATGGATGTTAGGGTGTTTTTTATAGTAGGAGTTAAAAATAAAAACTATTAAGGCTAAAGCTAAAAATAAAAGACTAAAATAAAGATATAGTAGGGTCATAATTAAAACCCAGTGGGGTAAAAAATAAAGAAGGTTAAAAATCAAATTTTTTTCATACTAAAAATTAACAATTGTTTTGAGTGGAGTCAACACGTGGCTCCGCCCCCGGATATCAATCAAGGCAAAAGGAGAAAGGTTCGCAAGCAACTAGCTCATGTCCTATGTTTTTCAATTTCTGTTACTGCCTATTAATTTCCTATTTTCTTCATCTATAGTTATATAAGATTTGCCTATAAGTAAGTTATATTTTAAAAGGGCTCTAATGTAAGGCACTCGTTTTGATGGAGAAAGAGAAACTAATTGTTTTCGTGGAGAGAGAAACCGATTTCCAGAGCTTCAACCACTGGATTATCTATATATTTATTACTTAGTTGTGTTGTTTTGTTTCTTTTGAATACATGCATATAGTTAGTATTTTTAAATGTGTAGCTAAGATTTAAACATATATGGATGGAGATGTTCTGGACGGTAGAGGTTGTACATAGGCCAACTCTAGCATTCATCTAGATCAAAATGGACCAGATACGGCCTACTCTAAAACAGAATTTACAAGAAAAAAGAAAAACTATTCAACTTTTTTGCTTTATCTAGTCCGTCCAAATTTACCTAAGTTTTCCGTTTACAGTTGACTCCAGATCCCAAATTTATTGCTAAAAAATGTAACTTCAGGTGATGAGATGCTAAAAGTTCTTCCTTTAGGGCTCGTTTGGTAGTTTGTACTGCACAATACTAAAGAAAAGATAGTATTAAATAGTATTGTCTGACGTTTGAGAAAAATATGGAGCTCGTACTAACTAATACAGTGGAACTCTTTAGTCTCACTCGCACTGGATAATCTAGTCTCATTCTAAAAGAGGAGACTAAACAAGACTAAGGCTCTATCGCGACACACACGAAGACGTTTTCGTTCCTACCACCGATGAAGCTTCCCACCGACGAAGCTTCTTCCTTCCACCGCTTCTGCCTGCTAAGCCTCTTCCTCTTCCTCTTCTTCTTCTCGTTGGATTCTTCCTCTAGTTGCTTCTAGCTTTCTGTCAATAGATCTATTTTTTCATAGATATGTGTTTGTTCCAAAGACCTTCTTGTTGTTTCTAGTTCTCGTTAGATATGGTATTGCCGGTGTTTTATTTTCATCGTTATAGATCTGTGTTTGATTTTTTATATAGATATGTGTTTAGTTTTTGTTATAGATCTTCCAAACACAATTTGTTTGGGGATGAAAGCTCTTTAGAATTCTTCAGTACTTAACTTTCTAATCTAATAGTCTAAAATCATAGAGATATAGAGAGAGAGTGTAACTGGATAAGGAGATGAATTTTGGGGTATTTTTTTGGGTCGTGTTTGTTGAGTAAATCTTATTCAAGAGGGATTGAAATCAGGCTTAGAATTAATCTTTGTTTTAGTCAAAGTATGGGATGAAGTAGTTAAATAAGGTGAACTAGAGTACTGTTTATTTTAGTTAGGAAGATTTTTAGCTCGGTGGCTCACTCCATTTACTAACATTTGGCATTGATTTTAATGCAGATTGGTATTTGTATAAGCAATTAAACATGGATGGAAATTAGTAGTAGAATCGTGGGTGATGATAAAAATTACACTAACATTGTTGATGAGTTACAAAGTTTCAGGCTTTCTGTTGATGATGATACTCATGACTTTACTCTCATTCTAACAAAATCAGAAAATGTGTTGATTTTCAGATATTTGAAGGACGAGCGCAAGCGAGCATTTGTTGCAAAACTACTTCGTCAGAGATGATTTAGGCTTCTTTTCGTACTTATTTTGTGGATGCATGATGTTTTGTTAAATGGTGAATTAAAAATGTTTGATGTGATATTTTTTGTGATGCCTTAGTGGATTGGCATTATAGGGGAGCATATATGTTATATGTAATGATTTTTTTGTGATGCCTTGGTGGATGAGCATCATATGATATTTATGTCATGGACATGAAAGTTGATTTTGTGATGCTTTGGTGGACGGCCATTTTTGTATGAATAGTATTGTAAATTATGAAAATGAATGATGATGTTTCAGAATTTTTTTAGTGTTTTAATTATTATTATTATTGATTGGTTGAGTTTAAATTTACTATTATATTTTTTTGTTAGAATGAATGTTTATTTTGTAGTTGAAAATATTAAATGATATATTAATGAGTTCTAAACATATTTGTGTAAATCAAATTATGACAAACAATTTTACAATAATTCAGTACTAAGATGTGCCAAATATATTTATTGTATGAAACACTAATAGATGTACTTATTTTTAATAAAAATGAATTGCTTTGTTTGGTGTCTATTTGATTACTGGCCAAACAATAACGGTAATATACTACGTCTTTTTTCTTCTTCCGTAATAGCATTTCAACTTTTGAATAAGTACCAGTAAAGAAAAATACAAGTCTTGAAAAGAAAAAAGCAAGCTCAAGATCAACTGTTGGAATCTTTCTTTCTTAAGAGTTCGTGAGGACGCTTCGTGCGTAACACGCTGAAGATGTGAATAAAAAACATCATCATCAAAGTCATGAGGAAGAGAAGGTGCACCTTTCGTAGGTAGGGCATCTTCCATGTTTGCAATGGTCAAACCCCTTATTTCTGCATGGATGCCCAACATGTCTAACTTGGAAGTACCTTTAAACAATAGTATTCTTACCAAATAGATGAGCACTTACTTGACGAAATGAAAAAGGTTGTCATATTCTCTATTCTTAATGCTTACAAATTGATGTTCTTTGTTCGTCCCCAGTCGAATAATAAAATCAAAGTACCACATTCTTGAACTACCAATATCATGTCTCTTGGCTACATATTTAATCTGATAGCAAAAGAAAATTTAAAAAATTAAAAAATTTAAATTTAAATAACATATGGAATAAAAGAAAAATATAAGAAGTGTATGGTACCTCCCCGTGCAAAACAAGAGTAGGATGACACATAAGCGACAAGAAGTTGTTTTCTAATCGATACAACACAACATGCCATTTTGAGTCTATGAATGAACCTTGGCATATTGACAAAGCTTTAGGTGTTGAGCTTCATCTTTATTCATGTTGTTACAAGAGCGATTTAATAAATTTAAGATGCATTACAGTTTGTCATGGGTTCTTGAGACCATTTAGAAGGACTAGTAAAATTGTATGTAGGGTGTATGTGAAAAGTCTAGTTTTTTGGTTGATATACCAACTTCATAGAAAAAACTTAAACATGTTCATATATTTTATTCGTTATAAAATAAGAGATAATGTACTAATTATAATATTTATGAATTCAAATTTATATTGGACATTGAATTATTAATCACACTCTCTGATTAAGAAAAAAAGGAGACTCGCACCAAACAATGTGTCTTGCACGTTATATATAATATTAGTTATATGACTATTAGAAAACACAAGGAAATTGTGGAGATCCTACGACCATCGCGCCAGATTGGGGGATTGTTTTCCTTCTTCCCGAAGAGAGGCTTTTAAGTTAGCCTAGGGGGTCGTTCCCTTAACTGATGAGACTTTTGTACATTTACTTGTACTTGTAGTCCTTTATTTATTAATGAAAATAAACTTCATTTACCTATGACTCTTTTATTTATCTCTGTCTTTGCGTCTCTTGTTGCGAGCATGCCTTGAGCAGATATTCTTTATCGATAATCAATCTTTAATCTGGTCTGGATGAGGCCTTAATCTTGAGTCGTGTGGTTGTTTCGACTTATTATGTCGGTATATGTATCCTTACTGACTTTTACTGACCCGAGTCGTGGGATCAATTGTGATCCCAAGCAATAATGTCCTTAAAGGGCCTCGATCCCTTTTTACTGGACTTGATCTAGTCCAACGAGTTGTCCCCTTTGTAGGTTGAGGATCGTTAGACCTGTCGTGACCTTTATGAAGCCTTCCTGAGTGTCCTCGCATCCGGGAGGTCTGTTCGGGTGAAACTTCCTCATCAGAGGTCTGCCTTTTAACATTTAGTCGAGCGTGCTCCTCCCTAGTTAAGCTTTTTCCTAGTCTGGTGATTTGGAGGGCAAGTAGAATTCCTTTGACTTTCGGCCAAAGGACCTTTCCTTTATCAGCCATCCTTGTGTTCTTGCTCCGGATAAATATTTGGCTTGAAGCGCTCATTAGAGGATCTTACCCTTATCTTACGAGCTGCAATGCTCAGTAGATATCCTTCCATGATGTCTAGCCAGGTGTGCCCTCTCTGGCTAGATCCTTGATCCCGTCTGCAAGCATGAGTGACCGGCAAACATCTCTTGTCGATATCTATCAAGGAATGTCTACTTTGGCTAGATCCTTGATCTCGTCTGCTAGTTGAGGTGCTCAGTAAACATCAATTATCGATATCTAGCCAGGCTTGCCTTCTCTGGCTAGATCATTGATCTTGTCTATGAGTTGAGGTGCTCAACATACATCTCATATTGATATCTAGCCAGGTGTTCATGCTCTGGCTAAATCCTTTATCACGTCTGTGAGCCGAGGTGCACGGCATGATATCTAGCCAGGAGTTCCTACTCTAGCAAGATCTTTGATCCCGTCTGCGAGCTGAGGTGCTCGGCAGACATTTCTTATCAATATCTAGCCAGGTGTGCATGCTCTAGCTAGATTATTAATCTCGTCTGTAAGTTGAGGTGATCAGATACATCTCTTGTAGACATCTAGCATGGCTTTTCTGCTTTAGTTAGATCTTTGATTCCGTCTGCGAGCTTGGGTGCTCGACAGACATAACTTTACCTTGATATCTAGCCAAGCGTGCCTGCTTTGGCTAGATCCTTGATCTTGTCTGCGAGCTTGGGTGCTCGGTAGATATCACTTGTTGATTTCTAGTCAGACTTTATTACTCTGGCTAGATCATTGTTCCCGTATGTGAGTTGAGGTGTTCGGCAGACATCACTTTATCTTGATATCTAGCCAGGCATGCATGATCTGGCTAGATCCTTGATCCCCTCTGTGAGCTCGGGCGCTCAACAGACATCCATTTACCTTGATATCTAGCTAGGCATGACTTCTCTGGCTAGATCCTTGATCTCATCTGTGAGCTTTGCCACTCGGTTGATATCATTTTACCTTGATATCTAGCACACCATCTCGTCAGATGGGAAGGAGCTCCAAACAAACTCAGGAATATCCAATGAAACTTCAGGAGGAAAAATGGAAAAGCTCTGACCTGAGCAAAGGATGGCCAACCAATCGCCTAAGGAAAAAGGGGGCTTCCTACCAAGCAAGAAAGCCATGACAAAAGAGTAACAAAAATAAGGGGTTGTGTGATTTGTCTTGACCTTCCCAAGAAAGAACGCCCAATCGAGCATTAAAGGACGGGAAACCACGCTCGTTCCTTCACCTGGCAAAAGGAAAAAGTACCTCAACCAAGGTAGAAGTGCCCAGATGAATGTCGGGAAGAGTTTGGAATAGGTGTACTCTAAGGTAGAAGTGACCCATTGTAAGGGGCAACACACCCAGAGGAAAAATCATGACTTCCACAAGGCAAAAGCCAGCTAAAGTTCAAGGATTTTGTGCCACTCAGGAGAAACAAGTTTAATAAAGGCACTCGAAGACAGATAAAAGACAGTGAGACGACAAGATCGAAAAAATCAAAGTTCATATAGATTAAGTTAAAGGATGAGACGATGTTCGACAAAAGTACTTAAGGAGCCAGGGGAGTTTCACTGGACCAGTAGCCCCAACTGGGTCAGAAGGGCCTCTCCCTCTGGGTGACCCATAAGCAAAAAATGAGAGACCTCAACATCTATATCGATAAGGTCAGAGGAGCATGGCGGACTGGGGATACCGAGAGAGACGGGCGAAGTCTTGGGAACATCTAGACAGACAAGGGGAGAACACAACATCCCAGCAGCTTTCTGAGCCTTTCAAGCACTAGGGACCATCACCCGCTCATAAGTTAACTTCATAGGAGTGGGTGGAGGATCCAGTAGACAACTGACAAAACTCAAGTCCTAGTCGGGATGGATGTTGAAGATATCATCACGACAGCTCTCATAACCCAAGGTGAACTCTATAAGGAGGGTCGTCTAAAAATCCAGGGATGCCTTGAAGTCTTCCATTCCCTTAGCATGACCTTTGGTCCACCTGCCGCGATTATCCTTTGGTTGTATTTTTTCCAAGTCAAGTGTCTGATAAGCCTCCATCTCCATATTCTTCGCCTGTGTTCGAGAATAGATTTCCCGAGAAAGTTTACCCCTAGAAGCCAAATCTTGTCCTTCATGATGGTCTGTTTCTGCTGAAGATTGGAAACAACCTTCTCCTGATCGAACATCTGAGCCTTCAGTTCCCTACGAGCGCTAACAACTCGATCAGCATCGGCCTTGGCACAACCTAACTCTCTCTCAAGCCGGGTGGGCTCCCCCATGAGGCCCCTCAACCTTCCAACTTCCAATTGGACCTTGTTATAGGCACTACGGAGAGAATCAAAGTCATTGATCCTCTTAGCGTGAGTAGCCTCCACCCGAGAAGATACATGAATAGCTTCTAGTACTTGGTATTCGCAGCAGCTGAAATGATCCAACATCACTGTGTTGAAGGTTAGGATCTACGAAAGAATAAAGGGTCAGATAAGTCAGGAACTCAATAGGAACAAAATAACAAGGTATATTAAGTCAGAGCTAGAGCTTACGTCAAGGGTGAGCTCCATGAAACTGTTTGGGAACACCTCCTCGAGCTCTTCGAGAAGGGAAATTCCTCTATCAGGATCAATGTGATTAGACACCAAATCCAGTACCCTGGCCACTTCATTCTGAGCTCGGGCCTAGGCCCCAGGCTGGTCGGCCCCTTCTGAAGGAATTGGACCTGTACGCTACCCATGTTGACCAAAGCTCGACATAGTAGAGTCTCGGATCGGAGGGGAGTACATAGCCTCCCAGATGATCACCGTCTGAGGTAGGGAAAAAGGCCCAGAAGATCGGGAGGAGCTATAGGGAGCCCCTTGGATGCCATCAAGACGTAGCAGACCTTGCCTAAAATAAGGAAGGACAGGCAGAACCGATGGTGGTTCCCTTTGGGCCAGAGGTTGAGGAACGGAAGGATGAGGTACATACGTATCTATTTTCCCTTTCAACCGCTCCAATGTCTTAGCATGAAGCTCCTCCATTTTCTAGATCTTGGAGGCATCGAGTTCCTTCCTTTTCTTTTTGAAAGAATATTTGTCAACGGTCATTGCAACAAAGGTGGACTCACAATTACAAGAGGTAAGATGATAAAGGTATCAACAAAAGTGGGAAAGTGATTTAGGGTTATACTCATACGAACAGGAGAATCCTCCAAGCAGTTCTCAACGGGAATGTTAACTGTAACGTCCTCCAGAGTGTCCAAATACAAGTTCGCCTGAAACATAAACTCGGGCTTAAGAAAGGCGTCGTAATTATGGGCCTCAACAGGTAGCTCGGCTAGGCAAGAAATTCGGGACATGAGGTAGATGGGAAGTTATTTTCGCCTCCTCTTAACAACTGCAAGAAGGATAAGGAAAATTAGTGACCGAGGTAAGCGACAAACGGGTGTTCTCCCTTATAAAAAAACACAAATTCACCTAAGGTCGTGAAGACCCAAGGGACCAGGGGGAACTAGTTATCCTTCAAGTTTTTATACCATGAGACCATCCTAGAGCCCGAAAATCATAAACCAGCTGTCCTTCAAGTCTTTGTACGATGAGGGAATCCCACTCACGATTCTCGCTTCTCCAATACGGCTGCTATGGTAATATCAACCTAGGCTGTGAAGAGGCACCCGTGTCATCTTATTATTGGGAGGGGACTTCAATTGGAGCATAAAATTGAGCTTGTCCACAGTCAAGTCCTCACCAAGGTGCAACCTCTCGAGCACCCAACAACCAATCAGATTCCTCTATGAGTTCGGTAGGAGTTGGGCCAGAGCAATATACCTATCGAGGAGAACAACACTCTTAGGAAAATATGTAGAGAGAACCTCACCCACACACCAACGAGGCCAAATACAATCCAGTCTCCCCATATCTTAGAGCATTAATTTTCTCCCACCTCAGGTAGCCGTAGTTAAACGTAATCAGGGATATAGTAAGCCCTTTGAATCCTTCCTAAGTCATCTTCGGACAATGAGGAGAGAATCTCGACGGCCCCCCATCGGTTAGCCACTTCAGTTGACACAACAACACGGTCCATCTAGTTTACACACTTTCAAGCGCGATAAAAATTAAGGAGACAAACATGAGGATAAAAGGAAAGACTCGGACAAGGAGAAAATAACTTACCACGGTGAACTAACGACGAGGAAAATAAGATGGTGGATGAAGAAAGAAAGGTCATTGATTATGGGTGATGACTTCTGTCTCTACAAGGCGAATAATTTTTAGAAGAAAAGGCTTCAGAGTCTTTTGGGGGCAAAAATGTTGGAAAGAAAGGGAGGGAGGACCACCTCTTTACAGGCCCTAACTCATGTGACCAATCAGGACTGTCGCGTCCAACCAATGATCTGGATAATGTCACCTCGTGGGAAAAGAGGGTGAGCTCTGATGCTCAAAGCGACGTGAATTTAAAGGAACGACAGGAGAAGTCGATGGGTCAAATGTCGTGTCACTCGCTGTCCCTCTCACACATCCGTACTTTGTCATCATTACTTCCCCAAAAGTGAAACTGACAGTGAGGATTTAAGAGAAATAAGGCCACGCTCATACCTACGATTTATTATCACAACAAGGCAATCTCGAAGAACCTCGGACAAATGAGTCTTTAAACTTGGGTGGATGGAACCCACCAAATCTTCAACTTGGGGAAACTGTTGTGGGTATTCCCAGACTACTAATGACACGACATCACATAGCATGCCACGACAAACGCCTCTACTCAATTTCAGGAAGAGGAATCATAAGGTTGATCTACTAAAAAGGAAGGAATTGACCTGATTAGGTCAGCCTCCAAAGGAGCTCGAGAGACACCAACCAACATAAACTAAGAGGCTTCGAGAGGAGGGTCTAACATAGGGGCTCAGACTATCCATGTGTTAGGCATCATCATTGTTCGCTGAAGATAATGCTCCACGGGTGTTTTCCCATTCACGATAGATGCCGATCAACTTTAGTCGCCATAATAAAGCGTCGAGTCAGCCATTAAATGGTCACATCCACCACGTCCGGTAGGATTAAAGGTAAATGTATAATAAATGCATGTTTCTTCACGTCAGCTCAGGGGACAAACGCATTTAATGCCACCTCCAGCTCATCATATCAACACAAACCGTCACCTCGCCTGAAGCTTACTCAACACGCATCCATCTCCCAAAGTCAGGTATAAATACCCCCTCTATAAGACAGTGTAAGGCACGCAATTTTCTTTTTAGGAAAGCTATACCAAAAGTACTTCAGGATACAAACTTAGGTATTGGAGGCTCTTCAATGAGGAAACCACCCCTGATTCTCTTCATATTTAGAGTTTTTCATTTGTGTTATACAAACTTTAGGTAGAGTCTGGGTACCTCAATTGCCTTGATCTTGGGGACCCAATCTCTCCAACTTAAGGAGAGAGAAGGAAACTCTGTCATCAAGTTCAGAACAGTCTCGAAGGACACAATTGTAAGCGTTGTGCTTGGCCTGCCTCCAGTGCATCAACCCACTCCAATGCACGGTGGAGTAAGTTGATGAAAAATCGAAAAGAACGACGACAGATGAGGAAATAGATAGGTTATGGTCAGTCAATGTGCTTCACTATGAAGCTAATGATGAGGCTACCGGCCAGATTACAGGCCCTTATTAAGGGTAAAGTCTCTACTAACACGGGCAGGTAGCCAATACGAATAGAGGATCCGTCGAATTGGCTTAGCGATGATAGGGAAATCCCAATGAATAAAACATCAACGACTTCAAGGCATGACATTCATGATATGATGTAGAGGGAAGTGACAGTAATACAAATGGATGAGGATCTTGAAGGAAAACCCTCAGGATGGAAGAAGCCCCGAAAGGGGAAAGATTATCGTTCTTCTTAAGGAATTAAGGGGAAGGACAAAGACAAATAGGGATTATCATTGAGTGGCTGGATGATGGAATGAGAAAGGAGACCGCCCATTATAGGCTTTGAAGGGAGAAACCACTCATTTAATGGGTATACAAAAAAAAAGAGAAGAAAAGAATAGAGGGGCTGTAATGACAACTGTTGGGTCTATCCTACAATCAATGAGCGGCTGTTTCACGGACTAATGAGAAGATTTTGGAAGACCAAATGACATAATGATTTGACGCAAGGTATCGAGGGGTCAGAATCCATGGGACAGTAATATTCACCCCCTACGCGCACCCATGCATCTTTAATGCCCCCATTCCTGAAAAGGGTAATGATCTCGAAACATGGAAAAAGTGAAACAACGTGTGCACAACAAAAGTGGTCACGTGGTTAATATCAGTTGGCGTGATCCCACTTGTAAATAAACTTGAAGCACAAGTGTGAGATGCCTAGAGCAAGTGAATTTTATCATGCCCAGTGGCTCAGGCGCAGAGCCCGAGTTAATGAAGTCTTCGGACCCGGATATCAAATGTTACCCAAGTCCTCGGCTGAGGGAAACTGTTATAGGTGTTTTTCTAACCACTAATAACATAATGACATGTGTCACTCCATAATAGGAAACTCTTTACGCTAAGAAAGGAGTAGAACCAATCTCGGCTAGTCGGCTCCTATGGAGCTCGGGACCCACAAACTCAAGCTCATGAAAAAATAGGAATAGGAGTCCACAAGGAAAGCTCCATCAACCCCGAGCGCAAAGTCATCATGATCCGCTGAAAGTAGCATCCAACAGGTCCAATCACCATGGTGGAATGTCATATCAGCCTTCAAAATGTCCCCTCGTAAGCACATCAACCATTAATGCCCCTATCCAATTAAGGATAGTTAAGACATGTTTTGTGTCCCGCAAAGCTTCTTCGACGCACCTCCTCCACCCTGAGGACTTGGGTATAAATACTTCATTTAATCAATAGAAGAGGTGTGTTCACTCTCCCCTAAGGAAATTATTCCAGAATATCGATCATCTACTGACTTAGGCATCTGAGTCCCTTGTGCGGGGAAACTACCCTTCAGTTGCCCACCTTTAGGGTTCTTCGTCTGTGTTTTGCAGATGTTGGACCCGAGAGGAGCTCAACCTGGAAGAAGAGGATGTTCAACAGAGAGAGGAAAAGACACGTACAACACCATTGTTGCAGATCCTCCTAGAAAGAAGGATTCTCATGTTTAACACGAGAGATTGAAATCTGTACTGTTGAAGTTCAACTAAAACAATGAATATCATCAAGTGTGGATTGTTTATCATTTAAATTCTTAGGAGAAGCAAAAGAAGCTTATAGAATTGATGGAAATTCCATTGTCATTGAGGTAGGAAAGTTATTTGAGATTACCTATTGAATGGGGCAACTCAAAAGCAGACTTATATAACTTACTAATGGAGAATGGATGACAAAAGTGCAACGTGAAAAATTCACTGCTTTCAGGCTGTCGTTATGATTTTTGGTGAAGTAAGAATGGAGAGAAAATGGGAATGATGTGGTGTTACTAAATAAGGATTTAAGGATTTTTGCAGGGTCCACCAATTTGAACGGAATTATAATTATTTGACTGGTAAATCATTACTCAATGTCTTCAAAGTTTTATCTTGAAGTTTTTAAGATGACTCTTAAAGTATTCGAACTTAGTCGACTCTCTGCACTTGAAAAATTCTCAGTATCAATTTTTTCTTGAATAATTTTTGTTAAAACTTCTTAAGAAAGCCATTGATTAACAATAATTGAAACCTCCAATCTCACTATATAGTTTTGCACGCGATTTCTGATATATCATCGCCAATTGCAAGAAAATATATTAACCCATATAGTGACGGTATATTATATCCCCAAATATCAACATGAATAAATTCGAATGATGATTTTGTATTAATAGAACTTAAAGCAAAAGAATTGCGAGTTTTGTTGGTAAGTGGTCAAATAGTAAAATCTGTAATGGACTAAAAATGTATGTTTTTGGTAGACTTAGATATCGCACGCATGCTTTTAATTGGAGCGTAGACCAAAACGTTGATACCAAAGATGAGAGGAGATTGGACAACTAGAATATAACAATGCTCGAGCTTCAGCTTTGTTTGCGTTCTTCACTGACGCTTGTCGGGGATTTCTCTCTCATCCCGCTCCTAAGGTAAGGAGTCTTCCATGTGTTATAATCTTTACGGGAGAGCTGATAA
Organism: Datisca glomerata; assembly: GCA_003255025.1. NCBI lineage: Eukaryota > Viridiplantae > Streptophyta > Magnoliopsida > Cucurbitales > Datiscaceae > Datisca > Datisca glomerata. The sequence continues at coordinate 501,702 of QANY01013502.1, forward strand.
ATTCATTTTTTCCCTGTAATGTCCAATGGCTAGCAAGAGACTGATTAAGGCCTTTGAGGCAAATGAGTTCAGTTATAGAGTATGTGAAGAGCTTCGAATCTCTGATGCTCGAAGTGGTAGTATAAGTAAAAAAGAGAAGCTGTGCAAATTTATGGCTGGATTGTAGTTTTTACCTGAATAGCGCTCAACTTTCTTTGAAACGTCCAAGTGGTGCAGCCTCTCTTGTTCAGCTTCCATTCCAGTCATCTTCCCCGAACGTTGGTCATGAACAAGATAAAAATCATTTGTGAATGCGACATGGCAAAGGAAAGTGTGAGATCATCATAAAATCGTATGATTCTTATATGTATAACACGATCATGGTCATGATTGAGTAATTACGCATGGCGATCAATGACTGGTGTATTGGTTGTCATAAGGCTTAGAGAGCAACCCATATGATTTATTGCCCCAATGTCAAAAATCAAACAAGTTTCTGAACTAAGGGCATTTGCAATTGCACACACTACAACAAAAAAACCACTACGATAACGGCTAAAAAACATTATCATAGTGTTTCGACGACGTTCCAAAATACGATATATATAGACGTTATAAAAATTTCAGGACCTATGATAACATTTTTCAATGTTGTAGAAAGACGTTATAGAAAACATTTCTATGGCATTTTTTAAACGCTACACGAACTTTACAATAGCGTTTTTTTCAACACCATAACATATCTACTATAGCATTTTAAAAATGTTGTAGTATAGGTATTACAAGGACAACCATTTTGCTTGCAGCGTTGGTTAAACGCTATGACATACTACTATAGCATTTTTTAACGTTGTAGTATCATGTATCATAGCATCTAAACCCTATAGTATATCTTATGTAGCATTTTATAAACGCTATTGTATGTCTTATGTAGCGTTTATACAATATTTTTCATAGCTTTTGATAATATATTATAGCGTTTATAAAACACTGTAATAAATAATTTTGGTGTTTAAGAATCATATTATATTCGCATTTACCTATTGTGTTTCTTAACGCTAATTTATTCATCAATAGGGTTTTAAATGTTGTAAGTACAATTTACATTATCGTGTCGAACAAATAATATAAATATCATCCTTTGACTATAAAAATATTATTAAATATCTACTAACATTTGAAATACATTCATTCAAAATGTCTAATTAAAGAAATCTATCAATTTCCAATAATGGTCCAGATCAAATATAATACCAAATATTCAAAAAAGACCCTACAAAATATATACCAAGGCGTTCATATCACATAATACAAATATTTTCATAATACTAATTATCAAAAAATACAAGCCCAAATTTTCATCAAACAACTTTCATGTGTTCCTCATATTCTGCATCACTATGTGAAACCATGTACCCACCTCAAGTTACTATATATTTATTGTGGCCTCGATGAAAATAAAAAATAATTGTTATCTTATTAGAAAAAGTAAAGGAAAAGCACACTTGTTGCCCAAACCATACATTGATGCAAAGAACACTAGTTACTAAGAAGAGTTCCATTCCGTAACAACAAACAATAAGTTCGAACACTGAAACTAGCTTACATTTATAATGCACACTTGTTGTACGAATAAAATGAGTACATACAGTTATTAATAAGGAGATAAGTTAATAAATACAGCATGACAACCAACATTCGACCAGAGACTACAACTAATTCTTGAAAACTTGACAACTATAATCAACCTCCGAATTTGCAATTGAAGGAGAAAAAAGAGGACCGGCCTATATTGGATATTGTGAAACTCAGCACCATAATAAACAGATCAAGTTTAAGTGGTTTTTAGTATGAAGAAAATGTCGAAGTTGTGTTACATAAATAGATCACCCAAAAGCAGGATTTTACAAGGGAATTTAGGCATAGTTGAATGGCATAGAGCCAGTATAAGAACCTGTCTCAAACAATTTGTACCTTGTGAGTATGGAGTATGGTACATTCAAACAGATTGCAGATTTTGGAAGCTTTAAGTTTCAATGAATTCGAGAACAAAAAAAATGAAGAAATCAAGAACAAAACAACAAAAACATTGAACAATTATGATGTGAATGGTCAAAAGGTGTACCAGAGAATCAATGCATTTAATCTGGTTTTTACAATGACATTTATCTTAATAACAATTATGATGTAAACGGTCAAAAAGTGCACCAGAGAAACTTTTTCTTCTATCCTAACCAGACATGAAGTCAAATTCCACATTAATATAGATAGTAATAAAGAGAAAAAGATGAAGTCCATATCATGCAACAAAAAATGTTCATACCATGCAACTATCAGATTACCTAATATTACTATGATGTACTATGTATACCGTTATTTTGTTCTATATCATGCAACAAAAATTTAAAAATAAATGTACTATCCAGAATAGTGCATATGCTTCTATTCATAGAGCAACATACAATCCTTCTAATTTAGTTTTCTAGTTTCCTAGAAACTTCACAAAGAATTGTGAATATGATTAGTGATTTCAAAGTTGATACTCCAAGATGTAGTAGAATCAATCACCGATCACTTCTTAATGAGATGTATGTTTAAGCTCTTTATAGTCAAGAAAGCTTTTTAGTTGTTTCCTTGTATCCAATCTTCCCACAATAGAAGTACTTTCCATTAGAGCTTGTTCCTGTTAGATTCAAAATCCTTTCAGTGTAAACCGTATCTCAATAAAATCCAAGATCTCATATTGAACACATTAAAAATCAAAACAATTATAGAGCGGAAGCGTGCCTGAATCCATGATGATAGATTGTTGTTTAGAGCTTAGCGGTTGGCCTTCCAAATCTACACGATTCTCTATCCGAGAGTCCCATTTGATAAAGTCTCTCAATTTTCTCTTTAACGATGAGATATTAGGGAGAATAAAATGGTTTTCCATTATCGTGTGACCTGAAGACCATAACCATTTATAAATAATTCATCTTTTAGTATTTTTATTTTAGCTCATCATAAAAATAGAAATTACCCTAAAGTCTCTACACATTAAAGGGTCCACAACCTATCAGATACATTAAAACCCCAATTATTTAAACCTTAGAAGATCACTTTTAATGTGGTTTAACTTTATTTGACAGTCTGTAACACATAATTATTTTACACATAAGTCCAATGTTGGATTAAGGATCTAACAATCTCCCACTTGGACTATGTGTTAAACCTTATAATTATGTTTTGTCAAAAATAACGGAACGCGTTCAACTTTGTTGTCATTACATAAATGTATATATAACCAATCTGGTCCATCAATCAACTGACATAGGATCAAAGCGGCCTCTGTTACATCAATCGTAACTCAACTCATCAATGGTCACGTATATCAATACAACTGGATGATATGGATTATGATGTGGATGTTTAGCATGAAAATTTCATGTAATGTGATCTTAACATGCATATTTCTAACTGGTCCTCCGTAAATATTCGTGAGATCAAACCATACATAAATCAGAGTGTGAATACCAAGAACTTTATTTCTGCAGAAAATAACCTTGAAATATCCATAAACCAAAATGACTAAAAAAATATGTCTATATGAAAAAAACATCTAAAAATAAAATACAAACCCCCACTAGAGCTGAATATTCTCAACTGATATGACATTCATGTGTGCAGTGTGCTCATGAAACACCTTGGGTGGCAATCCCTTAGTAAGCGGATCTGCAATCATGAAATTTGTTCTGATGTACTCTATAGACAACTGTCCACTCTGAACTCTTTCTTTAACAACCAGGAACTTGATGTCTATGAACTTTGACTTTGTCGAGCTTTGTTGTTATTAGAATAAAGAATTGCTGATTTACTGTCACAAAATATCTTTAGTGGACTCTGAATACTGTCCATTATGCGTAACTCCGTGACAAAATTCTGCAACCATATTCCGTGATTGGACGCCTCATAACATGCTATGAACTCTGCTGCCATGGCAAAAGAGGCTATAAGAGACTGTTTAGCACTCTTCTAGGAGACAGCACCTCCAGCAAGTAGAAAAATATAGCCCGACGTAGATTTCATATTATCTTGGCATTCAGCGAAATTGGAGTCAGTATATCCAAAGATCTCAATCTGATCCAACCTCCGAAACGTGAGCATGTAATCTTTTATTCTCTGCAAGTACCGCAAGACCCGCTTAGCTGCTTTCCAATGGTCTATGCTTGGATTGCTTAAGCATCTTCCCAACATCCCAGTCATGTACGCAATATCAGGAAGTGTACAACCTTGAGCATACATTAGACTCCCCACTACCGAGGCATATGGAATCTTCTGCATTTCCTTTTCCTCAAAATCATTTTTAGGGCACTGATTGAGACTAAACTTATCTCCCTTAGCTACAGGGGTATCACATGGTTTTCAGTCTTGCATGCCATATCTTTTAAGGATCTTTTCGATATAGCTCTTTTGTGATAATCCTAGACTACCCTGAGAACGATCTCGGTGTATTTGGATTCCTAATACAAAAGAGGATTCACCACGATCTTTCATCTCAAAATTCTTAGCTAGAAATATCTTGGTATCATGCAATAAGCATATATCGTTGCTGGCAAGCAAAATGTCATCCACATATAAAACATAAAAATATGTTTGCTCCCTTAAAACTTATGGTATATACAATCATCGACTAAATTCATCTCAAAACCGAACGAGATGATCACCTGATGCAATTTAAAATACCATTGTCGAGATGCCTGCTTGAGTCCATAGATGGATTTCTGAAGTTTGCAAACCATATTTTTTGGGTCTCCCGACACAAAGTTTTCTGGTTACACCATATATATCGTCTCTTCAATGTCACCATTGAGAAACATTGTCTTTACATCCATCTGATGCAGCTCAAGATTGAAATGCGCTACCAATGCCATTATAATCCTGAAAGAGTCTTTCGTAGAAACCGGAGAGAAAGTCTATTTATAGTCAATGCTTTTTTTTTTCTGTGTAAAGCCCTTTGCTACAAGGCGAGCCTTGTATCTTTCCACAGTACCTTTTGAATATTTTTTGTCTTAAAAATCCATTTGCAACCAATGGGTTTCGCACCTTCTGGTAATGGAACAAGATCCCACACGTCATTGTCCTTCATGGACTTAATTTTCTCATTCATGGCATCGATCCACTTTCGAGAGTTAGAGCTTTCCATGACTTGACGGAAGTTGATCGAATCATCTTCCATCACACCAATGTCAACCTCATGCTCTTGGAGAAATACAATGTAATCATCTGGCACTGCACTTCTTCTCTCTCTAGTGGATCTTCTTAGTGGCATTGGTTCTTGAGGTGCTAGAGTTTGTTCTTCCAAAACAATCTCTTGAATGGGAGGTTCTCCGATATTGTCTTGATGTGTTGTGTCATGGGCAATGTTGGGGACACGGTTCTAATCAATGCTAATAACACATGTGGGAATATCAACATATTCCTCCTGAAGGATAAAATCTCGAACCTTATCTCCCCTCGCAAGCTCGGCATCCTCAACGAATCAGGCATTTTTCATCTAAAAAATTGACCTGGTTGTGGGATCATAAAACTTGTACCCCCTGGATCTTTCAGAGTATCCAATAAAATAACAACTCACCGTTTGTAAGTCCAATTTCTTTTCATTAGGCCTATATGGCATTGCCTCAGCTGGACATCCCCAAACGTGCAAATTCCTCAAACTAGGTTTCTTTCCAGTCCATAACTCATATGGAGATAATGTACTATGGGACGATACCGCATTCCTCTAGGAATTTAGCAAACCATCATGGACGTTGTTCACGTGAACCATCATATTTGCCATAATACTCACCACCACGGTTAGATCTAACCCTATTAATCCTTTTGTTGAGTGGATTCTCAACTTCAGCCTTAAATTTTTTAACATGTCCAACGACTGTGACTTTTCATGAATGAGATATATGTAGCCATATCTAGAATAATCGTCTATGAATGTTATAAAATATTGTTGACCATTCCAAGCCACCGAAGAGATTGGCCCACAAATATCCGTATGAATAAGTTCTAAGACGTCATGAGTCCTGTTGGCTTCAAATCTCCTTTTATCAATTTATTTTCCCTTTATGCAATTTACACAAACGTCAAAATTTGTGAAATCTACGGGACCGAAAATTTCTTCTGACACAAGTCTCTCTATTCTACGTCTAGAGATGTGACCTAATTTTTTGTGCCATAACGGACCTGAATTCTCACTGGTTAATTTTCTTTTAGTACCTCGTGTACTTAATTGCAGAGATTCTTTAAATGAAACAATTGTTTCAAGTAAATAAAGATTATCGTATGCTGATAAAAAAATCAAAACCAACTGATATTGAATAACGAAACAAACCAAATTTTCCATTTCCAAAAGAACAAACATTACCAGCTTTGTCTAAGAAATAGAAATCAAATTCCGTCTAAAGGACGGTACAATAAAAGTTTCATCAAGATCCAAATAATTTCTAGTTTTTAATAATAATCTAAACTTTCCTATTGCTTCAACCCCAACCGTCTTGCTATCACCCACGTAGAAGAATTTTTCAGCATCATTTGGCTTTCGACAATTCAGGCAACCCTGCATAGACACACTGATGTGAGTTGTTGTACCAGAATCTATCCACCACGTTTGTCTAAGAACTGAACTTAAATTAACCTCAGAACAAATCAAATTAAGAAGCATATCTTTCTTAGCACGCCAAGCATGATAGTTGGTCCATTGCCTCTTCCTATTCCCTTCAGCTCCACAGAAGAAACAACCATTATCTTACGAGCTTACCGGTTCCTTTTGTTTTTTTTTATGCGGTGTTGTATCCGCAGCTTCCTTATCCTTTTTCCTTTTCTTTCCCTTGCCCTTATCCTTAGAGGTAGAGGCCCGGTAATCACTTTATGTCTTATCATGTCTCACTCTTTCCTCTTCCTGAATACAGTGTGAGATGAGCTCATTCAGAGAGCAAGTATCTTTCTGACAATTATAGCTCACCTTAAACTGGTTAAACTGTACCGGAAGGGATATCAAAACCAAATACACAAGCAAGCCCTTAGAGAGTTCAAGCCTCAGTGCTTTTAACCTTGAAACAATGTGAGACATTTTCATAATGTATTCCCTGATATTACCTTTACCTTTAACCTTTTTGAAATTAAGTGTGACAAGAGACGTACAAATTTCTGCCTTTTCGTTCTTGACAAACCTCTTTTTCAATGTCTGCAAGGAAATCCTTAGCTGTAGTTATCTTTTCTGATATAGTTCCCCTGAATGCTTCCAGAATGACCTTCTTCATGATCAACATACACATGCGATTTGATCTCTCCCACCTTTCCATCTCCCTCTTATCATCAGAGGTAATTTTATCCGTAAGAGGTGCAGAAGAATCAGTTCTTAACACAAAATTGAGATCCATGACTCCAAGAACTATCAAGAGATTATCTTTTCAGGACTTGAAGTTTGAGCCATTCAGTTTTGGAATTGAATTGATGTTGGTCGTGATACTAGCACGAGTAATAGCTGAATCCAGAGAACAATAAATAAATTAAGCTCACATAAATTCTAAATAACAATAATAATTCAAACAATAGTAACAATTAACTCATCCTAAGACACCGAGCACTCCATTAATATTATGACTTTGGTAAAAAAAATAGTAACTTGTAACTGATAAATAACATGTCAAATAAGAAATATTCCTTTGGGCCAATTTATTGTTCACATGTAAAACTGAATAATCATCACGTATTTATTATCATAGAAGCACATGTAATTCTGTCAAATAATTATCTTCCTTTGAGCCGATAAATATTCACATAAATTACACGCACACATAACCTTTTNATTGATAAAAAATTAAATTTATGATCTTTTGAAATTGTTTTGAAAATATTTTAACAAAAAAACTAAAAATAATCAAAACAATTCATTTGATAATCCTTAAAAAATTATTTTGAAATTATTATAACCCAAAAAACTGAAAATAATCAAAACAATCTATTTTGAAAGTTCTTAAATTTAAAAAATTAATTTTACGATCCTCAAAAAATTAATTTAAAAATTGATTCATAAAACTAATTATGAATTGATTTAAAAATAAGGTGTGACGGCTGGGAACCCCGCCCTCCCAAAAATTGGTTGTGGGCAAAGCCCACAACCTTCTTTAATGGTTGTGGGCTTCCCTACAGCCTATGCCAGATGACTGTGGGCCAGCCCAGAGTCTCCCTTAATGGTTGTAGGTGAAGTCCACAATCATTTAGACTTCTTTTTTTTACTGTTCACGGCTCAGATCAACCCGGCCCGTGTCCAACCCTAGGATTTTCACCTTGAGTGACTGGCGGCCATAGCTGCCATCAGTTCTTGGCCGCGGCATCCCTTACAGTCACGGCCAGGGCCGCGACTCTCCTTGCCGGCGCGGCCAAACCGCCGTGCCGATCAACTTTCACCGGCAACGGTGAGACCGCCGACCGGTTGTTCCAAAAAAAAACAAACAAAAAATATCGAAAAAATTGTTCTCAAATCTAATACATTGTCAAACAATTATTAAATTCAAGGATACCGAAAGGTAAACACAAAAAACACCTATAATCATAGATCTAAAACTTAATAGATCGATTCTCAATGATTCAACATGAGTTGCTCTGACACCAATTGCTAGATTCAAAATCTTTTTGGTGTAAATCGTATCTCAATAAAATCCAAGATCTCATATTGAACACATAAAGAATCAAAATAAAGGGTCTACAACCTATCAAATACATTAAAATCTCAGATACATTTAGAAATTACCATAAAGTCTCTACACATTAAAGGGTCCACAATCTATCAGATACATTAAATCTCAATTATCCAAACCTTAGTAGATCACTTTTAATTGAGTTTAACTTTATTTGATAGTCTGCAACACATAATTATTTTATACATAAGTCCAATGTTGGATTAAAGATCCAGCAGCTCCTCCTTCTTACTCCAACTCAACTCTATTTAGAGATATTTATCTTCTTCATCTTATTTGTGCTATGCTTAAGCTCAAAAGAAGCAGTGGATTGGGTCACTAACACAAACTGTGTCTTCAAGATTCTCTTAGCTATATGGAGTTCCTAGTTCAGTTCGGGCTGATTAATCATTTCAACATGTGCTATAGTTTAATCATGAACTGATGTAAGAAATCCTCTTAGATATCCAAGACTATATTGATACAAGTTTCCCCATTGATTTTAGCTATGGGAATCTCTATCTCATTTAAAAAACACCAACCATAATGATATAGTCATTAATCAGAGTTTTCATTATCATCTTAGTGTTCAACATTAACCATTCTGACATCTTACTGAGATTATCAATTATATCAGCTTTCATGGGGAATGAATTTATTATAGTTCTAACATATTTATCATATAATGACACTATGTAACATGGAGCTAAAATTCAATCTATCTACACAACCAATATTCATTTTATTCTCTTGAGTGGAACTCTAAGAAATGTCTAAAGTTGCGTTAATTAGGGGCGTACTTTCTTCTTTTTACAGTCAAATTAAAGTCCTATTTAATATCCATTAGTATCGATAATATTTTCAATATAGATGCTAATGGGATCATAGATGACATTTTAATTACCTAAAAATAATAAAAATCTCAATCATTACATTCACATTCTAATTAAAGCTTACATCATAACATGAAAATAAAAACTCAAAAGTTAGATAGGATAATCCAATCTAATTAATTACTAATCTGAAATTAATACTTAGTATTAATCTAGAATTAATATCTAGTGATTAACTAGCGTGAAAATTTGGTCTTTCGAAATAAGTAATAAAAACCGTTTAGTTGGGATACTACATAAACGAGTCAAGTATATACCATTATTTCACCCTCAGACTTGTGACAAGTGGACAACTCATACTTAGAGACTGTGAGGTTCCAAGATTGAAGACAAGATAACCTACTCCTTACTCTGATCCAATAATAGAGTCCGTGAGTTTTGATTAAGAATCTACAAATTCTTACTATGATCCAATAATAGAGACCGTCAGTTTTGATTAAAGACAAGAATCTGGCTCCCACTTGATTTTTCAAATTACTGGAGTTTTTATTACCGTGGGTTACTAAGTGACATTAGGTAATAACCAGCCTAATCTTTAGCAAGCTACTCTAATTAAACAAGAACGCTCAATTAGTATTATATTTAAGTTAATATAATTTTATCTAAATTCTAATAATCACACAATTTAACTAGTGACAAATTAAATATCTAACAAGATTATTAAAATTAAAAATTACATTTAAATAAAACTAATAACATGCTTCTAGGGGTTAGTAATTTTATACCCTAACTGATTATGCTTAATTTTATCTTCATTATATAATCACAAATGTTTATCCTTTTATAAACCTAACACCACATGGTATCTAAATGTGATGTGCATAAAATAAAATTATCTAAGCATGATGGGCAAATAACATACAAATAAAACAATAGGGCATAGAAGATAAATATCTAAAATATACCATAGTCATGCATAACCCTTCCATATCTTAATTTAAAATCTAAAACCGATCTTTAAGATAGATTGAGATCTGATCCCTGACACTGAAACTGTATATCGTTTGTTGCCACCTTGATCTCACTGCTGGTTGCCACCTGCCATTACCCATTGCCTCCCAAGATTCATCCCACTCCAACGAACCAAATCAAAATAATTGAAAAATTCCCGTCATTCCCTGACGCGTCAAATTCAGCCTCAAATTTGAAAAACTTCCGAACGATTTTGAATTGTCTCAATCTAATATCATATCTGAAAGTTATAATCCAAACCCCAAACCTAACCACTTCTATGCGATCGTGGGTTTTCATCCATTTTTTGATACTCCTTTCACATTGTTTCAATCTCCACCTGATAAGAATAATTACATCATAACAATCCTAACTTTCTCGAAGAAAGTATAATCTATTAATATTAAATATGGGTCCAAAAAGGAAAAAGAATCTCTTCATAGATTGTCCCTCTAATTACATAACCAACAAAAATCTACACATAAAATCTAAATGGTTATGTAAGTGAATATAAAAAATAATCAAAAACATCATTAATATTTTGTAAGGAATTTCTCGAATAATTGAATACCTTTGCTTTGATACTACTTTAAGGAATCAACGCAATGAAAAAAAGTTGATCTTAAAAAATTTGAGAACAACCATTTATACGGATTAGGAAAAATATATTTTGAAGTGTGAAGATTAAAAATCGAAATCGTAATCTCCCTTACTATTACTCGAACCGTCAACTAAAATCACGAGCGGGCAGACGCTCGAATTAGACCAAAAACTTATTCATCTTTTTCTTCTTCAAAAAATTTGTTTGGCCATAGCATTTTCGTTGATTGAAACAAAAACTGTTTTTGAAGAAATGACTCCTAAACCAGAAATACGTTCAGCCATTACATGTTTCAATTCATGAAAAAACTATCTTCCTAAGACAGTGGTAAAAAAAAATTTGGCTTTAAAAGTCATCTCTTCACATGGGTTGGCAACCCATGTGAAACCAAACAAACGGTTGGGAATTTTCCCAACCGTATGGATTTTTTAATTTAATTTGATTAATTAATTTTAATTAATCTTTGATTTTTTAGATTAAAGACTAAACTATTTTTTAGATCATTTCGTTGATTATATGATATACACTTTATTGTAAATGAAGAGATAAAGTAAGGTAGTTATTTTTTTATTAGTTTTAACTGTTGAGGTTAGTTTGGTACTTTGCTCTCTCACTCTCGTTGAGTAGGTATTGTATATTATCTAACTTTCTTTTTTGTTTAAGGTTAATGAGCATTTGGGGTTTTCTTCTTCGTCTTCTTCTTCCCTCATCTCTGTTTCTTCTCTTCTGTGTTCACTTTCTCTTCAAGATTTCCTTGTCTTTCCACATGGTATCAGAGCCAAGATAGACTCAAGTCTTAATCTATAGCAAATCAAATTGAAAACCCTAACCCCATTTCTGAAAATCAAGAAATTGTTGCTACAAGAATTGGTTCCCAAATCAATTCACAAACTACCTCTCAGACGATGCCTACCTCTTCTTCAAATCGTGATCCCTCTTCCCAAATTACCTCTCCCATTCTTTTTGAAACTCAAACTCCGTCTCCTTCGCCCATCTTCCTCCTCTTTTACGTATGTAACCTCATTTCTATTCGCCTTGATTCCTCCAATTTCTTCCTCTGGAAGTATCACATTTTGGCTATTTTGAAGGCCCACAGTCTCTTCGACTATATTGACGGAATGATTTCTTGCGCACCTCAGTTTATCAAGATCGACGATATTGCAAAGCCCAACCCCAGATTCGAGTAGTGGATTACTCAGAACCAGGCGTTGTTAACCCCCATCAATGCAACCCTTTCCCCTATGGCAATGTCTTATGTCGTTGGCTGCAAGACCTCAAAAGAGGTATGGGACTCCATCGAACGACGATTCTCCTTAATTTCATGCACAAACATTCTTCAGCTTAAATCAAATCTTCAATCAGTAACCAAGAAGCCCACTGAAAATATTGATGCCTATATTCAGCGCATCAAGGAGACAAAAGATAAATTGACCGCAGTTTCCGTTCACATCGACGATGAAGACATCCTTATTTTCACTGAACCAGGGCCGAGCCACTCTCGCTCGAGGAACTCCACGAATTCTCAAAGCTAAGGAAGTCTTCTTGGAATCTCAACACAAGGGTCCATAATATATTTTTCAAAACACGGCACTGCTAGCTTCTTTCTCCAACAGAGGCACTTTCAGAGGTAGGGGTTTTAGAGGCTTTCATGTTAATAAATTCAATTTTGGTAGGAATAATAATGGAAGGGGGGAAGACCTCCAAATTGGAATCACAACAATATTGTTCTTGGACCTTTACCTTTTGTTCTTGGACCACATCCTACACAACATTCTTAGTCCTTTAAATCCCATGTTAACAGCAACACATACACCTCCAATACCATGAAAATTCAATGCCAAATTTGTAATAAATTTTGACATAGTGCCATAGATTGTTATCACCGCCTAAACTTTTCTTATCAAGGTAAAGGTCTCACCCCCAATCTCTCGAAAATGGTTGCATTTTCCCAAGGATCAAACCAATCTAACTCAAAGGTATGGTTGTCTGATACCGGCTGCAACAATCATCTTTCTCCTGAGTTACATAATCTTTTCTCCCCAACTGAATACACTGGTGAGGATGCGGTATCCATTGGCAATGGATAAAATTTACCAATAACTCATACAAGTTGTGCTCTTCTTTCTATCTCTACTAGGTCTTTTCCTCTTTCACAAGTTTTTTACGTTCCTCAACTATCTTCTAATCGCCTATCTATTTACCAGTTTTGCTTAGATAATAATTGCTTATTTATTTTTATGCTCCTTTCTTCTGAATTCTAGACAAGGCAACAAGGGCAATCTTGCATAAAGGACCAAGTGTATGTTTACAAGTTTTCCTTGTCTTTCCAAATTTATGTCATTTGTTTATTAAATAAATTCCGTCACAACGTAACTCAAATCCAAGGCTAGTAAGGAGACCATAAAGATAAAATACATTTGGCTACATAATTAATAAAATATATCGATTAAACTCATAATCAAATTTATTAATTATTAACTCCACTATAAAATCATAATTAAACTCCAAGTATATTTATATTACTCGACGTAACTATCATTGACTTACTATAGTACCGTGCATAATTAGATTAATTACTATCGACCTAATATTTATACACATCTTGGTATCCTTAGGTTCCAAATTCATTCTACCGGACAACTATGATAATTTTCATACTTGATGCCTCAAGTAAAATTATCAAATCTCTGGTACTCCACCAGAGATACTAAGCGGTTAGTTTACTATGACCTCATAAATGAATTACCTAAGAGGTACTATGTCAGTTAATCAAAAGTGTCTATGGATTCTACTATTAAGAATCTATGAACTCATTATCTAATAACTCAGTCATCCAATCTACAGAATATATTGACTTATAGAGTCTCATTCTTGATAGATCAAAATGACTAAACTATTAAATATGAGCTCATAACTCTCTCAAGATTGAAGCACTCATAAAATAATAGCAATGAGTCTTAATATTCATTCATGAGTCTTGATTTTCATTTAATAGTGATTTACTAAAAATCATATTCATTAGTCATTTCAATACATTCAAATGCACTAGTATATTAACTATGTACTCTATCTAGTGATCAAGATAAGTCCATCTACATAATAGAGTTAATGTACTACATTTTTTTCGTAAAAGACACAGTTTTACTAGACTGTGAAATTAAATTTTATAAGTCATAAATGACTCTTGGTTAAATATATTGTTCTCATGAGATACATTACATAGGATCCATAAACCAAGTACTATCATACTCGTGAATTTTTTAAAAGAACGTATTGCATATAATATAATAATATTATTTATTATTAATTAGAATTAAATATCTCAATAAATACAATAAAATTTCAAAAATTTTTAGAGCACAATCTTAACAAATGGTATATAGACAACATATGTAAATATTTTAGTTTTGAGGATATGGGTTGGTCAAATATCGCATGTCTTATATCGTAGAGAAAATAAACGTCGCGTGAGGAAGTGTCGTCGATCATCATCATTGGAGGATTTGTCTATGACAACATTCGGTCAGTTGTCCTTTGCATCCGTGTACGACAGGGTTGCAGTGAAGGTGTTGCTGTGCTTGAGAAGAGGCTACCAATGTGGTGGAGGAGGCGTTGAAATCGAGAAGCTTGTTCGCCGAAGAGCTTGGCTTTTGTCGTTAGGTTTTTCTGATTTTGTTTCTCTTTCTACGTTACACTATATGTATCCTTGTTTTTTATTTTTTTCTACTTTTTTAAAACTCTTTTTATTTTGACATTTCCGTTTTTTTTTCTTGTGCTTTTCTTTCCTTTTAATCATGTATTTCAAAATTTCATGTTTTCAAAATTTTGGTTGTTTTAAAAAATTTTATTCAGTTTTGATCTAAATAAAATTTAAATTATCTCTTATCAAATTTAAGTAGCTTTCTCATTTTGAACAAAGGGCGTCTATGCTATATAAAATCTGAATATGTCAACAAACTTGACAAAAATCCAATGTTTCATAAGCTTTTGATAAAAATCTAATTTGATATTATAATTATGCTAGTTGCTTAAAGAGAGAGAGATATTTGAGTAGATTTGAGAGAGAGCTGATTGGTCTGATATAGAGAGTGATTGATAGATAGAGAAAGAGATTTGATATATATATATTCCATTTGATAGGGAGATAAATATTCGGTTTGTTAGAGAGAAATATTATGTAAATACCCATTTAATATTTTGTATTTTTTGTGCCTTCGCATTGATTTTGAGAGAGAGTATTGATTGATAGAGAGAATATTGATATAATAATTTAATATAAATATTAATTTTTTATTTTATGTATTTTTTGTGTTTTCGATAGAGATTTTTTTAAAATAGTATTATTTACTAGTAAATCGAATTACTTTAATTAAGTGATTAATCAGTAGATGTGACTTTTTAAAATTTTTAATTTATGAGATGTAAATTATTTATTTGTTGTAGTCGTCTATTAATGATTTAAAAATATATGATGAAGGGCATTTATGATATTTAAGATTTGGCAAAAATCTAATATTTTCAAAAACTTGATAAAAATCAAAATAAACTATGCTAGTTGTCTAAAAATCACATAAAGAAATTTGTTTGCCCCAAACTATTTTGGGCTTTCTACATATAAAGTTAGGTTATAAAAAATAGCAATGATCACAAATAGGTCATCTTAAGAATCATAAAAATTATCACGAGTATTAAAAAATATATAAAATAGTTACTACACGCATCCTAAAATAAAAAGATCCGTGCGCCCAAGAAAAATTTCAGTGCCACCCGCTTGAATTTGCTTCTAGTCATCAATTATTTATATAATATATAATATATATGATACATACTTACAATATAATTTATAATCTGATACATATTGTATAAATTTCTATACGTTGCACATAAATTTCACTGGATATGAGGGCGTGTTTTATGACGCCAGATTTTTTTGAAGAATTCAGGAGCGGCAATTTTTTATTTTCTTTTTTCTTTGACTATCTTTTATTTTTTTCTTAAAGTTATCTATTATTGATGTTATGCCTATAAAAAATCACATATATTTAACAAACATTAAAACTAGCACTTTTAAATGGGTAAAAAACATGATTACTTATATATAATTACTATAACACCTTCAAATATTATTTCTCACATCTTTCCTAAAATTCAGTTTCTCTCCCCTCAAATTATTATCTCTCACCTCTCCTAAAATTTCTCTCTCACAACATAATTTTTTCTACTCTCTCATGAAATATTCAAAATATTTTCTCTCTCTCTCTCTCTCCTCTCCTATAATTTCGCATATGGATCTCTCAACTAGTCCAAAACTTTTGAAAAATTTTCCTCACCTCTCCTAAAATTTTTCCCAAATTTTTTCAAAGAAATCTCGTGTCTAGAAAGATAAATAAACGGCTATATACAATAATTATATATATATATATGTGTGTGTGTATACAATATATAAATATATTTTTGTATATATGTGTGTGTTATATGCGGGTGTACATAACGTGTGGGCTTGCATTTACACATATATAGCAATAATAGATAACATATATAAATGATCTAATAAAGTATCTAGCATATATAAACAATATCTAAATATATATGCCATATGTAATAGTAGAATATATATGTAATAATATAAATACGTATGTTATACAATATATAACATATATACTACCATACCGTGTTAAAAAATTATCAATAATTTCCCAAATTTTCGCTCTACCCGTTTACAATATATTAATAAAAAATCTCTCTCATCTCTCCTAAAATTTTAGAATTTCAAATCTCTCATGATCATGGGCTAACTCATTGCTAAGTGTTTGTCACTGGTTAGTAAGACATTCGTCTTTGGGCGAGCTGATAATTGGATATCACCTTGTCGACGAGGTGCTCGATAAAAGGCTTGCACCAAATACATTAGAGTTTGGAGAAGGCACTCTTCCAAATATTACTTTGTTAAATGATTCTTTGGTTTATTTTAAGGAACAACGTAGCTCCAGCTTGATTTCAATCAAGGCAGATAGTTGAAGTGCATTTAATGCGGTTGGCGAAAGGAGCAATTAGTAGCGCCATGTTAGCTATTTTTCAATACTTCATTACTGTCTATCAATTTCCTATTTTCAGCTAGAATTATATAATATTTGATAAAAGTTAGTTATGTTAAAAGGGATCTAATGTAAGGCACTTGTTTTGATGGAGATGAAGAAACCAATTTTCACAGCTTCAACAACTGGTTTGTCTATAAATTTATTACTTAGTTATGTTGTTTTGTTTCTAGTGAATACAACATATAATTAGTATTTTTAAATATGTAGCTAAGATTTAAAAATATATGGATTGAGATGTTATGCACGGTAGAAATTGTTCTTGGGCCAAATCTAGCCTTCGTCTAGATCTAAATGGACAAGACCTGACCTACTCTAAAAGTGAATTTAAAAGAAAAAATATTTATGTTGGCTAGACTGCACAAACATAATCTTCGCTAGATTTACATAACTACTTGGGAAGATTTATGAAAAGAGTCTTATTTCCGACAAAGATATAATTTGTGTTTAAGATTACACAATTTTTTTGTTTTTTTTCTTTATTTGCAATTTTCTTTTTGGTATGTTTTATTTGATAGAAGCATAAAGAAACTGTTAAGAGGAAAATACGCTAGTAAATAGAAATACATGTCTTGGCAAAAAAAAAATTGAATCAAAGAAAGAAACTAGAACAGTTGATAAGGCAAAAAGAGAAACAAGTTCCAATGTTTCCTGGATAGATCAACTGTGTATGGTTCATTCCCTAAGGTTCTCGAGGCCGCTTTGTTCCTAATACGCTAGAAATGTGGATCAATAACTTCATCACCATCCCACTAAAGAAGAGCAGGTGCAACTTCTATAGGTCGAAGCACCTTTTAATTATGTTTGCAAATCTCAAACCCCTGTTTATGTATGTATGACCAACAACTTTGAAATAAGTAGTAAGTACCTTTTAATGATAATATTCTTCTCGCCTGATGAATGCTTCTCTAATGAAATAAAAAATTTGATCTTATTTTTTCTCCTTTATGCTTATAAAATGACATCCTCTTTTATGTTTCTAATCGAATAACCAAATCAGAATAACTCATTTGCCTCTGAAATACTAAAATAGTGGGTGGAAGCACGCTATAAATGCATGAAAAACTAAATATAGAGACTTTAAGATATGAGGATCGAGTATAGGATGTTAATGAACATGTATGGGGTGAATATGGATTACCCGTCAAAGTCACATCCAACTTTTAATATTTTTACCAACCTCATACACATTTAAATTATATGTTGCGTGTATCGATATAATATCTTTACTAATTAGTTTTATTAATTAAAATATACGCAATGGTGTCAATACAATGCAATTGAAAAAAAAAACTCAATTTTTCAAAATAAATTCGAACTCAACAAAATTAAATTCGTTGAAATTCTACCAACCTTATGATTCAGAAGCTAACCTTTTAATTCAAAATATTACTTATTTTCATGTTTAAGTTGAGTTCGGGATAAATGACCAGTGAAATGTTATTTATTACTTAATTCAGATACTCTTTAGACAAAAACATGTCTTTATTAATGAACCTTGAATTTTTGACAAAGCTTTGGGTTGAGCGTCATCCTTTGTTCTTGTTGTTCCAAGGACGATTTAATGAATTTCAGATTCCTTGAGCCCATTTAGAAGGATAAAAATGTTGAAATGAAGTTGACAAATATGAAAAAGACAGAGGGAGACAATCAATGGCCTGAAAACCCCATGATAAATTATATCTGTGGTGTTTGAAATGCTCTTTGTTTAGGCTAAATATCTTTTGTTCAGGTTTGTTAGTAGTAGTTTCGCTTAGTTCTCATGCATAACTTTTCTTCACACGCATTACCCATTTACATGCGTGAATGCATGGTAAATGAATAATTCCATTAAGTTCTAGAATATTTTAGTGCTAGTTCCATGTATGTCTAGTGTAATTTCTAACATATTTTTAGACTATTTTATCCACTACATTCTCATATTTCCTCGAATAACATTCTAACTTACATATATCCATATGGCATTGGTTACTTTCTTAAAGATTATAAATTAAAAAAAATATTGTTGATTCAATACACTAGGAATGTCAACCGTAAGATATGATATGAATAGTACCATACCCGTCTTCTAGGAATGTCAATGGTAAGATATGATATGAATAGTACCATACCCGCTCTCATACCCGTTGATATTTTTCATCCACATACTCATCCATGTACCCACAAAAGTTTCATGGATAAGATACGGGGAATTCCCATTTGAACATGAGTAGTTGGTGGGTTTTTTCTAGGAATGTCAATGGTATGGTAAGATATGTTTTGGTGGAGATGTAGAAACCAATTAGAAAACAACTTCTTGTTTCTTCAGTGGCCTCGGACTCTTGTTTTGCACCGGGAGATACATTTTTTATATGTTTATTCAACACCATATGTTATTTTTTTCTTTATTTTATAATATTTCTTTTGCTATCAGATTAAATAAATAGTATTCATTATTCAAGAGGCATGATATCGGTAGTTCAAGAATGTGGTACTTTGATTTTATTATTCGACTGGTAACGAACAAAGAACATCAATTTGTAGGCATGAAGAATAGAGAATACGACAACCTTTTTCATTTCGTCAGGTGTGCTAAGAATACTATTTTTTAAAGGTACTTCCAACTTATTTTAGACATGTTGGTCATTCATGCAGAAATAAATGGTTTGACCATTGCAAACATGGAAGATGCCGTACCTATGGAAGGTGCACCTTCTCTTCCTCGTGACCATGATGATGATGTTTTTTTATCCACATCTTCTAAGTGTTAGGAACGAAGCGGCTTCACGAACTCTAGGAAATGACTCCAACCGTTGAGTTCTTCAAGAACTCTAGAGTCATTCCCTAGAGTTCTTGAAGCCGACTAACAACTCATTAAAAAATAACCTCCACTAAAATAATAATCCCTCACTCCCTCAAAAACTCGCCGACTAACAACTCTCCCTCCTTTTTGAAACCTATGGAAACTTCGCAGCCATAGAAGCCGAAGCTTGACAGCCATGGATGGAGAGCTCGCGATCATGGATGGATAGCTTTGCCGCCATGGACGTCAAGCTTTATGGCCGGGAAAATGAGATGAATAGCTGCCATGGACGGTGAGCTTGCAAGGATGAAGATCTGGGAAAAGAATTCACAATATATATATGATATATTCTGTGAACATATGCCAATGTTTTCATGATAACTATGTGTAAATATATTTACACGCATAACGTTTATATATTGAAAACATGTTATTTTGAAAATCAATGAATTATAAAATTGTGATTTTTAAATCCGTGATTTTTATAAGAAAGGAAAATGATAGGAAAAGTCAATTTTCTAACCCAAACTATAAAATAACCGAAATTCTTATATTTACAAAAATGGCCGAAAATGACTGAAGTGAATTAAATTTTTACTGAAATTACATGGATGTAAATAAATTATTTACTATATTTCAGCCATTTTGCAATAAAAAAATGTGCTCATATATTTTGATACTTTTTCAATGTTTTGCTATTCTGAATATTTTGATAAATAAATATGACGCTATTTTTATGAGTAAACTGAAAACTTGTCTATATACTAACTATGTTTATTTTGAAACTCAAGACTTTTGAACTATTCATGCACCCAATATTAATTTTTTCAGCATAAAATTATATATAAGCCACTTTTTCTTTATTTATTATATAAAATCTCATTTATAGATTTCTACGATTTCACGTGAAGATACTCTTTTATTAACTAGAAATTAAGAATTTAGGAGTTGGAGAAAACTGATTAAATCTTTCAATAAATTGAGACCCCATCTTAATTTGCGTCTAATCTTTGGGTGCTTATAAAGAATCTTTGGATGCTTATCCAACCTTTCGATACTTATTAATGGAGAGGTTGTCATGTGCAAAGGCGACGGCAACTTTGAATGTTGATTGACTGTCAATAATAGAAAAAAAAACAATGTTATAACTACAAAAAATACTGAAATCTTAATTGACTATCAAGCTTCCTGTTCATTTTGTTTTAAAAACAATCAATACTGATGAAATCTTAATTGAGTATCAAACTTCATGTACATATCAAAAGAAAGAAACGTTGACATACCATTCTCAATCAGTTTTGCCATCACCTCCTTGTCTAATGAAGCTAATTCTATCAACCACCTTTCCTGCCTTTGTTAGCATATTAAAAAGAAGAAAATAATGTGTAAAAGTTGCAATGACCTTAAAAACCGAAATGACAAAAGCTTGTGATAGCGTGACTTATTTTTTCATAGAAAATGTATTAAGTAGGATGAGTAATTTTGATAGAAGGGTGATCCATTTGGATTATGCTTTCTGTATCTTGTGTCAGTGATGGGCTTGTTAATAATGGAAATTATGCTGAAATCTTTCAAGCATCATAGGGAGACTGAGATGGGGAGATCCTTTGTCTCCCTAATTGATCACCAAGGTAGCATATAGTCTCTCTAAATGCTTGCAAATGCACAATGGTGGCTTAGAGGCTATTAAGCTAAATAGAAACAGTCACCCCATCTTCACTTATTCTTTTGTTGATGATAGTCTCTTTTCGTACTGAGATGAACGAAGAATTTTGCAGTGTTTTGAAGTCCATGCATTAGCAATAAACAAGTGCTGTAGTGTTTTTGGACAAAAGGTGAATATCATCAAGTGTGGATTGGGTATCAGTTAAAATTTCAGAATAGAGAAGCTAAAGAAGCTTGTATCATTAATGGAAATCCCATTGTCAATGAGGTAGAGGAAAGTTATTTGAGATTACCTATTGATTGGGGTAACTCAAATGCAGGCTTGCATAACTTACTGATGGAGAATGGATAGTAAAACTACTGCGTGGAAAATTCTCCACTTTCAAGCTGCCACTATGATTTTTTGGTGGAGTAAGAATGGAGACCAAATGGGAATTATGTGGCGTTCCTAAATAAGGATTTGAAGATTTTCAGAGTCCACCAATTTGACAGGATTTGTAATCATTGACCGGTAAATTATTATTTTCTTGAAGTCTTCAAGTTTTATCTTGAAGTTTTTGAGTTTTATCTTGAAGTTTTCGAGTTTAGTTGACTCTCTGTATTTAAAAAATTTTAAGCATCAATTGTTCAGTTCCGAATCATCTTCCTCGAACGTTGGTCATAAACAAGACAAAAATCACTAGTGAATGTGGCATCACAAAGGGAAGTCTTGGTTTGTTTGGCCACTGAAATCAAATTTAGTTTGAATAGGGGAATACGTAAAACATTATGAAGTGTGAGATCATCAGAAAATCGTATGATGCCTATATGTATCACATGATCAAGGTCATGATTGGGTGAATACACATGGCGATCAATGACTGGTGAATTGGTTGTCATAATGCTTGGAGAGCAGCCCATATGATCTATTGCCCGTGTCAAAAATCAAACAAGTTTCTAAACTAAGGGCATTTGCACATATTGCATTACTTGAGAGATTGCTCATTGTTGATGTTGTGCTCACTTGGTTGGCCATACAACTTTATTTGTTCTGATCAATGAGAGCAAGAAAGGCTATGATATTGTCCGTCTGTGAGTCTGTAGCATGGTGGTGATGTATGAGCTCGCATGTTTCCTATCCTGATGGTTTCCCTTATCATCATGGGAAGTAGCCCTCTTTAGCTTTCGACAAATGTCAATGGTGTGACCACTGTAGCCACAGCAATCACACTTGAGGTGCGCTCGGCAATCTCAGAAGTATGGCCTGTGATATTGCAGCGATCACATCTGAGGTGCAGTAGTTTTTGCTGAAATGATGCGGACAGTCAAGAGCGAATGCAGCGGCATCCTGTGTTTTTCCCGTGACATGCGAGTAAATGACCTGCTGTTTTTCATCTTGAATGATGTGGAAAAATACCTTGTTTACTGCAGGAAAAGGTTCCATGAGTAAAATATGTTCCACGTGCTGCTGTATAGGTTCCGTTAAATCCCATGAGGATTTATATGATTCGCTGTTTTTGTTGGTCTTGTTGCAACTCTCTTGCGTTATCACTACCACACGCTCTTGCGTAATCATTACCCCTTCAAGAGGAACTTGTAGTTGAGAAACTTGTTCCAAAATAAGACATTGTTTAAGATATTATAGTTTCTCACTCTAACGTGATACTCGCATAGGACAAGAAGAAAAAAAAGATCCAACTCTTCAATTTCTGGGTATCAAATACTTCTTTCAAACTGATTACTATACAAAAGGCTAACTACAACTGTCCTACTATTTGAACAAGAGATGTGTAAGTACCAATAACAACAACTACAACACCCATAAATATGACACTCACTATAATAACTGTCTCAAGTTCAATTGTCTGATATTTGCCCGAAATCTTCAAGTAGCATAAGCATGGAAGTATAATCGAAGCTGTGACGCTAAGAAATGCTCCAACCAGTGACATGAGCTCCCCAAAAAAAGGAATAGCGATGGCTACGATAACATTGCTGATTAATAAGGCGGTACCAATTAAGAAGGTCAGTGGCCTTTTATTGTAGTAGCATGGAAACCAACTCTTCATGGCAACTACAATTGGCTTAACCATCAATGCATATTTGCATATTGGATTAACCAACGTGGTGCATATTGCCACTCTTGAGCTAAGCTTTTCCGTTGGAAGATTTAAAGTTATTTGTGATTGAATATCTGATCCAAACATAGAGTATCCAAGAACCGCCATTGATGCATACCCAATTGTGCATAAGATGAAGCACAGAAGCATAACCTTAAAAACAGAAACAATAATGCAGATGTGAAGTCAATAGCTCAAGTAACTAAAGAACCATTTGAATATGAAGAAAAATATGTATTTCACAAGTATAAAGGGGTTGTTATACTATGGAAGTGTAGAAACTTACATTGGAGAATTGATGTTTGTTCTTCATGGAAGTGTACAAAGTAGGGAAAACTGGATGAGCACAGTAGCAGAAAGCATACAAGCTAATAGCAGTAGGGATACCATTCCAGTTAATAAGTACTGTTCCCTTATGATGAAATCCAATTCCATCAAATGCGCCACCCCACAATATTGAAAAAAGGATAACTGCAGAGGCCAAAACCCCACTTGCAGACACATAAGAAAGAAGGCTCATGTCCTCTAACCAAACAGATGGCAAAATGATGAGCCCAACAAGCATAACAAAGCATTTCTGTCCAGCAATGCTAAACCCCATTAACTCAAACTCCACATTTGGTAGTATATTATTCAAGTTATCTCCTTCTAGTATCAGAAACCCTGTGGCGACTAGGTAGAGCTCCGTATACATCATAACTGATACCACTACTTTTCCCACTTTCCCAAATGCAAGTTTTCCTATGTCAGGATAAGTTGTGATTTCAGAGTTCACATCCATGCATCTTTGAATTAACAAGCCTGAGTAAAAGGCTGCAATTGCTATAACAAAAAGGAGTATAAGGCTTAACCATCCTCCTGATGATAGTGCATATGGAACTGAGAGAATCCCAACTCCTGGGAAAGCAGAGAAAACAAAGAAAGTTTAAGAATGTTTACATTTCTGAAAGAAAAACAGCATTCTCATAAGCGAAGGAGACAAATTAGAGCAAAAGATCAGGTGGTTGAGTTGAACCTGATAAAGCATTCAATCCATTGAAACAGGTCTTAAAGAAAGAAGTGGTACTTGGATTGGGATTGTAACTGTTTGAGTTTGACTCTATTTCCTCAAGCATGACTTCTGCTCTCTGTTGCTATTCGTCAAGCAGCAGAGGGACAGTCAAAGATGAACCATTAATCTGTGGTTTAGCTCCCATGTCTTTGGACAAAAATGGCTCTACTATTCAGAGGATTCTATTTGAAACTTGAGAGAGATAATAATCTCAAGGACTCACAGTTCAAGGCCTTACTTATATTCAAGGAGAAACTGTTCTTGAAGAAAAAGTATTCTCAAATTCCAAAAAAGTAAAAAGCAATACTATAATTAAATCTAAAAAAGAACTGTCAAACTCGTTTTTTATAAGGATGAATATATGTAATGAATATTTCCCCATTTAGGGTTCCCAGTGAGTTCTAGACAGTGATGAGACATCTGAGCTAAAAAACTGAAGTTTTCCATTAATGTGACTAATCAAAGTCAAGTTGCATTTAAGATACTGATTTTTAGTTAAAAATGAGTAGAGGTGGTTGACCCAAACCACCAAGAGAAAACATGTGAACACTCGCCGCCCAGTCCAAATCCTCTCCACCACCACATGATACACTCATCAAGGTCGAAGCACGCACAGTGATAATCAAAGAGAAGACGATGAGACATAGAGATATACAAACATAATGAAATTTAAAGCATTGAACTTGTTCAAGAAAATCAAATCTCTTACCACTTAAATAAGATATTTCAGATGCAGGAAAAAAGTCAAGAATGCCATACACTTATTGTATTTGTTTTTCAGTAAAAAACATATTTCCGCATTATCAATGTGTGGATCACGTTTTCTATAATGAAATGCTCGAATTGCACTCTGTCTGAGTATCATCTGGTGTTAATACGAGCGGCCCCGTTCACTTTGAATCGGTTTCAATTATCCACATTTGTTTCATTTGTTAAAATAATTATCCAGATTATTTTAAATTGGTTTTAGTGTTCTCCTTTAAAACCAAAAGTACTGCTGGACCATTTTCGTAGATTGAGGTTTAAGAACTGTTCAAACATTTTCGTAGGAACAACGTTGAACAGCCAAAACCAGGCTGTGCAAAAGACAAAATCTGAGAATTAAAAGCAAGAAAAAAGAACCTGAAAGGGCATTGAGCCCATTGAAGGCAGTATTGAAAAATGAAGTGTAACCACCATTTGTGCTAATTAGATCATTTCTGTTTGCCTCTACGCAACCCGACTCTTCCACCACCACCACCACTTCGTCCAATTGCTTCTGACCATGTTTAGTTAGAAGAGGTGTTTTAATTGAAAACTCATCATCATTTACATCCATGACAGACAAACACTGACCCCTAAACTGAGATTTCCCAATTTATTAACTTGTTTATATAAGAGAATTTTGATTGAGTCTCTCTATTACTAATCAGTCCTAACCAGACGGAAAACTAGGAAATGTACGTCCTAATCAAAAGGCAATCCAACGGCACAGTTTTTATTTATTACGTAATTCTCTCTGATTTACCAAGTTGTTGTTTGTTAGTGTAGTCGTTGATGATTGATTGGACTTCTGCTCCTCCTCTGTTTTTCACTTCTTACAGTTGATTTGCGCTTTTAAAATCGTAATTCGTACCTAAAGGAACTAGTCGATGTGCGCTTAATTAGGACAAAGATAAGACTCAAACACAAATGCCTAATACATTTCGCACCATCAACTTATGTTTTGGTCTGACATAGGTGTCCTCACAAAGATGTACTACATATCGATAAAGAGTCTTGTTGTCACTCTTTACTTCACACTCGGATTTTCTCACATTTTATTAAACGAAATGAGGTTGTGTCTAATTTAGTTTCAGAATTAAAATTTAAAGACTCAAATAGTATTTTTTTCAATATCTATACTCCATCCATTAAAATCTGAGTCAACACTCAAATAAAAGGTAATTCATTACACTTTACATCAATTTCAACCTATCCAATTACGGTGCAATGGATTTGCAACTTTAATCGACTAGATTTCGTACCAAACAGAAAATGAAGATTTGTATGGAGTTTGGTATATTGGCACCGAGGAAATAATTAGCTTTTATATTATATCGTATGGATTACTGTGAATGCACTATAGTGATGTTTTATTCTTTACCCGGCAATGCATTTAATCATTATATATTAAAGTCTAACTTTAATTTGTCGGATACTGCCATACTGATACTGGTACTTGTATCATTTAGGGTGAAATGTACCTGGTGATTAAATTTATTTTTTAGAATAAAAAACTTTTTAATTAGAAAATAAAAAATAATATTCGAGGAAAATAAATACATTGAAATTATTTAATTAGAACACATGACCATTTTTAGTGGGAGAGGTATATGCATGACCATAATTTATTTAAAATAAATTAAACAAAGACAAGTACGTACACGGTACATGTATGTAAATTTAAAAGGTAACAACAAATCTACACACAGAGCGTCCCCAATTATAAGGTAGATGAATTATTATTTTTATTACTTTCATATCTGAAAGTGGAATTAAAAAAATAGAAGACTTATTAGCCAATCAAACGTTTCACCCCAAGCACCTTTTAAATATACTACAAAAAAATATAAATTTTAAAGATAAAATACAGAGAAAGTTCAATTATATAGTAAATAGGAAAAAAAGGCAATTTTAAGATTTTAATTATAAAAAATTTGTTGTAAGTATAAGAGATAATTGTAAAATAATCAACTTTCTAACTCAAACTGTAAAAATAACTGCTTTTTTTGCAAAAAATGTCAAAATAATATATTTACATCTATGTAATATTAGTAAGTAAATTATTTACGGCAGTCATTTGAAAAGAAAAAAAAAAAAGAAATTCCGGCTATTTTTGAAGTTTGAGCTAAAGTTGACTTTTTTTCATTTTTTATATAGAATTGATGATATCTATACAAGTTTTCAATTCTAAATACAATTTTGTCGTATATTTTAAAAAAACATCAAATATAGCACTTTAAAAAAAATAATTAATGTAGCAAATTGAATTAATTTTAATAACTTTTATATTTAGTTAGTTATTATTATACTCTTTTATTTTTAATATATATATTTAATTATTATTTTTTTCTCTCTCATATCCATTAATTATATTTCTCTCTCCTAATATATCTCCCTCTCTCTCTCTCACTCTCGCTCTCTCTCTCCCCCTACATACATTCAGGTCAGCTTCTGAGACAATTAAGGTTATAGAAGTGAACTCAAAGTCTTGGATTATAATTACGTGACATTTCGTAAGTTTGATGTGATTTAAGATTTATAGGAAATTATTATCATTTTGTATGTTGATAGTAGGTTCTTCAAGTTCATTTTGGGAATAAATAGAGCTCTTACTAGATTCTCTTAGTTCACTAGACTCTTGTCTTTTAATTAAATTTTCTATTTTCAATAGATTTAATTCTTTTGTTATATTATAAGTTTGAATCTTTTAATTCTTTTATTTCATTCTTAATTTTTTGTTATTTCTATAGCTCTTGAAGAGTAATTTATTTTTCATTTCTTTTAACATTATTGAATTTTTTAAGGGTTTGAGAAACGCTTACCGTATTTCATATTTTCTTTCTTTTGAATAACTTTTTTAACCTTTCTAAGTATTCTTGTTTTAACTTAGGATTATTAATTATACCTATTAAATCTAGTAAAAGATTATCTTGTTCCTCATGTTTTGTTAAAACATTTAGAGATTTTTTGCAACAGCTATCCTTACATCCCATAGGGATGTTAGAAGATTCGCTGTCAGAATTTGAAGATTTCAAATCATTACAATCTGTAGAATCAAATTCTTCAAAATCTTCATTACTTGTTTTATAGTAATCTATGGATTCTATAATTATAAACAAATCTTATTTTTCTTTATCATAAATTTTTAATTGGCTTATCCTATTTTTGACTTGATAAATATTATAAAAGCGACCATACTGACCACATTTAAAACATTTCATTTTAATTTTATCAAAAAATTATTTATTGTGTTTTTGTTTGAGATGATTTTTATCCTTTAAGTATTGTTTGTCAAAATTCTTATTTCTTTTTTTGTGAAATTTCTTCCTATAGAGCTTGTATGTTCTTCTAGGATCAAAGTCTAGGTGAGTAGATTCCTTATGTTTATGTGATGGTGCTATAGCAAGCTGTATTGTTCATAGAAACTTCTTAATTCATAATTGGTAGTCTTCTTTTCATTTTGAATATGTTTGTTGATCTTCATATCAATATATATTTCCAAACATTCATTTTGTATTGTTGTGATTGTATCATATGTGAGACTATTATATTCTATGTTTCTTAGGTCATCACTAAGGGTGGTCTTAATTTTATGTGTAAATAAATTGGATAAGTCATTAATGAATTTTCTTTCCAAAAGGTTTGACTATTGTTGTTTGTACCGAAAGGGTCAACAGTGAGTTTGCATGTAATCTCCTCCGTTCATAGAAATTCTCTCAGTCTGAGAATCTGCAAAACACAAACAAAGAACCCGAAGGCGAGGAGATTTAGGGGGCGATTGCCTCGCCTAAGGGCCTTCGATGTCTAAGTCAGTATCCTGACATTATTTTGACATAGTTCCCTTAAGGGAGAAAATGTCATATCTCTCTCTTCAGTAGATGTGGGTATTTGTACCTGAAATCTTACTCGAGAAGCGTGTCGATGAAGCCTCGGGGGAGTTCTGGGGAAGCTTCCTGGGACACGATGTCTATCTTGGTTGTCTTTGATTGAACGGAATAAAGGTGACTTTTAACATAAAGCGATGGAACATTAAATACCAATGTGCTTTTGAGGTGACATATCGGGGAGTGGCCTGACATTTTACCATGGCGATTGGACGGGTGGGCGTTCGAGCCTATAGGGAGCTGCCATTTAGAGTGTTACTTTTGGTGGATAATGATGACCCTAACACTCGGGGATAACCAAGCTCTCCTCACTAGCCAATCTTTACCATCTCATATGTGCTCGGGTCTGTGCAACTCGAGCACTTTCGAGACTGGCTAGGTGAGATTTGTTCTCCTCCTTAGAAACCCTCTATTGTCTCAGATAATTTTGGTACGTCGTGACATGTATTGCCTTACCATTGGTACTTAAAAAAACACTCATAACAATTGCCATCCATTGTTATTATCCTGGATAAGAAAATGTTCTTGTACTAGTCAAAATCACTTAGTGTTAGGCACCTAAAATTGGTCAATGATCATGAATACGTAAACAAATGTATAACTGCACCATGCATTTGTTCTTGGTCTTCTCTAAGAATCGGGGCTCCTTTCAGTGCATCAGGCATTTATTCCTAGTAACCCTCTAGAGTTTTTATAGGTTCAATCATAGAACTAGAACTAGAATCACGACAGAAATTATTTTCCATAAGTTATACATCCTTCAATTCTACTAGGACATTAGAATCTATATCCAAAAATCTGTATGTTTTGAAATTTTCAGCATAACACACAAAAACATTTCTAAGAGCTATTGGGACTAACTTCATTTTCTTTAGATCTAGAACTATAAAAAGATATACAACCTCATACCCTTAAATATTTTAGATTTAGTTTTCTTTCTTTCCATAATTCATAGGGCAAAACATGTGATTTTCGAGAAGATATTTTATCATACACATGATAAGCAGTTAATGATGTTTGGCCCCATAACTTAAAAGGTGATTTGACATTTAAAATCATATCATTTACCATATCTACGAGTGTCCTATTTTTTCTTTCAACTGAATCATTCTGTTGTGGGGTATAAGGTGCACTTGCTTGATAAATAATGTCATTATCTTCACATAAAGAATTAAAGACAGTAGAAAAGTATTCACCACCTCTATCGCTATGAAGAAATTTTAATTTTTTTTCTCTTTTTGATTTTCAGCTATGAATTATAACATTTAAACAAATCAAAAAGCTTCATCTTTATGTTTCATTCTGTGCACATGTGTATCTATAAAGGTGATGAAATATCTATTTCCTCCTCTAGTTAAAATTTCATTCAATTCACAAATATCATAATATATATATATATATATATATATATTATGATATTTGTGAATTGAATGAAATTTTAACTAGAGGAGGAAATAGATATTTCANTTTTTGCTTGAGTACATGTTTCTCATATTGAGATAGGATCATGAATATAACAAATTAATCCACGTTTTAACATATAATTTAATGATCTATAATTCAGGTGTGCTAAATGAGCATGCCATAAAATTGTGGACTCAACAATATAAGCACAACTAGAAACTATGTTAATACTGAGTTTAAACATACCATCTCATGTGTAACATTTTCTTACAAACATTCCACCCTTAGACATAATTAATTATTAGACTCTATCACCTTTAACGCCTTTCTTACACAACAAATTTGCAGAAACTGAATTTTTCTTCACGTCTCAGACATAATTAATTTGCAGACATAGAATACATTCATCAGAATCATTTTAATCTAGAAGTAAATCCAATTTCAACAATCCCCTTTCCGAACACTTATACAGAATTATGGCTTCCCATAAGCACTTGATTACACTTGGAACAACTTCATAATTCTTGAACTCTTTTTTATTATTGCAGACTTGGATAGTAGCACTAGAATCGTACCACCTGTCATTTAACTTGGTAACAAGCATGGCAATAACGGCATTAGTCTCATTTTCGACCATATTGGTCTTGTTTGAATTGTTGGCATCATCTTTCTTTAGCTTTTTCCAAAATTTGTAGTCCTTACTAATATATCATTTTTTTCCAAAATGATAGCAAGCAACATTTCTTTTTGTTGTAGGTGTTGAAATTGTTAGAGTTACTGTTGTCTTGAAACTTCATTTTCAAGTTCTTACCATTGTTACTATTACCAAGATTTTTTGAGAAATGTTAACCTTCTCATTTATGAAGTTCACTTTAGATTCATTATGTGTTAAAGAATTTCTTCTCACCAATTCTAGTTTCTTCCTCAATTCGTAAGTGTTTTTAAACTTGTCTTAAGAGTGAACTCTCATGATGAGTGCACGAGTTTCTTTCTATATTCATTCTAACTAGGTGGAAGTTTGGCGATAATTTCCCCCACTTGCAACACATCAAGAAATATAACTTTTACATCTCAAAGTTTGGACATAAGAACTTGTAACTCAATTAGATTTAAAATTCATGTCGGTATAAATCGTATCTCAATAAAACCTCAATATCTCATGTTGAATAGACCAAGAATCAAAACAATATAGAGCAGAAGCGTGCCTGAATTCATGATGATAGATCGTTGTTTAAAGCTGAGCGGTTGACCTTCCAGATCTACATGATTCTCTATCTAAGAGTCCCCTTTGATAAAGTCTCTCTGTTTTCTCTCTAACGATGTGATATTACGGAGAATATAATGATTTTTCATTATCGTGTGACATATGGACCATAACCACTTATAGATTATTCATCTTTTAGTATTTATATTTTAGTCCATCATAAAAATAGAAATTATCTTAAAATCTCTACACATTAAAGGGTCCACAATCTATCAGATACATTAAAAACTCTCAATATCCAAACCTTAGTAGATCACTTTTAATTGGGGTTAACTTTATTTGACAGTTTACAATACATAATTATTTTACATATAAGTCCAACATTGGCTTAAGGATCCAACAATCTCCCACTTAGGCTAGTGTGTTAAACCTTATAATTATATTTTGCCAAAAAATAAATGAAATGTATCAATAACCAATCTGGTCCATCAATCATACCGACATAGGATCAAAGTGGCATCTGTTACATTAATCATAACTCAACTCATCAATGGTCAGGTACATCAATACAACTGAACAACATGGATTATGATGTGGATGTGTAGTATCAAAATTTCATGTAATATGATCTTAATATGCCTATTTCTAACTGGTCCTCTGTAAATCTTAGTGAGATCAAACCATACTTAAATTAGAGTGTGAATACCAAAAACTTTATTTCTGCAGAAAATAACCTTAAAATATCCATAAACCAAAATGACTGAAAAATATGTCTATATGAAAAGAGCATCTAATAGTAAAATACAAACTCTCACTAGAACTGAATATCCTCAACTGATATGACACTAATATGAGCAGTGTGCTCATGAAACACCTTGGGTGGCGGCAATCCCTTAGTAAGCGGTCCGCAATCATTGAGTTTGTTTTGATGTGCTCTATAAACAATTGTCTACTCTGAACCTTTTCTTTAACAACCAGAAACTTGATATCTATGAACTTTGACTTTGTCGAGCTCCTATTGTTATTAGAATAAAGAACTGCTAATTTATTGTCACAAAATAACTTTAATGGTCTCTGAATACTGTCCACAATGCGCAACCCCGTGATAAAATTCTGTAATCATATTCTGTGATTGGACACCTCATAACATGCTATGAACTCTGTTGTCATGGTAGAAGAGGCTATAAGAGGCTGCCTAACAGTCTTCCAGGAGACAGCACCTCCAACTAGTATAAAAATATATCCCAACAAAGATTTCATATCATATTGGCATCCAGCAAAATCAGAGTCAATTTGTATATCCAGCGATCTCAATCTGATCCAGCCTCTGAAACATGAGCATGTAATCTTGTGTTCTATGCAACTACCGCAAGACCCATTTAGCTGCTTTCTAATGCTCTATGCCTGGATTGCTTAAGTATATTCCCAACATCCTAGTCATGTACGCAATATTAGGATGTGTACAAATTTGAGCATACATTAGACTCCCTACTACTGAGGCATAGGGGATCTCTGCATTTCGTTTTCCTCAAAATCATTTTTAGAGTACTGATTGAGATCAAACTTGTCTCCCTTAGCTACAGGGGTATCACCTGGTTTACATTCTTGCATGTCATATCTTTTAAGGACTTTTTCGATATAGCTCTTTTGTGAAATCCAAGAATACTCTGAGAACGATTTCGGTGTATTTGGATCCCTAATACAAAATAGGTTTCACCAAGATCTTTCATCTCAAAATTCTTAGCTAGAAATCTCTTAGTGTCGTGCAATAAGCCTATATCGTTCATGGCAAGCAAAATGTCATCCATATATAGAACCAGAAAAATATGGTTGCTCCCACATAATTTATGGTATATACAATCATTGACTAAATTTATCTCAAAACCAAACGAGATGATCACTTGATGAAACTTAAAATACCATTGTCGAGATGCCTACTTGAGTTTATAGATGGATTTTTTAAGTTTGCAAACCATATTCTTTGGGTCTCCCGACACAAGTTTTCTGGTTTCACCATATAGTTTGTCCTTCAATGCCACCATTGAGAAACATTGTCTTTACATCCATCTGATGCAGCTCAAGATTGAAATGTGTCATCAATATCATTATAATCCTGAAAGAGTCTTTCATAGAAACTAGAGAAAAAGTCTATTTGTAGTCAATACCTTATTTCTGTGTAAAGCCATTTGTGACAAGACGAGTCTTGTATCTTTCCACATTACCTTTTGAATCCCTCTTGGTCTTAAAAATCCATATGCAAATAATGGGTTTCGCACCTTCTGGTAATGGAACAAGATCCCACACATCATTGTCCTTCATGGACTTAATTTTTCATTCACGACATCAATCCACTTTTGAGAGTTAGAGCTTTCCATGGCTTGACGGAACCTCATGCTCTTGGAGAAATACAATATAATCATCCAGTACTGCACTTCTCCTCTCTCTAGTGGATCTCCTTAATGGCATAGGTTCTTGAGGGGCTAGAATTTGTTCTTCTAGAACAATCTCTTGAATGGGAGGTTCTCCGATATTGTTTTGTGTTGTGTCATGAACAAGGTCTGAAATATAGTCCTGATCAATGCTAATAACACATGTGGGAATATGAACATATTCCTCCTAAATGACAAAATCCCTAACTGTATCCCCCCCAAACTCGACATCCTCAAAGAACTCAGCATTTCCCATCTCAAAAATCGACCTAGTTGTGGGATCATAAAACTCGTACCTCCTGGATCTTTCAGAGTATCCAACAAAATAGCAACTCACCGTCCATAAGTTCAATTTCTTTTCATTAGGCCTATACGGCCTTGCCTCAGCTGGACATCACTAAACGTGCAAATTCCTTAGACTAGATATCTTGCTGGTCCAAAGCTCATATGGGGTTTTAGTAGTCGCTTTAGTTGGAACTCTGTTAAGGTATATGCCCCAGCCTTAAATGCTTCACCCTAGAGTGATTCTGATAAGGTCGAATGACTAATCATACTCTTGACCATGTCCTAAGCGTTCTGTTTTGTCTTTCAGCAACACCATTCATAGTGGGTGAACCCGCATAGTGTACTATGGGACGATACTGCATTCCTATAAGAATTTAGCAAACGGTCTTGGACATTGTTTACCCGAACCATCATATCTACCATTGTACTCACCATCACGGTCAGATCTGACGCTCTTAATCATTTTGTTGAGTTGATTCTTAACTTCAGTTTTAAAATTTTTGAACATGTCCAATGACTGTGAATTTTCATGAATGAGATATATGTAGCCATATCTAGAATAATCTCCTATAAACATTATAAAGTACTGCTGACCAATCCAAGCCACCGAAGAGACTGGCCCTCAAATATCCGTATGAATAAGTTCTAAGACGACCTGAGTGATGTTGGCTTCAAATCTCCTTTTATCAATTTGTTTACCCTTTATGCAATTAACACAAACGTCAAAATTTGTGAAATCTAAGGGACCGAGAATTTCATCTAACACAAGTCTCTCTATTCTCCGTCTGGAGATGTGACCAAATCTCTTGTGCCATAACTTAGCTTAATTCTCACTGGTTAATTTTCTTTTAGTACCTCGTGTACTTAATTGCAGGGATTCTTTAAATGAAGCAATTGTTTCAAGTAAATAAATATTATCATATCCTGATAAAAAATCAGAACCAACTGAAATTGAATCACGAAACAAACCAAATTTTTCATCTCTAAAAGAACAAACATAACCAGCTTTGTCTAAAACAAAAATAGAAATCAAATTCTGTCTAAAGGACGGTACAATAAAGTTTCATCAAGATCTAAATAATGTTTGGTTTTTAATAATAATCTAAATTTTTCTATTGCTTCAACCTTAGTTGTCTTGCCATCATCCACGTAGATGAATCTTTCGGCATCATTTGGCTTTCGGCAATTCGGGTAACTCTGCATAGACACACTGATGTATGTTGTTGCACCAGAATCTCATCCACCACGTGTGTCTAAGAATCAAACTTAAATTAACCTCAAAACAAACCAAATTAAGAAGCATGTCTTTCTTAGCACGTCAAGCGTGATAGTTGGTGCATTGATTCTTCCTATACCTTTCAGCTCCACAGAAGAAACAACAATTACCTTCCGAGTTTACCGGTTTCTTTTGTTGTTTCTCATGCGGTGTTACATCCGCATATTCCTTATCCTTTGTCATTTTCTTTCCCTTGCCCTTATCCTTAGAGGTGGAGGCCAGGTAAGTGCTTTCTGACTTATCATGTTTCACTATTTCTTTTTCCCGAACACAATGTGAGATGAGCTCATTCAGAGACCATGTCACTTTCTGACAATTATAGCTCACCTTAAACTGGCTAAACTGTGCCGGGAGGGATATCAAAACCAGATACACAAGCAAGTTCTCGGAGAGTTCAAGCCTTAGTGCTTTTAACCTTGAAATAATGTGAGACATTTCCATAATGTATTCCCTGATATTGTCTTTACCTTTATACCTTTTTGAAATTACGTCTAACAAGAGCGTACCAATTTCTGCATTTTCATTCTTGACAAACCTCTTTTCAATGTCTGCAAGGAAATTCTTAGTTGTAGTTATTTTTTCAGATATAGTACCCCTAAATGCTTTTGGAATGGTCTTCTTCATGATCAGCATACACATGTGATTTGATCTCTCCCACATTTCCATCCCCCTCTTGTCATCAGAGGTACTCTTATCTATAAGAGGTGCAGGAGAATCAATCTTTAACGTAAAATCGAGATCCATGACTCCAAGAACTATCAAGAGATTATATTTTCAAGGCCTTGAAGTTTGAGCCATTTAGAACTGGAATTGAATTGATGTTGGTCGTGATACTAGCAGGAGTAATAGCTGAACATAGAACAATCAATAAGTAAAGCTCATATAATTTCCAAATAACAATAATAATTCAAACAATAGTAACAAATAACTTATCTCATAACACCGAACACTCCATTAATATTTTGACTTTGGCCAAAATTATTAACTTGTAAGTGATGTCTTGGTGTAGTAATCAAACACTGACAATAAAAAACATATCGAACAAGAAACCTTCATTTGAGCCGATTTACTGTTCACATGTAAAATCGAATAATAATCTTGTATCTATTATCACAGAAACATATGTAATTCTGTCAAATATTCTCTTCCTCTGGGTCGGTAAATATTCACATAAGTTACACACATATAACTTTTTATATTTTAAGATAAAATTAATTTCCACAAGAGAAGTCATTTTGGCGACATGTTACCTCAACTAATTCATCTTGAAATATATAACATACTAATGTTCGAATTTAAAATTAATTGATAAACAATTAGTTTTACAATCCTTAGGAAATATTTTAAAATTATTTTAACCAAAAATCCGTAAAAATTTAAAATAATTTATTTGATAATACTTAAAAATTGTTTTGAAATTATTTTAACAAAAATTAAAAATAATCAAAACAATTTATTTGAAAATCCTTAAAAATTAAAATTTATTTTATGATACTTAAAATTTGATTTAAAAATAAATTTAATAAATTGAAACCGTAAAATTAATCCAAAATTAATTTTAATAAAATAATTAAAAATTTTAACTAAAAAATAAATAAAATAAGCATGAGGGTTGGGGTCCCAACCCTCCCAAAATTGGTTGTCTTCCTTATGGTTGTGGGCTTCGCCCACAGCCTATATTTGATGATTGTGGGTTAGCCCACAGTCATTTAGCCTTAAGATAATTTTTTAATAACTGTACACAGGTCAGATCAAACCTGACTCGTGTTAAACCCAAGGTGAAAACCCTAGGGTTTTCACTTTCGGTAACTGGTGGCCATGGCCGCCGCAGCTTTTCCGACAGGATGGTCGCAACCATATTTGGTTGAGGCCCTCCGTCTGACTGCCACGACTTTTCTTTGCCAACGCGGCTAGACCGCCGCGCCAGTCACGTGCTACAATCGGCCATTAAAACCGTTGGTCGGCGGTCTGAATCCAAAAATTAACATCGAAAAGTATACCGAAAAACAACGTTCTAAAATCTAATAATCCTTCAAATAATTATTAAATTCAAGAACCCCAAAACATAAATACATAAACTCATATAATCATGGATCTAAGACTTAATATATCGATTATTAATGATTCAATATGAATAACTCTGATATCACTTGTTAGATTCAAAATCATTATCGGTATAAACCGTATATCAATAAAACTTCAAGATCTCATATTGAACATACCAAGAATCAAAACAATATAGAGTGGAAGCATACCCAAATCCATGACGATAGATCGTTGTTTAGAGCTGAGCAGTTGGCCTTACACGATTGTCTATCTGAGAGTCTCATTTGATAAAGCCGCTCAGTTTTCTCTCTAACGATGAGATATTATGGAAAATAGAATGGTTTTCCGTTATCGTATAACCTGAAGACCATAACCACTTATAGATAATTCATCTTTTGGTATTTCTATTTTAGCATATCATAAAAATAGAAATTACCCAAAAATCTCTACACATTAAATGGTTCACAACCTATCAGATACATTAAAAATCTCAATTATTTAAATTTTAGTAGATCATTTTTAATTAAATTTAATTTTATTTAACAGTTCACAACATATTATTATTTTATACATAAATCCAGCGATCCAGTAGATTCTTCACAGGAACATTATCAACAATAGAAAAATCAAAATATTTTTGAATAAAAAATTTGTCCACAGCATGCTTTTTCTGTGTTATACTTTTTTTCAGTGCCTTCCAATTTTTTTTGGTGACATGATTGAAGTAAACAGATCATACAATCTGTCAAAAAAATGTGTTCAGAATGTGTCGTATGCATAATAACTCATCATCTTCCTGTTTCACATGTCGCCTTGCCTACATCTGTGTCATCAATTTTTTATTCTGGAATAGATGTCAAATTTGGATCTAGAACATAAGAAATCGCCAGTGCTGTCAACAGGAACAACATCTTGTCTTGTCAACAGGAATATCACCTTTAAATTGTTGAAGAAATAGCACTATTCGGATCAAACATTGATGGCTTCGAGGCGTGAAGAACATCATCTCTAAGGTGTTATTTGCCTCCACTAATATTTTGCTTAAGGGTGCCAAGCAAATCATCTTCATGATACAACAAAGAGTAAATCTACAACAGAAAATCTGTAGATTTTTGTAATTAAATTATTAAAACGTTCTAGAGAGAAGAAGAGAAAAGTTCTGGTCTTTGACGGTTTAGATCATTATATATAGACAGCAAAACTGTTTATTTTCAAGAGTTCTAACTCTTGAATTCCGTTTATTTCATAAGAGTTGTAACTCTTCAATTTGCTTAAACTATGTATAATTGCATGAGTAATATTAATTATGTGCATCTCACTTGCATGGAAAATAAAATTTTAACCATCTGGTTTAATCAACTGTACACTAAATTATAGCTAATAACTTCACGTAAGATAATTCTAATCATAGATCATATGATAATGAGTGGAGAGAGCTAAATTATTATGTGCGTAAAATCAGTTTAATTGCCACGTCACTATCATTTAGAGCCATCCACACAAATTTTGATACCAGCGATAATGGCACGTGGGGATGTGACTTTTGTGAGAGGCAGATGAGAACAAGTAGCCAAAATACAACAAAATAGATCAACCAGACTCCCTAATCTAAAGACGTGCATGCAACTAATGAAAATTATATGAGTGTTTGTATTCGTGGCAAGACCATGATAAGGACATCATTCTGAGATAGACAACGTAGTAAGCCATCAAAATAGAACCACATACATGGCCATGATCTCAAAGTATGGACCAAATAAAGAAAGCAAAATAAGGAACATTGGCCCATGCATTGCTATCCAAAGAGGAGAGGAACATTGGCCCATGCATTGCTATCCAAAGAGGAGAAGAAGGTACTAGATGCTTGTTATAGTTGATATTTGGCCCAAAATCAAACTACGAATAATTTTAAGAAATTTCATCACATAGTTAAGTTTTAAAACTCGATTTATGATATAATAGTTTTTTACTTTACTTTGAAATAATGTATGATTTTTAATATCACCTCATCAATCGATTAATCATAAAAAATTGAATGGAATAAACTTTATCTTTTAATTATGAGAAATTATTTTACTGTTTAATAATAGTGAATCTAGGTGATTTTTTTCTTAATTCTAGCGATTTCATCGTCTCGTTATTTTCTGAAGAAGTTCAATTGTTGGTACACTCTCGTTTATATAGTGAATCTAGGTGGTTTTGGGAAGTTTTTTAATTTGGTAATCATAACCATTTTTTTTTCTTGGGTTTGTGATGTTTTTGTTGCGGTTTTATAAAAAAATAAATTCAATTAATTTTTTTTGGATAAGATGATATAATATCAAAACTGAACATTTTTAAAATCAAAAGAGGAATATTTCATTGATTGAATATATATTTTTATCCTTATTAAACTCCAGCTCCTTGTTTGAATTAATGGTCTATCTCCACTACTTCCAAAACCTTCGAAGTCAAACCCAATTGAATCAAATAGATAGATAGGTAAATAAGATTGAGAATTAGGGCTTTTCAGATGTTAGAGCGAGTGCGAGCCTCATAGATTTGCATTTTCTTTCGCTTGAATTAATCAGAAGCATAGATTGGGGAAGAAGTGGGGTTTGATTCAGGTGTGGTGGTCTATTGGGAGGGGGGAATGGGGTACGCTGCGTTTGACGTGTGAGTGAGAGTAAGCTTACGAAATTAGCTTTTTTCTGAATTACTGTTTTCATCAAGTGGAAAAGGCGGGCTGTGGCTAGTAACCTATAAATTCATACAATTGTTGTCACAAACTTTAGGATTTCGAAACAGCCTGTCCATGCGAGGAGAGTTTCTTGCTTTCAGATTTTTCTCTTTCGGAGACAAATTGCTGAAAAAGCTGGAAATGAGAAGAAATTGTTGGAAATGAGAAGCAATATTCCTCTTCTTCACCGAGACTTGCATTCGAAGAAGAGGAGATGGGGTTTTCTTCGAAGAAGAGGAGATAGGGTTTTCTTGGATTTGGTACTTCGAAGAGGAGATGGGGGAGCATTTGGGTTTTTTTTTGTCTTTTTGAGGATTGTTTGGTTTTAAGGGGAGATAGTTGTGAGTTTTAAATAGTTTACAGTTTAAATATTTATAGTTTAGGGTTTAAAATATTTATTAATAATAGTTTGAGGAACAAAAATATAATTTTCTCTAATATATATAGAGGCTCATTTAGAGAAATATTCCATTTTTGAAAAATAAGGAAGAAAATGACCAAAAAAATTATATTTGTAAGAATGATCGATTTTTTTTAATTGTCAAATTTGTTTTATAAAACTGATAAAATTTATATGCACATGTGTATTATGGTATATAAAAATATGTCATGGTATATATTTATATATCATAGTATATTTTTAGTACATCATAAATATATAGTAGTATATTTTTATATATCATTTGTGGTATACTAGAGTATATTTATATATCATAGTATATTTTAATATATTATCAGTATATTATAATATATTTTTAATATAATTCTATGTACCATCTGTTATAACCATACATCATGTAGAAAAATCATCAGTATTAATCTCTTCCCACATCTAAACCCGTCTCATCATTCTCTTCTTCACCTCTCTCTCACTAGAATCCAAGAAATTCATAAATCAAGCCACAAAATCGAAAAATCATACAACAAATTGATGAGAAATCTATAAAATCAATAAAAAAATACACCAAACCAGAAAAAAAACAGTCAACGAGACCCAAAAACATACCACAAAGGGAGAGAGCAACAAAGAGAGAAGAAAAATGGAGAAGAAGAAAGAAGAAAGAGGCAGAGAAGAAAGAAGCAAAGAAGACGAAAACGGAGGGAGAGAAGAAAGATGCAGAGACGAAGGGAGAGAATAAAGATACATAGATGAAGGGAGAAGACGAAGGGAGAAAGAGGAAGGAAAGTTCGGTTATTTGTGCAAATAAAAAAAATTGGGCAATTTTCTAAAACAATAAAAAAATGGCCTATAAATCTAATTTTTCATTTTGATATACAATATATATTATATAACTTTTGGGTATTGCATTCAAAGTTTGTTGGCGCGGGTGGGGCATGGTTTTTTGCACCGATTTTTTTTATCTATTCTTAGTGTTCTTCAGTTATCATTTTTGCAAACAAAATATATGAACTAAAAATAATTAGATTATTTTTTTTTGAAGTAATAAAATATTTATATATGAGTATTATCAATATGATAAAGTTTATAAATCTTTTTTGGAAAATGTAAAATCTATATGAGGTTGAAATTACAGTTTTTTGTTGTATTTTGTTTGAAGTTATGTGTTTCTATTTAAGTATAAGTCATGAGATAAATTCTTAGTGATATGATATTGGCTTACTCTGTAAACAGACGACACAAAATAAAATTGCTCATGTTGCTCAATGTAAATTCAAATTTTAAGTTTGCTGAAGTATAGAGTTCTAAATTAGGTCGCCCTACAATGAAGATAGTGTAAAGGAAAAAATTTACGATTTGAAGAATTTGTAGTGAATTTCCTACATAATAATGAGAAAATAAAGAGTAAAGAGAAATGAGTAAATGACACAATGATTTATGTGAAAAACCTTTAAAGGGAAGAAAAACCACGAAAAAATTGTTATAGTGTTTTCATTATGGAGGAATTGTTTACAAGGTTAATGTAAATTACACGTTGTGCTTGTTTCTTACGTGTGTTCAAAGTCCTTTTGGAGTTACATTTAGCCTATATTTATAGGCATTCAATCAGTTACAAAGGATCTGATGTAGCTTATCTAATTTTATCTGAAAATATGATTAATAGAATATTTCACTGAGTTCTAGCTTATCAACATCAACAACTAAATAAAATAATCTTAATCGTCTGAACAATCCAATGGTCTTGATAAGCTTCTTTGGATTGTCCTGCTATCAAGTCATGTACTTTCGTCTGATTGATTTCCTCCTGAAATTTTCGATGGCTTGGCGGATTGAATAATTTATGCCCGTTCCATTGCCCATATTGTATTCATCGTTAATGAAATGCCAACATACAATATTATGTTATGGGATAAATATCTTTCCGTTCTGAGACATCTTTCCATTCAGTGTTGTTACTGTTTTCATATAGTTGGGCAAGCCTAAGCTGCCCTTGTGATAGATAAGTCAGTTTATATGTGAGCTTTATCTATTTTCTGGTTGCTGGTTTGTCCGTTTTAGATCCAAACTATTGAAGTTGATAGATAAAATTATGTTCACAGCTTTCTCTTTTTTACTTTTTGTCAGTTTGCTATCAGTGATGGTTCCTTCTCCTTCATTTGCTATTGCGTCTTCCCATTCTCACTTACAAGCATTTCTTGGGAACACGCGACAAAATTTTTTAAGCAGCCATTTGACAGGCCGTTGTCAATCTTCCCGTTAAGGGTGTCAACCTTTCTATTGAAGATGTTGCCACTGATGCAATCATAGCCTTTGTAATCTTCTTTTCCTCAAGACGTAGCAAATTCCCTCTCTCATTTTTCTACTTAGCTCTTTTTCTGTTGTCACTTCTTCTATTCATAGGGACTGATTTTTTTAGAATGGCTTCCAATTTTCTTCTGAGAATGGCTACTGATTGTAGAGTTTCTCCAGCTTCCTGATAGAGTTTCTCCCGCTTCCTTATTTTTATTTTTCCTTCTCTCGTACATTAAGATCTGTGACAAGAATGTTATACAAGAACAATAATATAATACTTTATTGAAATGAGTAAGGAAAAAGTGTATTGTTTCATAATTTCATCGTAAGGGTTTGATGCCCTGCGTTCATTAGCAAAATTTCTCCTCTTTCCTTTGTTACGGGCTCATTGGAGGGTTTCTCCCGTTTTCTTCGCTACGGGGTTATTGGAGAGTTTCTCCCATTTTCTTTGCTACAGGCTCATTGATATAGTTTCTCGTGTATCCTTATTTTCTTTTTTCTTCTCTCATTTTGTATTTTCCCTTTATACTTCTGTTTCGATCAATAAGAATCACTCTGTTAGTATAATTTTTCTTCTATTGAATTCCATTTTTGTTGTACATTCTTTCTTCATGGACTTAGCAAAATTTCAAGGATCAAAATCCGTTCTTGTACCAATTTCAAGCCTTCAATTTCCATTGTAACAGAATATGTTCTTGTGACTTCAATCTTTGTTGGAGAATAAATATCTTTTTGGTTGTGAAATTTATTCCTAAGAATAAGACTTTAATTTTCTTTAGAGAGAATGACTTATGATCTGCTTGTTTACAAAGACTTGGGTTCAAATAAAGAATTATAATCCTATTTTCATTTTGAGATAATGACTTATCAACTGCCTGCTCCCAAGAATTTAGGTTCAGGTAAAGAACATGGCTTCGTGTTTATTTTGTGAGCAACTTCAGCTTGGTATTGATACGACCAAGGTTGTCAGGATCGCGAACCAAATCCTATGATCACACAATCCTATAGGGGCCCAACGATTCAGATCGTATACAATAGTCGCATTTCAGTAGGATCGCATAGGAACGCGATCCTGACAACAATCTGGTCAAAATTTTCAATCACAATTTCACATGCTTCTTTTATGATTTGTACATGGATGGATGACTTGCATTTTTGGAATTTATTGAGTTGTTAGCAATTCTATAGAAATTTATGTTCCATTCTTATATTAGTGATAATTATGTGTTTGAAAATTTTGAGAAATAT
Organism: Datisca glomerata; assembly: GCA_003255025.1. Lineage (NCBI taxonomy): Eukaryota > Viridiplantae > Streptophyta > Magnoliopsida > Cucurbitales > Datiscaceae > Datisca > Datisca glomerata. The sequence goes on from QANY01013502.1 coordinate 546,463, forward strand.
AAAGACATGAAAATACATGAATTATGTGATGGTGATCAAAACATCGATGGTGGTTGTGTTTCAAGGGATATGAATGATGACTCCATTGGTTAGAGAAAGTAATGATTCTGAACGTGATGAGGAGATTGATGGTGATAACATCAAATGATGGAAGAACCAATGAAGACATCTATTTTGATGATTAAATGTTATTATGTTTACTTGTCTTGAACATTTTATATTAAACTTATCTCTTCAAAACTTAAAAGAATGAGAAATCTACTTAATATTATATTATTTTAGATGACTTGGTGTTATTTTTATTTAATAGGTAGATGACTTGGTGTTATATAATCATTTACTTCAATATATTGAAGTATCATTAGCATGGATATATTTTTTACTAATAAATTATTAAGAATTGATAGGATCTTACGATCCTCGATCTGATCTTACAATACTCGATCCTATGGCTTTCCACCGATCCTAGGCAGGATCGTGATCCTGACAACCTTTGATAGGACTTGATTGATCATTTTCGTTCTAGTTTTCTTTGTAAGTTTGCCGCTCATGTCACAACCTCTATGAGTAACCATTTTGGTTGCCTTTTTTAGAACGGTGTCCGCTTAGTTGCCTTCAAATAGTACTTTTGCTTTCTTCAACTATATCCATTGTCAACATTTAAGCAGTTCTCCGATCTATAAGTTGGGCAAATTTTAGTTTTGACATTTTCAATTTTTTTCTGAGAACTATGTTCATAGACACTCTCAATGACTTAAGCTTTTCACAAAGCTTAGGTGCCCTATGATTTCTGTTTCTTTCTGAAGACGATGTTCATAACAATCTCCATGGACTTAAGCTTTTCCAAGCTCAGAGGCCCGTTTCCTTCTGAAGGCGATGTCTATAGACAACAATCTCTATGGGCATAAGCTTTTTTCAAGTTCAAGAGCTCGTTTTCTTCTGAAAACGATCTTCGTGGACAACAATCTCCATGGACATAAGCCTTTTTAAACTCAGGGGTCCGCTTCTTTCTTAAGATGATGTTCGTAGATAACAATCTCTATGGACATAAGCTTTTTGAAGTTCAGGGTCCCATTTCCTTTTGAGAATGGTGTCTGTAGACACTCTCAATGACTTAAGTTTTTCACAAAGCTCGAGGCCCAATGATTTCTTGTCGGACTCCTTGCTAGAGTTTCTCCTTTTTTTTACTTTTTCGTTTTCTCGTACATTAAAATGTTGAGAAAAAACACCATATATTATAACTTAATGGAATAAGTAGGGAATGAATATACCATTTCATAATTTCATCATAGGGATCTGAGTTTGATGCCCCATGTCCATTATTTTCAGAACCGATTCTTTTGTTTGAAATAAATATTGAGTGATGTCCTTGAATCATATTCATGATTTATTGTGATGAGTGTTCCCGTTTCAAAACCAAATATTTTACGTCTTATAATTCCAGACAGATTGGATTTTCAAAAGTCCACCTTAACTTTCTTCAGGGAGTTCAGAATCTCACCTCATAAATATTTTCAATAAGCTTACTTTCGTAGCTTTGTAGTGACATGATTTGTTACATAACTGTTATTGTGTTTGTGAAATTTAATAAATGAAGCTGACTGTTTGTTCTACACAGTCTTATTTCCTGAACAGCATGTATCGAAACTATCATAACTTTTGATTGGGAGACCCAAATTGAACTCTGTGGATTTCTTCACAAAGTTGACTTCTGTATCTTTCAAATGGTATAAGATTCATCATGTAGCTCACTTTCAATTGGCAAGTTTAGCTTCTGAAGTTGACAGTTCTGTATAATCTTCTTTCCGAACAGATTGTATGAAAATTACCATAACTTTTACCCTGGATCTCCAAATTGAGTTCCACAAAATTCTTCAGGATGCTAACTTCTGTTGAGAAGATCTCCAATTTTGGTAGGGGCTTGTATTTCCTTTCATAGAGACCCAACTGGGAGCCTTCCGCAGTGGTTAAACAAATATTATATGAACTTTGATTTTTTTGCCGCTCTTTATCCGTCATTTTTCCGCTCCTTATCCGTCATTTTTCCGCTTTTCTTTTTATTCCCCTTCATTTTTGGTTTCGGTACGTGAGATTTTCACTTTTGAATCTTTTGGTTTGGGGCTTCCATTTTCCGCTACTATCTGCATCCATTCTCCGCACATTTTCGATATGGGATTACTTTACGAGTCGTTGTTTATATTTCGTCGCTTGCGCATCTTTTATTTTCATGCATTTTTGCATACAAAACTAGAGAGAGAAAACCTTCAGAATACACATATCAATTTTAAGTTTTCGTTCATCAACCGCGAAAGAATTTTTTTTTAGCTTCAGACAAGTTTGAATTCAAAATTTGATTTGATTTAAAATTGAAAATTTAAAATAATCTTATCATAACAAGTTTTAGATAAAAAATTTCAAAATTCAAAACTTTCTTTATCATACTTCAAATTGATTCAATAAATTCTATCTACAATCTTTTCAGATCTATAATAGCGTAAAAACATACGCCAATAATAATGCTAAAATAATATGAAAGGAACGAGTTTATCATTTTTCCATTTTTGTTCTCATTCTTGTTTCCGTACTCCATCTCGTTCTTATTGCTAAGTCATTTCTGTTGTCATGGAATTCATAATCCGATGCCCCTTGTCAATATTTTGAATTATTTTTCTTCTCATCCTTAAAGTTCTGTATCTTTTTGCAACGTAATCACCGAGACTTTGTTGCCCCGACTTTCATATTCTTCAAAGTTGTTTCTTGTTCTTCAAATCTCGTATCTCGGACGTGTTCTTCATCTTGAGGGCAACAGTAAAATCGATTATCTTTTAGAGAACTTGAATTTTCAGATCATGAAAAGTTGTGTTAAAAATGAAGAAGAGATGAGAATCTTGAGTATTGATTCATTCTCAATGAAAGCGTTGAATGTAAAGGAAAAAATGTACTATTTGGAGAATTGATCGTGAATTCCCCACATGATAAAAAGAAAATAAAGAGTAAAGAGAAAGGAGTAAATGACACCATGATTTACGTGAAAAATCCTTAAAGGAAAGAAAAACCACGGGAAAACTTCGATAGGATTTTCATTATAGAGGAATGGTTTACAAAGCTTATGCAAGATACACGTTGTGCTTGTTTCTTACGTGTGTTCAAAGCCCTTTTGAAGTTACATTTAGCCTTATTATAGGCCTTCAATTAGTTACATAGGATATGATGAAGCTTATCTAATCTTATATGAAATTATGATCAATAGAATATTTCATTGAGATCTAAATTATCAACATCAACAACTAAATAAATATATTCTTAACCGTCTGATCAATCAAATAGTCTTGATAAGCTTCTTTAGATTACCACGTTAGCAAGTCATACCTTCGTTGATTGGTCTCCTCCTCAAATTTTTGGTGACATGACGAATTGAAAAATATATGCCCGTTCAGATAGTGAATAGAATTTCTTCAAAACAATGTCAATTTGAATCTCCTATTCCTACATATTTTGTTTGTGAGGAATGTTTCAAATGTAAAAGCCATATTTCACCTCATTCCAAATCTAACGCTAGACAGTCTAACCAATTGACCTTATATATCATATTCATGGGGTCATGCTCCTGTTGTTTCTACTAAAATTTAAATATTACATTCATTTTATAGATATAGCAGGTTACATGGATTTATCATATAACTTCAAAATCTGAGGCCTTTGAAATATTCTTATTGTTCAAAACTCTAGTTGAAAAAAAGTTTCAAACTCAAATCTCTTATGTTCAATCATATTGGTGGGAAGCCTTCCAAACTTTTGTTCATCTTTAAATAGGATGCCTACTTCAATATTGTCCCATGCTCTTGTCAAAAAATTTATGGTAAAACTCCATATTATAAATTCTTAAAAAACTATTGGTTGCGGGTGCTATGTGCATTTGTTAGAAGAGGAGACAATATCGTCTGATCTGGACCATTTGCTCTTAAAACGGACAGTTCACATCAGACTTTTTGTTAAAAATGTATCAAAATTTTTTTTTTGATTTTCATGTTCAGCACATCTGGATCGTTTTAAATCTAAGCCAACAATATCTGCTAAATACACCCCCACATATTGAATCTCCAACGCGATTTGTTTCCAAGAAAAATATAGATAGGTATGCAGGAAATGTTATTATATTATCTTTTTTATATTGTTTAACATCATAGTTTTCATTTCTCTAAAGATTTTCTTAAAAGCAACAAAAAAACCTTTAGGGGCCGTTTGGTATGGGTTAAGTAAGAATGAAAAAAAAGTTAAGTTGCTGGGAAAGTTTAAGTGGTAAAGGCAGATGACAAGATATTAAGATTACCATATTTGGTAACACATGATTAAGTGAAAAAAGTTATTTGAAAGTATGATTTACTTGTTTGGTATGTAGGAAACTTGGGTGAAGTTGTATGGGGAAGTTTGATAAAGTTGTTGGGAAAGTTATACAAATTATGTTAAAGTAATAAAATTATTTATTACTTATAGTTTTTTATCAACTTTTAATTTGTTGTCAATAATTATTTATAGATTCTAATACACATTATGGCTTATATATATACATTATTTTACGCACTAAATGATTAACTATTTTATTAACCCATCAATAAAATTAAATCAACTATTTTTTCTTACTACGCCAAGAACTAAAATATTTTTTTACTTACACTGTACAAATAAATTCAATGATAAATTGTTCAAAATTACATAACAAAATTGTATACATATTCTCTATTAGCAACTACTAAAATTCTTAATAATTCATGTCGTGTTTGATTCAATTTTCTCTAATATTGTAAATTATTTATCATACAAATTTACTATTTTATATATGAAAATAAATATGATATAAATAACCGTCATTTATATTAACACATTAAAATATTTAATAGTACATAACAATTTTCTAGTACATGTATTTTTCTTCAGTATATATGTATACCATTGTTATCAATATTCTTTCGCTCCGGCAGGAACGAGTAAAATATTTTAGTTCTACCATAGGAACAAAATAGAACAATGATTTTTTAATATTTCGTTAAATACAATATAAAAAAGAATATAAATGATTGAGAGACCCCCCCAATTCGTGGTTTCGTCTCATGGGTCCGGTCCTCCTCATAAAAAATGAGAAGTGATAAATAATTCAATTATATTCTCTTTTTATAAATTTAGTATTTTTTTTAAATATTGATAGTTTATGAATAATATTTATTTTAGGGAAGAAACTAATTTTAATTTCAAAAAAATATTTGATATTATTAACATGTGTTCTAATCATTTAGATTTTATATTTTATATATAAGAAGAGTTTATCTATCATTAATTTAAACTTAATATTTTATTTCAATCATTCCAATTAGCGTGCATATCTTAATCTCACGAGACGATCCCGAGACGAATTGGCGGACGAGTCGGAAGGGACAAAAAAAATCTCAAAATTCGGTATCATGACCATTTCGGTTTCACCAGGAATGGAAATTTATTTTACGACACTTTTGTGAGATTTTGGTCTTGAAGAAAATAAAATATCAAAATCAAATAGAAATAATTGAAACAAATAATGTAATTTTTATGGGGATTTGGGAAAATAAAAATTATTTTAAAAAAATGTGTAGATATATTGTAAGATGAGAAAGTTTGTTGGTAAAGTTGATTTTTGCGGGAAAGTGATAGGGAAAGAAATGTGAGATTCTTATTTTACCAGGTTAAATAACTTTACAATGTCAAACGTGAATACTTGTAACAAACATGAAAAAATACTGAAAAATAAATTTATGACAAATTTTACTATGCAGAAAGTCGGAAACAAACGAATATTTAGAGAAATGAAAAGTATGATGTTAATATTAGAATTCTCTCATAAGAAGACCTCGAGAAGCTTAAATGTGTTTTTAATTTAATTATGTTTGACACAATAATATTAGTTTTAGTATGCGATGAACCCTGTGGCCAAAAGTAACATTTTTGTTTATTGAATGAGACCCAAAGTGACATTTATACTCTTGCTTTCGAGAATTTGATGCTTTCCCAACTAGTAGGGCTAGTCAAACATCAAAATTTTAATACATGTTTCTTGTTTTTTTTTTTTTGGTAATTAGAGCTTTCAGAATTTCATATTTTTCTCTTTTTAAAATATAAATAAAATGTTATATTTCAATTGAAAATTATAATAATGAGTGCTGAAACTACCTCGGAAAACTGAAATTTTTGTAAAGAGAATAAGAAGCTTATTTTTTTTTTTCTTTTTGGTAAAGTTACAAATTATTCGAGATTGTGGATGTATATACGACTTTAACTTATAATCTAATGATATAAGCTGTGAATGTTTAAATTTCAAGAGTCAACACATTCTCTCTTATTCTTATTCTTATCATTTGATGTGATCACTTGTACAATATCTTTTTTTATATTTAAAGTGTCAAACACATTCTCTCTAAAAATATTAATAAAATCAATATTATACTTTAAAAATACATAATTTTGAGTACTGCAAGAGTAGGGAACTTTTTTCCAAAATAGAGACATACAGATGAGTTCAATGAACATATTTACCAATAACTCTATTGGGTAGGTGGAATGAGATTATAAAAAGGGTGTTTGAGCTCCTAGAGCTTAAGCACTGGACTGCACATACTTTCTCTGCAACTCCCCACTTCCACCTCATATATCTTATTAACAGCATCAACTCCACAAACAAATGGATACAATGGCTGATCCAAAATTAACCAACTGGAGTACTGACATGAAAGATCTTGCTTCAGTAGAAAACCCAAACAACACCCACAATCCCAAACCATTTCCCCTTTCCAGTCTGTTTCATCAACATTATCCTCCTGGTTTCCCAAGAAAGGTACGTACTACACAAAACTTACTCTCTATTTCCAATCCTTTTTACATGTTATGTTATGGCATTGAAATGATCTTGTTGTCAAGATTTATTGAGTTGTACTTTGAAAATATGATGTGACACAGGTGGTGGCGGAGATTATAGCGACGTACCTATTGGTGTTTGTGACGTGTGGCTCAGCTGCACTAAGTGCAAGGGATGAACACAAGGTGTCGAAGCTAGGAGCCTCCATTGCAGGAGGACTCATAGTGACTGTTATGATCTATGCAGTTGGACATATTTCGGGTGCACATATGAACCCAGCTGTTACTTTGGCTTTTGCTGCTGTTAGACATTTTCCTTGGAAACAGGTGTGACCTTCTGAAATCCCAATCCAGCAATTTTTTTGGACTTTTTTTAATTGTTTTTCACTATCCATTTGTTTACAAAAATTCGTTTATTATAGGAGTGCGCAACCAACTCGAAAAACCCGTCCCATCCCTTTACGGAACAGACGGGACAAAAATTTTTGTCCCGTCCCGATTTTCAATTAACAGACCAATATTTTTATTTTTTTATATTTGACCCTTATGTTTTTCTAAAATCCTTAATTTTTTATTTTTAACCCTTAATGTTTTAATATTTAACTTTTTAATCTTTTAAACTTTAAACTAATTTTAATTTTTAATCTTTAAATTTTTTATCCAAAATACCTTTCCCGTCCCGTTCGGGATTTCTCCTCAACACGGGACGGGACTTAAAAAAATTGTCCCGTTCTGATCTGGACGGGAGAAAAAGGCTAAAAACACATCCCCTCCCGTCCCGTGCACACCCCTCGTTTATCAGTTTTGTCCAATTAATTTAATTTTTACTCATTAATAGTTCAAAGTTTTCAAAAGAAATTTATTCCAAATTTGATTATTAAATTTATGAATTTCTTTTGGTTTCATTTTGTGGGCACTATTGAGTTATGAGTCATTGCTGATTGCTAGACAAAGGTTAATGTCATGCTCATCTGTTGATAGGAGCTATTAACGCAATGACAGGACATGACATGTGGTGAATGGGTCCACGAGTCTTGTGGGTTGCATGGCCACAGCCAACACTTATTAGCCAAATTACTCTAACGGATGCTTTGGTATTTGGCTAGAATCAATATCCTATCATTTTTCCATTGAACTGAACTAATGATTCAACGGATAATTATAAAAATTTTAGTGTTTGAATCTAATTATATGGGGTTTCAACTTTAAACTCATGAACTTGAGGAGGAAAACAGGGAAAGAAAGAAAATCAAAAGCCATAATAATGAAGGCTGTAGGGATTGTTAAAGACGTATATCTAATAAAATAATTGGCATCAACGCTTCGCATTTCGATCCTCTCATATTTCTATCCACATGAGAGGATCATCGTTGGTATAATTTGAGTTATTAAAATTTTTTTGTTGATTCAAATTTGTTAAATTCACATTTTCATAATTTCACTTTTTTAATTAGAATCGAATCTTCAAAACATAGTTCTCCAACTAATCGCGGAGGTGTATAGACTCTCGGCTTGAAATTCCCTGTAGATCTCTCTTATTTTTGTTTTGTGTTAAACATGTGTGGACTATAATATATCAAATCAATGATCAAATTGTAATGTATACTCGCATAGTCTCATGTTACTTCAAAAATGATATAGTCATAATCCAGACTTTGCTTTAAAAGCATGTTAGTGCAATGAAATTAAATCAACTTTTGCATTTTGATTTTTCGGAAAATTCATGCATGCGTGCTTTTTTATCTTAATATAATTGGTTAATAATGAGAATTTTTTTTACTAATATGAATTGTGTTTTTAGAGAGACAAGATAAGTTTGCGCAATAACTAAACCACACACTTGCATATAAGATCGTGAGCTCAGTCATAACAATCTTCAATCACTATAGAATTATAAGTTCCACAAAAAAAATTATGTTATAGAACTGGAAAGAAAGACCCAGTTCTATACCAGAAATTCAACAACATTATGTTTGTTTGATCAAAGCATTTTCTTCAATCTAAAAACGATCAGAACTACATTAAATTTGCAGGTTCCAATTTATGCAATTGCTCAAGTAAGTGGAGCAATATCTGCTGCCTTCACATTGAGAGTACTTTTGCACCCAATTAAACATGTTGGTACTACATCACCTTCTGGATCAGATATGCAAGCTCTGATCATGGAAATAGTTGTAACATTTTCTATGATGTTCATCACATCTGCCGTCACAACCGACACTAAAGCTGTAATAATCGATATATGGTCATTTTTCAAGCCACATATGTTGAAGTACTCACAGTTTTTTTTTGCTATAGATTGGAGAGCTGGCTGGTATTGCAGTTGGATCGGCAGTATGCATAACATCTATATTGGCAGGGTAAGTGAAAGTTTGTTATGATTTCTCACGCAACAAAAATAGATGAGAGTTAGATTAATCTAAGTCACATGAAGCCTTGAATCAGACCTCCAATATGATTTTAGCAAGAGATAACAGGAAACTAGGGTGGTGTGAGAAGTAGCGTGTTAGTAGAGTTTTCATGAAAAGTAACATCACATTTGGATAAAAGGCACAATTACTCTTCAATGTCTTGTCAAACAACTTCAACTGTGCTCACACCGACACCTGTATCAAACAACCCCAATGGTGTTCGCGTCAACAATTCCTTGAGTTTAGACAATATCATAATTTCATATAAAAAATATAATTTAACTCAACTTATGTTACATCATAAGTAAATGTAGTAAAATTATATTGATGTATCGTAATGGTATAAAAATCTACAAATATTTTTTTTTTCATGTGAACTTTCAATAACTAATTAAACTAAATTGCATTACTCGAAGAAAAAAGGTGTTTATTTCCCTTATTTGATAGTAGCTTCAGTTACAACTACGGTATCCCTATAGCCATGGAAAGGCTAAAACTGGTAAATCAGGTCAATCCCCACTAACTTAATAAAAAAAAATAACCAAAAACACATTGAAATAACAAATTTGCGTAAGCCATGTACAGACCGATATCAGGCGGATCAATGAACCCAGCAAGAACAATAGGCCCAGCAATTGCAAGTGCACACTATAAGGGTATATGGGTGTACGTGATCGGACCAGTGACAGGAACACTATCAGGGGCATTGTCATACAATTTCATTCGGGTGACTGATAAACCGGTCCATATGATTTCCCCTCGTTCGTTTTCACTCAAATTTCGCCGTACAAGGTCCAACGATGAGCAGCTTGACAATAAAGAAGACCCTCTCAATTTCACATGAAAGTTTGGATATGAAAGCTATGGCTTAGTGAGAATCCAGCCAAAACATCTGCACTATATTGTACCGTTTATCTTGTTGAACCCGAAATATAATGAATTGGCTCCTGCACTATTCACGTCTTCTTCTTCGCCTACCGCAAATAGTCTGTGTTGACCATGCATTCTCACGTCATGTAACGTCGTTATGAATGATGAAGGTGGTATCATATAAACACATTTATACGTACGAATACAAAGATGTATTTTATTTTTTTAGTTCGCCTACATAGGGTGAGTAGAAAAGGTAAATATGTCAAACTTAATATCTAATAAATAAGATAATATGAACACCTAAACCAGCAAAAAGGATCATGACAAGAAACACCTAAACTAACAGCAAAAGACCATGACAAGAGACAATATATTATACATAGAATACAAACAATTACGTCAAGCAACTTTTTCGCACACCACGAAACTTCCTGGGTTAATGGTAATGCTCTTTGTGCAATTATCGGTTTTGTAAATTCCCACAAGTCGATCGGCCAACTCGAACATGTTGTTTCGGAGGCTGCAGATGAAATGAAAAAAATAACATTGTAAGAACCATTGCCTTAATGAGGTAATATGGATATAACTCAGCAAGTCCCTCTTGGAACAAATAACCTACCTTATAATAATAAACTGAGCATCCTTCGTCCGGTCCTTAACGTAATGACCAACAATTGAAACATTCTTGAAGTCTGCCACACCATAGGAACCACAGAAGCTCAGAGTCAAAGAAAGCACAAAGTGAATATTGTCATTGAGAAAAGAAAAGGTAATGAACACACACACAAAGACAGCCAAAGTTTTCAGGGGAATTACCCAGAGCAGCATCAATTTCATCCATTACATACAGTGGGGTAGGCTTGTAGTGGTGAAGTGCAAAAACTAGAGCTAATGAGCTCAGAGTCTGAAAGAAGGAAATTGGACGACAATTAGATAATCCAACATCTTAATTAAAAAAAATCCACTAAAAAGTAAGCTTGCCATTCATGGAGCTTAAAGTATCTTAAGAAGAAGACAGCGATGAGTGGACAACCTTTTCGCCACCAGATAAATTTGCAATATTTTTCCAGCTCTTTTTTGGTGGTCTAACGCTAAAAACAACACCTTCAGAGAAGGGATCCAGAGAATCCACTAGCTCAAGTTCCGCATCACCTCCAAGTGTTATCATCTACAGCAAGCACATCTAGAAACGTTATTACAATTACTCAGAAATAACGCATAAGCTGTTATTCTAGTAGGAAGAAACGCAGAATTGGGCGGGATGGTGTGTCATGTGACAGGCACTGTATCAGATACTAAAAGAGACGAGGCAAGGGAGAGAGGTTTGGGGGGGGTGGAATTCGGTAAGGGATGAAAGCAAAAAAAAAGATCATATTTGGACTTCTAAGTACAAGAAGGACGCTATCAGTTTCTGACAATGCTGATAAACAAGGATGCCTCCAAACAGCTTTATCAACAAGCATTCACTTTCTAAAAGGAAACCGAAAGTTAGAAAGAATGGCCTTCAGAAAACCAACTGTGTAATAGAGAGCTGAATTCAGAAACCTGATACATTTCCTTCAACTTCAAAGATATTGTGTTAAATCCCGCCATGAACTCGTCCAACCTAAATGTTATAATGAGCTTAATGATAAGGAATTAGAACTTAAGAGAATAATTAAGATGTGATACACAATACAGCAGTTAATTTTTTGCATGCCTCTTCTTTCTCCATTCATCGTACTGCTTCTTTATATCATCACGCTCTTGAGTGACAGTGTTAAGTTCCTCAACTCGTTCATTATATAATGACACCTTTCCCCGATATCTGCGAAGAGCAAGTACACTTTGTGAGAGGAAGCATGCCGAATCAAGACAAATTTAACAGATCAAAATGAAAAGATTCTTACTCTGCAATAGAATCTAGATTTGGATTTAATTCTTTCAACTGTGCTTCAAGTAGCACTACCATTTCAAGGGCTCTTTTCAGGTCACAAGCCTCGTTAAGGTTTTCTTCGGCTAATGTTGCTTGAAGCTTTTCAGGGTCCACTAAATCTTTATGAATTCTGCAACCCAAGCAGTAAAATAAGTAATATTCTTTGCATAACAAACATACTCCAAAGTTTCTATGTTTTCCATAAATCACATACTGTTCCATATGATTTGTTAAAGCACTTTGCAAATCATGAAGCCTTTTTACGTAACCCTTCTCTTTCAAGTCCAGTTCCTTGCATATCTTCTTCATGTCCTGTAATTTGTAGTCAGTATCGACCTGTGATACCATGAAAAAAGTTAAAACTTGTCTAAAAGTGACAAGTAAAAGAAAGAAAATGACATGTATCCATAGGCACAATACCTCAGATGCTCTGAGTTCATCAACAGTCTTTTTCACTTTGTTATAGTTACATTTTGCTCTATCCAGCACATCTTTATGTTGATCAATCAGCTGCAGAGAAGAAAATAATCATATACTTCTAGAAAAGAAAACATTACTTATCAAAATGGATGCAAGAACGCATTAAAGAAATCCGAACCTCTTGTGACTTTTTGTAATTTTCTTGAACAGAAAATGCCTTGACTTCGATTTCTTTGAATATTGCTCGTAATTTGTCCTTCTCCTCAACCACTCGTTCTTTCTCCTTCTTTGAATCCTCAATCCCCTTTGTCAACTTCTTAACCATTTTCTGGCCTGTTTCAATCTGGACTTTGTGGCGGTTGATCTCAGTGCTAGTTTTATCCATATCCTAAGGATTAGTTTTTATTAGCAGATGTTTTCATTTGAACATCTCTGATATCCTAAATTACATGGTCATCGGTATTACTCACCGACTGAATCTTATTAACTTTTGACTTCTGAGCTTTCAATCTTTGGCCACCAGCATTTTCTATATGATTCTGAAGCTCCATTGCCTAATACCAGTAACAATAAGTTAACCAAATCAGTGTAATCTACAAGGACAAAGTGCAACCAAGCTCATTACTCACTTTCTCCTTTAGCGTTTTAGACCCTTGCACAAGTTTATCAACCTCCTTTTCCTCTATTCTAATAACTTTGCTGAGTTCCTTCAATCGATCAAGCTCATCCTTACTTGGCTTTGATGCAGCCTCCAGGGAGCCAAGTTGTTTTTCAAGATAACCACGTTCTGACTTCAAACTATCGATCTGTTCGGTTCAATAAAAAGGCATGGAAAAATCAAACCCCCAATTTATCTACCTAAAGAAAGCAAGAAGAATCCATCACTGAGCATTACCTCTTTCCGGCTCTTAGCTAATTCCATCTCCAAGTGTGCAATAGCTTTTTCTGAAGCTTGGTAACATTTCACCGCATCAGCAATTTTTTGGCGGATCAACTTCAATGCATCAATCATCTTGGAGAGCTCCTCCTCAGCATTTGCAACAGTTTCCCTCGACACACTAGAAGCTCGAACTGAGGTACCCATCTTACCACCACGTGGCTTACTTCCCCCACCACTCATGGTTCCAGATTTTTCAAACAGCGCACCATCAAGAGTCACCACTCTCCGAAATTCTCCATGTCCACCATATGCAATACGTGTTGCCTAATTCATCAAAAAACAACAGTGCAAATAATAGAACAAATTTGAAATGAGAGATTCCACGAAAATTCAACAAAACATATAATATCCCTGATCTATTTCACCGACCTGGAATGGCAATTAGTATCATGTAGGAAAACTGTTATTAAGACAAAAACTCTTAAAATATAACTGAATAAGAAGAATAAATCTTACAAGTATTGCTCGACATAGTACTTATCAAACAAATCTTTTAAGCTACAATTTTTCCACCAATGAAATTATGTTCTCTCAAACTATCATTGCTTATGATGGTGATATTACTTGCTCAAAAGTTTTTGGAAAGAAGATTGCATTGACTTTTATATTTTTACTAAACCAGAGAACTCCTTTCTGTCATCATTAAATAGAGAAGAACCAGAACAAACAAAACACATGCTTCCGTATGCAGCTGTAGCCCGTAAGTATGGAAATGATAGTGGCTTATCTAGATCAATTGGGGACAACTGCTAATTTGGTTACTATCCACAAAAAATGATGAATTTCACTAGCTTTTAGAAAAGTCTCTGGACAGATTATTTTCTAATTAGCTTTTCGTAGAATCATGCTTAAAGACAGAACACAAAACAATATGTATTCACTATTCAGTGAACAGTGACACACAAACAACCTGCTCGAGATCTTTAGCTACAACAGTGTTCCCAAGTGCTGCAAAGAAAGCAAGCTTCATCCTTTCATCCTGAACTTTAATTAAATCAAAAAGACGCGGAATCCCCTCTGGAGTACTAATATTCTTCTTCAATTTTGGCAAAAGATCAAGCTGCTTCTCCTGCATTATAAAATGAAAGAGTAAGTCATAGACCCAGAATTCCAGCATTATAATACTTGACCAGACTCATGCCTGAATCGCATCAGGAAATGTAACATGTTGTAGTACTGTTAGAATACCTTCTGTACATAGTCACCAACTTCATAAAATGATGTAAGTGCATCTACACATCTGATTATGTAATATATTTAGAGTCAAACTTTAGAAAGTTCATTTAACGTTCCACATGTTGATTCCAATTTTAGCACAGAGCCATTTTGTTTGCACAACAATGCCCAGATGATTATTTATTGGATTATAAACCCAATTTTTGGCTTTGATTTCCCACATGAGCTTCTATTAGTTAAATCATATAACTTCATGTAACAGATCTAATAGTATGTAGCCATTACCAATATCATGAAAGTTGCAACACCAAGATTCCCGCTTCGGAGCAGTTCGACGCACGCTTGCGCTGCATTAGTTGTTTCAACTACAACATAATCAAGCCCAGGGCATGCTGTTGATATAGCAACATCATATTTTGCTGCAAAGACAGTTAATAAAAACAGAAAAGTAAATCTCTTGGTGTGAAAAGACAAACTACAAGGATTATGGTTTTGATAAACTATGGGCAAAATTAAAAGGAAAACTAGTTGATACATTGTCAAGTACAGAAGGATGTGATTGTTGGCCGACTAAGCAACATATTATACCGAATACTATTTACTAGAAAACAAGCCTTAACAGAGAAATGAAGGCAGCGACCATTAAGGCATCTGCATCTCTATTCTGGCATTTGAAACATCTGGAATTTGACAACTCAAGAAGCTAATATACAAATCATAAAACGATGGTGAAGTCAACTGTAATTGATCAGTGACAAGAATAAGAAATTCTTGCCATCGATAGCGCCTAAATCACCCATTCGCCCATATATCCCGTCGATTTGATTGGACTCCTTAGCCTGCAATATTGCTTTCAAGACTGATCCCTGACTTTTCTCTGTATCCATAACAGACTTGAGTTCTGCAACCTTCTGTCTTGCAGCTTGTTCTAGAGGAATCACCGCCTCTTGTTCTTTGATATACTCCTGCAAAAAGACTGTGTTCAACTATATCCCATTGTGAGGAATCAATAAGAGTACTATCATATCCCTTTCATAAAATGCGTACTTCTTCCTCTTTACGAGCTTCTATGGCTTCAAGCTTTTTCTTCGCTAAATCATCTTGCATATTTGCAATGGCTGCAGATTTCATTTCTATGCTTGCGAATATGTTATCCATCTGCCTCCGAGCATCTATAAAAGCTACACGACCAGCTTCATGCTGAAATAATTCAGAAAAATAAATAAATAAAAATTGCTAGAGAATTAATGATAAAATCATACAACTTAAGATTCATTAATAACTCACCTTCTCACTCAGAAGTTTACTTTCAGTGCAAGCAACTTCAAGCTTTCCCTTGTGTTCAATTAGTTGCTTTTCCCAGGGTTCTAACTCAGCACGAACATTTGCAAGCTCAGAACGATATCTCTCAGTTTCAACTGCATTTAACAGAGAGAAGAAAGTATGCAAGTGATTAAAAATTCACTCATTTGTTAAAAAGAGAATAAACACAAAAAGGGAAAGAGGAGTCATTTATTGAACAGATTCATGCTTGAAAACAATATTACATCGTAATTAACATTTTGGTGATGACATTGATAACAATGTGAACCATATAAAAGAGCACAAAGAACATTCCACGGATTCTAAAATTACCTTTGGAGTTTTCTTGGATCTCCTCCAAGACTTTCTCCTCATCCAAAAGAAGTTTTTGTAATTGGGGAATACTCTCCTCAAGTTTTGGGATCAAGTTTGTTGATTCTTCAGATTGCTTTGTTATGTCTTCCATTTTTGCTGAATCCTGCAAGAGAAACAAAAATGTAATATATGCATAACATCCATGTCTCAACAAAAAAAGAAAACAATTTCCCAAATCCCACCTTCTCAAGTTTATCATCAAGCTTCTTGATCTTTTGTTTCATGTGCTTCAAATCTTCTCGGTATTTAACATCCTGCCGTTCAAATTCCTTGAACTCATCCTTGCATTTTCTGAGTTCATTATCAAGTTCCTATTTATTCAAAACAAAGATTCATGGTCAAGCGAATAGAGAGAAACGAGGTGTACAACAACATACCCTTTGATAGAGAGAGCAACTCAGTGTATTTAATATGAATCTAGATCTTATCATTTGATAGCATTTTGTCTAGAACAACATTAGACACGTCCAAGCAAACCTCTTGCTGCTTCATATACTTGTTGTGCACGAACTCAAGCTCCTTTAATTCCTTGTTACTTTCACATATCTTTTCCCTAATATAGATATGAGGATATTCATTAACTTGGATGTTTCTATTTTGCATCAACCAATGAATGTTAAGTCACTATAAGCCATTATCAAATTAACTTACCGTTCAATTTTTAGATTTTCTTCTAAGCTGGAAACTTTATTATGTAGTTCTCCCATTTTCACAGTGTTATCCTCATTAGCCAATTTAGTAGCTTTCTCTTGCCATTTCAAGAGGGACAATTCTTTCAGCATGTAGGCTTCTGCTTCATTCTTCACGTCCTGTTGAGTAGAAACACAGCAAAAGTTCCATTTAATTCAAGCTGGAATGGATGTATGAGTCCTTAAAAGTATTGACATACCTATCTGTAAAATTAAAAGTACAGACATACCTCTAAATTGTCTCTTTCTTTCTCAGCTAGCTTAACCATTTGCACCACCCCAGATCGTTTCTCATTGAGGGATTCTAACCTATTAGACAAGTGACAACATACACACGGCTAATATAACTCTTCAGTGGGTAAGGACTTAAATGTTCATGACATAGTTCAACAGGTAAAGAAAGTACTCACTGCTTGTATGAATCATCAATTTTTTCGACATAATTATTAGTTCCAATGATGTCCTCAAGATATTCAAGAAACCCTTCATCATGGGGTCCTTGAGCTTTTGGCTTCATCAGTGAAATCTGCTCAACTTCACCCTGATAGATACCAATAACCAAATAATCATGATATACACTGACCAAAACCTCACTCAAAATCACCAGCACTACATAAACTACAATGTACCTGAAGAATTAGAAAACGGTTGTTGTCAAGGTCAACTCCTTTCCCTTTCAATTTCTTGGTAACCTCAGTAAAATTACTTGCACGGTCATTAATGTAATATTTGGAAGAGTTGTCGCGGAATGCAACCCTGGTTATAATGAAGTCACTTCCTGGAAAAACTTCGTGCGTTCCGTCATCCTATAATTATAACAATTTAGCTTGACAAATGGTACTACATTTAAGCATTTTTTTAACTACCATAACTCCTATGATGCATATGTGTAAGCTGAAGCCACTTGAAAATGCTCATCACCATGGACATCATAGACAATAAAAAGATTGAAGTAAGCTCCATAGATCAAATAGCTTAGCTTAACTAAGACTCTTAGTATGAAAAGGAAATGCAACTCAACAACTTGGAACTCTACCCGTTTAGTGTTTCCTCGGAAATCAGAGAGGATAAAAACAAAGGCTTAAAAGCAAAGACACCCATCAAGTAAGACTGAAATTACCAAATCAACAATCTCTTGGAAGTGAACTGAAACACCAGCACTCTCCAGATTCTGGTGATTGGTAGAATTGTGAATGAGCTCTGACACTTTATTGAGCCGCATCTGCACATTATACTTTTGCAATTAGTATACAAATGGTAGAGTAAATGTGGATTGATACCTTATCCGGTAGTAAGTCAACCAGCATTTTTAATTTAAACTAAGCATTCTTTAAATTGATTTGACAAGAAAGAAAATCATTTCTAAATCTACCTGTTTAACTCCAAATTAATAGTGAATGGAAATAAAGAATAGGGAAAAGTGTAATATTTGACTACCTGCTTAGCACGCTTTCCGAAAACAAATAACATGGCATCGATTACATTACTCTTCCCACTTCCATTTGGTCCAACCACGGCAGAAAAACTCTGAGGCGTCGAAAATTTGAAAACAAAAAGAAACACAGAAGTAAGCTACGGGGGTCAGATTAGACAGAGCGTATGTTTTCTGCTTTCCAGTCGAATTCAATATTTACATAGGAAAAAATTGGATCGTAAAACAGAAACTTCTTTGCCATTTTAAAATTAACACAGCTAGCTGTCAATTACTTAGCAATGCAAAAAGAACCCTAAGACCCAATTAAGAACCAAAACCTTGTGGAAAGGACCAACGCGCTGCTCGCCGGCATAAGATTTGAAGTTCCTCATAACCATTTCTTTGATGAACAGCCTCGGTCCTTTCGCTCTTCCATTGACTGAGGCGGACACTTCAGCCATGGACTCGTCCTGCGGTTCGTCCCCCATTTTTTCTACCCCCGCCATAACAAAAGAAATCAAGAAAAGAAAAAGGACCAGCAAAGCGATTGTAGCGGGAAACTATAAATTTGGCACGATTTCAAATGGAGCCCAATAGAATGTGGGTCGGGTACCCATTATAACTTGGGTCATCGAGAAGTTCGGCCCAACTAACTTCCTAGCTCGAAATGTTTAGGCTGCTGTTTGCTAGTACTTTCGGCAGAGATCATAGTTATTGGCGACAACTACATAACTAATTTTTATTAAACAAACACCAAATAAATATTTATTAACAGCACGTAATAATTGACTGACCTCTTGTAAAACTATATTATATAAATAATTTAACTAACCATGTTACGAAGATAATTTAGTTACTTATTTTAGTAAATAAATTATTAACTAATTAATGTATTGACATGACTATTTTACTCACGCAAAATAAACAGACACTTAATTTAAGCAATTGATTGGCATACACCTTAAGTAACTAATTTTATTATATTTCACAAAATAAACAGATAATTTAATTGGCAAAATCTAATTATACCACGTAAATGATTCACTGATTATATATAAATCATAAATTATAATATGTAACAAAATAACGACCGTATGAAAAAAAGAAAGTACAAAATTTACTCATGTGTAAATAAATTTATATTATGTGTCTAGTGTTTTGAAAAACAAATCATACTAAAAAATACTTTTATTTTATATTATTAGTCTATCAAAACAAACAATTTAAATTGATTTGAATTAAGATGTTGCAGTTTTCCTCTCCCCATGGCCGAATAGAAGATGATGCTGTCTGGAGTCCTCTGGACTAAGCCTAGGGATGGTAGAATTAAATTAAATGTGGATGGTGCTGTAGGGAAATTGGAATACATGTTGTGCGGTTGGAGGTTTATTCCGTGACTGTAATGGCTTAGTTGTGGGTGCTTTTCTCAGGAAGCTCAAGTGGAAGAATGAAGCACCTCTTGTGAAGGCGTGGGCAGTGCAGGAAGGTTTGTCGTGGGCCTGGGAGAAGAGCTTCAGGGCTGTGGACGTGGAAATGGACTGTCTTGGCTTGGTCAAAGCCATTTCTTCGAGTGAGCAGGTTTTTTTGGAGCTGGGCCTCATTTTGGATTCCTGCAAACGCTGGTTCGCTCGTCTCAATGATTCGACTCTGAATCATGTTTCTCGATTATTGATAAGAATATAAGAAATTTGTCCCATTTCTATTATTGATAAGAATATATTCCTGCTCGTTTTTTACTTTTCCCACACTCAACATCTTGTCAAAACATTTCTAGATAAGTTATTACTCCATTTTCTTTCTGTTTTTCATTTTTTTTGTATTTATTTACTACTCCACCCTATTTTTTTCATTTCAAATCCACAGGAACAATTTAGATATTTGAAAACTTAGTACCTTCAAGTTGTGTTTGTTACTTCTCAAAGAGTGTGATTGGTTTATATAAGTGAGTTACATACGCCTGTAAGACATATTTAGACCGTGACAGTTCAAACAGTCTGTCACTATAATCTCATACAAACTCTTTTTTTGTTACAAATAGACATTATTTTTCACCGTTATTTGTTTCATTAATGTCGTTGTCAACCAAGCATCATGTCCAAATAGCAAATGTAATAGTCATTTGAATTTGGGAACAACAAAAACTAATAGAAATGTATGCTTGTAATACAATTAACATACACACAATGGATGTTAGTCTATACCCGCCACTTATTTACTTATTTATTTGTGAAACTCGTGGACAGATAAAATATTTTCAAATATCATTAATTTGAAAAAATGAAACGAGAGGTTTCACATTAATACAATAATTGATTAATTAGTCACTATCACATAGGAAAAACACATCCTAAAGGTGACATGAGTCATACACAGTCTTTTTAAGTTTTTAAACTCATAAAAGACAATAATACCCACATGGAAGACCATGTAGTTAATTAGAAGTAACAAGTTGGTAAGTAGAGAAAAGGAAGTGGATTTTTAGGGGCATTTTGGTCCTCCTTCCTTAGTCTTCCAGTTGTTGTAGCAAGGGCAAACAGCTTTGTTCCCATAGTAACCTGGAGGGACACACAGGCACTTTCTGCAACACTTCTGGCAGAAGAACATGCATGGTTTGTGGTACTGTGTCTGCTTGCACCTCCTCGTGCATTGTGATGGGCATTCTGGACATTTCGATCCCCAAGTGAAAGCATAAGCTCAAAATTACAACAATATCATTGATTCATTGCAATTAATTATCTCTTTACAGTATTTAAAATTTCTGTACAAATTAATCGATAAGGATTCATTAAATTACCGTTAAATCACAATTTTTTAGTGCTCTATCCTCTATTAATTGTTTCACGTATTCTTTGAATGATTGGTAATTTCAAATTATAGCATATGTCATTGTCGTAAGTACACTATTTTACGTGAGTTAAAACAAAAAATGATTAAAAAAATTCAACTTTCCAAATGACGGAAAATTTATTTTGCAAAAAATAGTCTGAGTAAATAATTTATTTACTAAATCACAAAGGCATGAACGTAAGCAATTTATTTACAGTTGTGTAATGTTGTGACAAGTACTTACGGTAGCTCTTGAGGCTGCCTGGTCCATATTGACTCTGAAAAATCAAAATCAAAACATGAATCAATATCCCATTAAATTCTCTTTTAATCGAATCTTTCACAACAAAAGTTCCAAGATTTCAGATCCATCCCATGTCCTGGAGAGAGAAAGCGAAGAGAGAGAGAAATTACTTTGTTGTCATTCACATGAGAAGCCATGACCTGCAAAAGAGAAGAGTACTAACAATGTCATATTTGTCTTTATTTTTCCACTGACTAACCCACGGATCGTGAAGTTAAGACTGCCAGAGTAAACGACATCGGTCTTTCCTGATGTAAAAGAAAGAGGAACTCACAGTGGTATGAAGCACGGAGATGGCAAGGAGAGCCAAGAGGAAGAAAGCAAGAAACTTGGCCATGGCCGTCCAACAAATTGAAACTCCTCTCTGTAGATAGATAGACCAACTATAGGGGGAAAAGAGAGGAGGGTGAGTTGAGTTAACAAAGTAGTTTAGGCTGTTGGGTATATATAGAAGATATGAATTGAATGTGATAACTTCAATTGGTTGGCTTCGACTTCTTTTTATTATAACTGTTGATTGCCACCGTATTTTTTTTTTTTCACTTTTTGCCATATTATCACAGTATACTCGTTTGTATAAGATTGGTCTGGCTTGGAACCAATAAAAACTGATACATGCCACGCATGGATTTTTATTATGGATGACCCGTAAGCTTCATTTTACATTATACGGTGCAAACCGGACCAAACCGAATGATGTATCAAACATATTAAATTACTAAAGCATATGCAGCTCAACCTTAACGAAATACAAGTGAAAATGCAGTAAAAACTATAAAATAATGTTATGAAATTAAATGTTTACAAATGGCAGGAGAGAAAATTTTTTTTTCTCTCTGGTCCATTAATTTGATCTGAATATACAAAATTTCACTGTTTGTTTTTTAATGAGACTGACACCACTATAATTTCTCTTTTCCTCTCACTATGTCTTTCTCTTGTCAAGTAACAAAATATTTTCAACTACAAATAAAAGACACACAGCGCGTCATTAAACAGGGAAGGTAAACTTAGTTAAGTGGAAGTGGGTGTTAAAAAAGAGAAGCAAAAGTTGCAGATTCAGAAGAAAATCTTCATCATAGGCAAAAGAGGGAAGTAGAACAGAGACTTTCACCAAACACAGTGGGTGTCTAACCATTTCTGGTAAAAAACGATTCAGGCTTCAAGTAGGCATCTGTTGGAGATCATAGGAGATCATAGGCAACCGTTAGAATTATTTGCATATATACATCCTTCCTCATTGTAAACAGGCAGCATCTTTCAATAAGAAATCAGAACCAAGAGACTCATCATCTTTCCTTTTAAGATCAGAACCAAAAGGTTCATCATTTCTACATGGTATCAGAGCGGTGATTCTGAGAACCAACACATATGGCAGAACCATCAACCTCCGGCCAGCTTCACCACCATGACACCAATCCCAGACTGACCTCCATCCTGCTCACTCGCCACAACTACATACTGTGGGCCAGGGAGGCTCGGGTGAGCCTGAAAGGAAGAGGAAGACTGTGTTTCGTCGACGGCAGTAAGCCAAGACCAGACCGAAACTCAGAGGAATGAGACATCATGGACAGCTAGGTAATGACCTGGATAACTAATTCAATAGACCCAAAACTCAGTGAAATCTTTTGTTTTTGTGAAACAGGATAGGATCTTTGGGAAGAAATTCGAAGTAACTATTGTGAACAAAACAATTTCGCGCAAGTCTTTGAACTTAAACGAGAGATCTCCCAAGCAAAACAGGGGGACAGATCAATACCGGAGTTAACCGGGTTTTTAAAATCTAAGTTCAAAGAACTTGAAACCCTGAGACCGATGACCACTGACCTGAAGGAACTCCAAGAGCGGGCTGAGCAGGATATGGTTTTCCATTTCTTGACGGCTCTCGACTCAAGCTACGAATCGTTCCGAGCTCAGATCTTGATGTCGACAGAGAAGCCAACTTTTACCACGGTCTCAGTCATGGTTTAAAGAGAACAAACCAGGCGACGAGTAATGAGTACCAGAGATGACAAGGCAGAGGCACTAGCCATGGCGACCCACGGCTCCCTCCGAAACCCTAACCCTAAGGAAGGGGAAGGCACCGCGGACAGTCAGACGAGCCGGTGAAATGCAGCCACTGCCGAAAGGAAGGGCGCACCCACATTTGGTGCTGGAACCTGCACCCTCATCTCCGGCATAACCAGAGAAAGTTCCAGAACGAGCGAGGGAGCTACGCGAAGAGTGACGAGCGAGGGGGCTCCGGGAAGACATTTCCCTTTTATACCGAGGGTTTTAGCGGAGCGGGTCCTGGGTCGCGACCCGACCTAGACCGTAGAGCGCACATGACAGACGTACTCGGTTCGGGTAATGGGTACTGACCCGACCGAATGGAAGAAATGGACAAATCCACATCTGTTAGAGCAGACCTGCACACAGACAACAACGCACAGACGGCTACACTGCTCAAACAATTCGAAGATTTTTTGCGCCATACCTCAGGATCATCCATTTGCAATACTGTCAATTTCTTTTCTAAATCTGTAAATTTTTGTCATAACTTAGAACACTAGATAATAGACTCTGGTGCCTCTGACCACATGACTCATAACACAAAAAATCTACACAGTCTCACTAAATTAGAAAAACCACAACACGTGACGGTAGCCAATGGAAATAAAGTTCCAATTTTTGGCATAGGGTCCACCACACTCTTCACAAAAATCATTAACAACGTACTTTGTCTACCCAATTTTAACTCCAATCTCTTATCCATCAGTAAAATAACCAAAGACTTAAACTGCAATGTTACTTTTTCACCTGAAAAAGTAATTTTTCAGGATCGAGTCACCGGGAGGAAGATTGGTGAAGGGAAATTTAGAAACGGTCTGTACTACTTAGAAGATACCGACAAAACATGCCTTTCCACCTCAGTACAGTACAAAAAGACAAAATATTACATTGGAGATTCGGTCATCCCTCCGAGATAATCCTAAACAAATTACTTGGTTGTAATTCAGACTCTAGCAGTTGCTCAGTCTGCAAACTCTCAAAACAAACCAGGTTACCCTTTCCACTATCTAGTAGTACGACAAAATGATATTTTGAATTAATTCATTCTGATGTTTGGGGACCCGCCCCAGTTGATTCATATAATAAATTCAAATATTTTGTTACATTTATTGATGATTTCTCTCGCACCATATGGTTATATCTTTTGAAATCAAAAAATGAACTCTTCAGTCATTTTCAAGAGTTCAACAATTTAGTTGAAACTCAATTTGAAACAACCATAAAAATCTTTAGGTCCGACAATGGAACCGAGTATACTAACAACACCTTTTTGAGTTTTTTAAACAAAAGGGTATACTCACAGCAACTTAAAAACTGACACCTTCTTGAAATGACTAGGTCTCTCCTCCTCCAAAACAACGTACCCAAAAGATACTGATCCGATGCTATACTCACAGCAACTTACCTCATCAATCGATTACCCAGTGTAAAATTACATCTGAAAAGCCCTCTAGAAATTCTTAAGGGTAGGAAAGTTAACCTTGATCACATACGAGTATTCGGATGTACATACTTTGTACACATTCCAAGACTTGATAAATTGGACAAAACCTTAGTCAAAACCCTATTTTTTGGGTATTCCGCTGAGAAAATGGGGTATAAGTGCTACGACCCAATAAACCATAAACTCTACATCTCGCGCGATGTACAATTCTTAGAACTAGAATCCTACCCCGACAATCATAACCACCACCAAACGCTTCCGCTACCTAACAGTATTATTTCCTCCGACATCATAAGACAGGAACAGGATACCGCATCAACCGCGTCTGAGACAACTACCTCAGGGGGAGCAACTGATGAGGCAGTTGTCACTGATGAAGCAGTAATCGTAAGAAGATCAACAAGGCAAACTCAACCCCCAGCAAGATTAAAAGACTACGTGTCCCATCAGGTTCTATACCCTATCCAAAATTTCCTATCATATGATAAAATCTCTAACATCCACAGGGCATACTTGGGAAAAATTGATGAAACAGTTGAGCCAAAGACCTATCAAGAAGCCCAACTCAACCCCAAATGGAGAAAGGTGATGAATGAAGAACTTCTATCCTTGGAAAAGAATGAAACTTGGGACATAATCCCACTACCCAACGGGAAGAAACTTGTAGGATGTAAATGGGTCTACAAGACCAAATACAACAGCAACGTCACTATCGAAAGATATAAAGCCTGACTAGTTGCCAAGGGCTTTACTCAGACATATGGAGTGGATTACCAGGAGACGTTCGCTCCAGTGGAAAAACTGAACACAATCCGAGTGTTACTATCCGTTGCCACCAACCTCAGCTAGGAACTATATCAAATGGATGTAAAAAATGCATTCCTCCAAGGAAATCTGGAAGAAGAAGTATATATGTCCCTACCTCCAGGACACGAGAAAGCAACGCACCTATCTCTGATATGTAGATTAAAGAAGGCTATCTATGGCCTGAAACAGTCACTAAGGGCATGATATGGAAAATTAAGCTTGTCTCTTTTAAAACTTAACTTTGTCAAAAGCTCGGCTGACTCATCTATGTTTGTCAAACACACGAACAACTCCATCACCATCATTTTAGTCTACGTAGATGACATTATCATCACCGGAAATAACCACGATGAAATATGGAGTGTTCAACAATTTCTAAAAGGAGAGTTTGATATTAAAGATCTAGGAAACCTGAAATACTTCCTAGGGATAGAAATAGCTCACTCGAAAAAAAGGGATTGTTTCTATCTCAAAGAAAATATATCTTAGACTTGCTAAAAGAAACAGGCATGATAGGGGCAAAACCTGCTAGCACACCAATGGAAACCAACATGAAAATAGGACTGAATGATAGCAAACCAATAATTGATATAGGTCAATATTAGAGACTAGTAGGAAAACTAATTTATCTAACGGTTACAAGACCAGATATCACTTTTGCAGTTAGCGTTATCAGTCAATTCATGCACGCACCCTGCACAAATCACTAGGCAGCCGCAGAAAGGATACTCAGATACCTTAAAGGAAACACCCGGTCAAGGGATATGGATGAAGAGAACCGGGGAAAACTCCATAGTTGGGTACACTGATGCAGACTGGGCAGGTAGTTATCATAGAAAATCTACAACCGGCTTCTGTGTCTTTGTAAGTGGAAATCTAGTAACCTGGAAGAGCAAGAAACAAATTGTTGTAGCAAGGTCAAGTGCAGAGGCAGAATACAGAGCCATGGCCTCCACTGCTAGTGAACTCACATGGATTAGACATCTCATTCAAGACATGAAGGTCAAGATAAGAAAACCGATAGAGATGCACTGTGACAACCAAGCAGCACGTCATATTGCAATGAACCCCATTTTTCACGAGAGAACCAAACACATTGAAGTGGACTGTCACTTCATAAGAGAGAAGGTACAGTTGGGAGAAATCGTCATTCCCTTTGTACGTAGTGAAGACCAGCTAGCCGACATCTTCACAAAGCCTTTGACAAAAATAACCTCCAAAGAATACTTAATAAGTTAGGCTCGATCAACCTATACGAACCCAACTTGAGGGGGAGTGTTGAAGAAAGAAAAGAAAAAGTTGCAACCTCAGAAGGAAATCTTCATCATAGGCAAAAGAGGGAAGCAGAACAGAGACTTTCACCAGGCAGCATCTTTCAATAAGAAATCAGAACCAAAAGGCTCATCATCTTTCCTTTTGAGATCAGAACCAAAAGGTTCATCATTTCTACAGTGGGTTAACATTGTGGGGTTCCACAAGTTACAAAATAGTCAAATTAATGGCAGCTTTTCATCTTTTACAATTTCTTTTCAGTTGTCATGGAGAAAAACACTTTGTTTTTGCCATATGTCTTGTTCTTCATTTTCTAATAATTATTTTTTAAATTTAAATAACAATGTTGTTCGGTCTTTATTTGATCAAACGTGAATTGAGATTTGTGAAATCGAATTTCAGATCAAATGAAAACTTCAAACTTAAGGGTTTACACCCTTGTAGTCTCCTTTGATAAAAGAAAACCGATCGAAAAATATTGTAGAAATCCTTTTGTATTTACTTTGGTTTCAATATAGGCAGATTTTATGTTTACAGTCTATATAAACTTCCTTTGGGAGAGAAATAAAATTAATTTCAGCGGCAATGCCCTATAAGAAATGTCGTCTTTAGCGAGGCTTCTCACAACGAAGCACATTTTGTCACTAAAAGTTCTTTTTAGTAATGAACTTTTCTTCGGTAGCTAAAAGGTAGTTGTTTCGCTATGAAAATTGGTTTTTTCGCACAAAGGTTTCCCGCTGCTGAAAAAGTTACCTTCACGCCAAAGTTCCTTCAGCGACAAACTATTGGTCCTCACAAAAGATCTACTGCGGTGAACTCTTAGTTTCATCGTGAAAGGCCTTTCTCAAAGAATTTAGGGAGATGACCTCAGCGACGGATTTTTTTTCGTCGATAAGACCTTTACTGACAAAGTTTTGTAGTTTTAGCGATGATTTATTTCATCGCTAAAACCCCTGTTTATTGTAGTGAATTCAAGTACAAGTGGAGGCATAATGTGTTTTCACATGACAATGACCAAGCAAAATGTCAGTCCACAAGTGATAGGAGTGTTGAAGAAATCATCTTATATGAGCAGAGAATCTAGTACTAATAATATAAACCTATGGTAACCTACTGATAAAGTTTAGTAGTTTTAGCGATGATTTATTTCATCGCTAAAACCCCTATTTATTGTAGTGAATTCAAGTACAAGTGGAGGCATAATATGTTTTCACATGACAATGACCAAGCAAAATGTCAGTCCACACGTGATAGGAGTGTTGAAGAAATCATCTTATATGAGCAGAGAATCTAGTACTAATAATATAAACCTATGGTAACCAACTCATAAGCTAGATTAAGAGTCCTGACAAATGTCCTTAAGTCTAGATGAAATTAATAAAACTAGTGACAAAATTAAAAAAATCATATTAATTAAAAAAATCATATTAATTAAAAAAATCATATAAAAAAATCAATTAGATATATTGACCCAATAGATAAACTTTACACACACATTAACTTTACGGGATTGGTTAATCCCTGCAAGAAAGTATTGTCAGCATGATGAAAAGAGAATTACACAGACAAACGTGTAGAAGGGAGGAGTTAAAATAAGTGATGTGGCGGTCAAAATAAACTCAAATTTGAGTTTCAGTTACTCTCTTCCCACGATTTCATCAAGCACTTACAATGTTATTAAATATTTATTAAATATATCAAAATGATTGTAAACGGCCATGAAGGAGAATGTATATATATACCTCCATATGTATCAAACAATTTTAACTTTGAACTTAATACAAAAAGAGCTATTGATTACTCATTGTCATATTCTTCATTTTTCAACTCTCAATTCCTTTATTTCGTAGTTAAATATTTGTATTCTTTTCTAAATACCATAAGGGAGAAAAAATAATTTATAGATTGGTGTTTTCATTGAGAGTTGAAAATACTTGAGAAAAATCTACTCTAGAAGGTCGAAGAATGCCAAGAACCAGATCTAGTATGACTCGCAACAGCTAAAGCGGGAACAATCTTGAGCAAAGAAACTGTGATGTTCCGGCAATACTCTAAACATGACTTTTCACATGCTGCAAGATCAAGTCGCCAACTTACAACGAGAAATCCAACAAACACGAAACGAGATGAGACAATCTCATTGGGAAGAAATGCATGAAACCCACGATATAACGGCCAACAGAAACCCTAGATTGAATCAAGAACATGATGAAGAGGGAGAGGGGCAATCAAAGAACGTGGAGAACGAAGCGGCAGGAATCTCAGAAGTCAATGACAGATTAATAGAACATGATATTGAGAAAATGCTCAACAGAAAGATGGCAGAGGCCAAGAGGATGGGCACAACAACAACGGCGGACTGGGAGTCTATCACCGAGACTCCAATGACTCTAGAGATTCTGTCAACTTCAATCCCCAAAAAGTTCACGCCCCCAAGTTTAAATACTATGCAGGAAAGACAGACCCGGTGGAACATTTGAGATGGTTTCAGTAAATGATGGCACTTTATTAACACAAGGACGCACTCACATGTAGAATGTTCCCAACAAGTCTAGACGGCAACGTGTTAAAATGGTACCACTCTCTCCCTCCTTTTTCTATGACTAACTTTTCTGCTATGTCTTCTATCTTTTTTAAACAATACGCAACCTATCGACCCGTTACTGATGATTTAGAATATCCTCTAATGATTTCGATAAAGAAAGAGAAACCTTAGGCGAATACACGCAGTGGTTTAAAGAAGAAATGGGAAAAGTAGAGAATTGCGACAACCGCGTAGCTTAGTTAGCGTTCAAAATAGGATTAGATCCTCAATTATCACTATTTGAGGACTTATCTAAGGGAAAATCGCTCAACATGACAGAAACCTTCCTCAGAGCTTGGACATATATAAACCTAGAGGAGGAAAGGGAAAGCATGATGTGGTTGTCAGAACAATTGGTTGCTGCCTCTAACATAAACATGAAGCGAAAAAATGAAGTGCTCGGGAGATAAAACCAGGCAGGATAAAAGGCCGAGGTGATCCGAACGATTCGTCAAAAGGGAAAGAACGTATACCTCACTTACCATCCCTGTCAATCAGTTCGTATGGGTGATAAAAGATGAACCATGGTTAAAGAGGATGCCATCAATGAGGAAAGAATCATCTGAGAAGGACAAACATAAATTTTGTTCATTCCATGAAACCTATAGACATATGACAAAAGGCTACTATGAGTTGAAGGACTATATCGAAGAACTCATCAATAAAGATCATCTCCGTCAGTAAGTTGCAAAAATGGATGACAGACAAGCTGAAAAAACAAACTGAGCCAAGAAAAGCCGCAGAGCTATTTGTTAACACAATAATAAGGTTAACATAGTTATAAGGAAAAAGTCAAGAGGAAAAGAAGTAGTACTATAAGAAGGTAACGATAGCTGACAAAGATGGGGAGGATAGGTCTAAAAAATCCCTAATCACCTTCAACGGCAAAGAAGATGTGCAAGTTATCGAGACCCACAATGGCGCTTTGGTGATATCCATCCACGTGGGAAACTGTCTACTGAGAAGAGTATTGGTGGACAACGGAAGCACCCCGAACGTTCTGTGCCGCACGACCATAGATAAAATGGGAATTGAAGCAACGATACTACGAAGTTGGGGGCAACCTCTAGATGGTTTCAATGGAGAAGTTACTTACTCATTAGGAACACTTTCTTTCCCAATACTGGCAGAACCTTCCAACTAGTTAACGGAATTTACAGTCATTGACACACCTTCTCCATGCAATGCAATATTGGGCAGAGTATGGATTCATAAGATGAAGGCGATTCCATCCACTAACCATCAAACTATGAAGTGTCCAAGTCCATAAGGAATAAAGATAATTAAAGGTGACCAAGCGGCTGCCTAATGTTGTACGATCACCGCACTCGATGCTGCAAGGAAGGTAGCAGGAAAATGACTAGTGGGTCAACAACAATAGCAATTAAATCATTGGATAATATGTCTCAAGAAGAAACGTCAAATTATGAAGTGGCAGAAGAGCTAGTGGAAGTAAAACTCAACCATGGCACAAAGGTAACAAAGATGGGAGCCAGTCTATAACAAAATGAGAAGGAAGAACTCATCAGCTTCTTGAGAAATAACGAGGACATGTTTGTTGAAATCCCAATGGATATGTCGAGGATTGACGAGGATGTCATATTCCACATACTATATTAGATCTGGGAGTCAAACCGGTGAAGCAAAAGAGTCGGGTTTTCACCTTATAAAGAAAAAAGGTGATCAAAGAAGAAATCAATCGGCTGACTAAAGCAGGTTTCATCCGGGAGGTCATGTATTCAGAATGGCTATCCAATGTAGTATTGGTCGAAAAGAAGAATGGTAAATTGAGCGTCTGTGTAAATTTCACAGAGCTCAAAAAACCTTGACCAAAAGACGACTATTCGCTTTCTCGAATCGACCAAATGATTGATGCAATAGCGGGGGATAAGTTACTAAGCTTTATGGGCACATTCTCTGTTGGAAAACGTGGTGCACGCGCGGAGGAGGCATGGTGGCTTTTAAAAAATTTATTAAAATTGAATCGTATGTTTTTCGATAAAACAAAAACAAGCGTCACGTAACGGTTTCCAAAATAAAAATGTTAATTGAAAAACTCTTTTCAATCAGGATGCATTATATATATTATATATTAAATCTAAGATATACGTGGATAGAAATCATATACCTCTTATATTCTATATCAAGTGTCCTCATAAACCAACGATTATGCGTTCCCACGAACAACAAATTTCGAGATCCACATCAAGATCTTCGAAGCCAATTCCCAAATGCACTAGGACATGTGTGGTCACGTACAATAATCAAAGACACTTTTCTGTCTCTAGATGTACTCAACACATGGGATCTAGAGATTTACTGAGAATGATTAATTTTTGTGAGATAATCTTCTGAGAAAATACGATGATTATTCTTACATAGCCTTTTGATTAACATTTTAATCACAGAGCAAATTCACACTGATAGCAACTGTGTTCATACTCTCTATCAACACTGAGGGCAATAAAATAATATTTATATATTTTCTAAATAATGGCATTTCAGATTTTTAGGGATAAACTGAAAATAATATATAATTTTAAAATTATCATTACAGTGGGACCCACTGTGATTTGTGCACAACTACAATGTCACACGGCACTGCAGTTGCCGGGATCCATCACAATGCCTCATGGCACTGTCTGTCACGGCACTACTGTAGTGTCACGTGCCACTACAGTAGTTCATGTCGATCTCTGATTTTTAATCAGTGATCGACACGTGATAATTACTGTGAATTAAATATTTATTTAACTAGATAAATATCTAGATATCAAGTAGTTCAAAATTAACATATCTGATTATCTCTATCAACAACATATTTGTTAGTTCACAAATAATAGATTTAGTTTATTCAAATTATTATCTAATAATAATTTATGTATCTCTAATTTCACAAATTAGATATTCTGTCTCAATTATCGATAATTAAAAAATTAATATATATATATATATATATAATTTCTGAAATTTATATATAAATAATTTAATTAATTAATCACACAGAATTATCTAATAATTACGTACTTGCCTTAGAATAAAAATTTATTTTGCAAGTCAGTCATTTTCTCATGTTCTGAAATATTCATACCCTACACTGTGTAGTAAAGATGTGACTTTGGGATCATGAACCTATAATCTTAAGCACCAATAAACTAGATTATTAATTAAACTCTTTAATTAAATAATCTTATTAATTAATTTCATTATTACTCCACTATAAATATAAAATTGCACTCTTAAAGATTATATAATGTATTTACAGAGTATTCTCATGTAGTCTATTGATATAATCATTTCACGAAGTTCTGTCCTCCAATTATTGGTTCGTAAATCAGAGTTGGTCAAAATTACCGTTTGACCCCTCTAATTACCTCTTGATCTTTAATTATCATTAATTCAATAGTGAATGACTAATTTATAATCGTATTATAATTTGAGCTAAATAACCATTCAGTTATAAAATTAACACTTAAAGGAACTAATATACGACCCGTTAGGAAAGCTTGGATTCTAAATCTTGTAAGATCATTTCACAGTCATCCATAGCACTGAATCTCCAAAATAAAAGTCACTAGCTTATTTTGTAAACAAACTTTAACGTGTGAATCAAAAGATACAGTACACATGTATACGAGTTCATAGCTACTTAGGATTCAAACTGATATACACATGATCATCAGATTGATGGTTATTACATCTTTATGATAAACTGTATGTTAATAAAGATATTAATTCACATCAGTTCTGTCATATATAATCTTATTATATAAAGTATATTCACTAAGATGTCTATCCACATCAATGATCAGGATCTAGATTATATGTATTCATAATACTTAGTGAACCGTACTAGTAACCATTTATTAAAATATTACATACTTTAATATGTTGCTGACATTTTTATTCATTATCTATGATTTTGATCATCTCGTATTAATACAAGATCATAGTCTCATTAATGAATATGAAATTTTCAGATATTTATATAAATTATTCAATAATAATTTAAAAGAAAAATTATGAGAAAAATGTAATTTCATTAAATTTCATATTAAAATATTAATACATATGCTTTGAGTGCATAACCCCCGACAATCTCTCACTTGCCTAAAAGTAAATGTGACATTTCTCTCAATCTCATGTTTCGCACATGTCCCTCAAACAAATTCATGGGAAGTGTCTTGGTAAATGAGCAGTCAGAGCCAGATTCTGATCCAACATTATCTTCATAACAGTTACATCACCTCGGTCTATGACCCAGACGTCGACTTTCAACTATCCTTATCTGACTCCAAATCAGTATATCCAATGTGATTCATGTCTCCTCCTAAATAAACAAGCATATAATTTCTCATTCTCCTAAGATACCTTAAAATGTGCTTTACTGCAATCCAATGTTCCAACAACTGAAGCATAATGAACCTTTCTCACATTTGCTTCCTCTTGAGATGTCTTAGGACATTGCTCCTTGGAGAGGATAATTCCATGTTTGGTTCGTAGTTGACCTTTCTGGGAATTCTCTATAAAGAATTTCTCCAGCACCTTA
The DNA here is from genome assembly GCA_003255025.1 of Datisca glomerata. Lineage (NCBI taxonomy): Eukaryota > Viridiplantae > Streptophyta > Magnoliopsida > Cucurbitales > Datiscaceae > Datisca > Datisca glomerata. The sequence continues at coordinate 580,695 of QANY01013502.1, forward strand.
TCAATATAAGATGCCTAAAAAGTTTCAAAAACTTGTTCTTTCTATCATTTAGGATTTAGATGGCTAGAACATAGCTCGCCTCTCCTAAATCTTTCATTTGGAATTTCTTAGTTAACCACTTATTTACCTTTGACAAAGTTTCTACAGCATTTCCAATGAGTAAAATATCATCAACATAAAGAACTAAGAAAACCACTATATTGTCTTTGATGTATTTATAAACATAAGTTTCATCAACATTTTGCTCGAAGCCATATGATTTAATAATCTCATTAAAGGTAAGATTTCAAGATCTAGATATTTGCTTTAATCTATAAATATATTTAAGCAACTTGCATACTTTCTTATCTTGACCCATTTTCACGAACTCTTTTAGTTACATCATATAAATGGTTTTTTCAAGAGAATCATTTAGAAAAGCTGTCTTGATGTCCATTTGCCATATTTCATAGTCCAAACTAGCGGCAATGAAGAAAAGGATGCAAGTGGATTTTAGCATGGCAACATGGGAGGATGGTTCTTCATAATCGGCTCCTTCCATTTGTGTATAGCCCTTGGCTACTAGTCGTGCCTTGAAAATCTCTACTTTCACACATGCACCTCTTTTCTTCTTGAAGATCCATTTATATCCAATGGTCCAAACATCTTCAGGTGGATCTACAAGTTCCTAGACGGAATCAAAATACATCGATTCCATTTCTTGGTTCATGGCATCTTGTTATTTCTCCTTGTAAGGACCATCCATAGCTTCTTCATAAGTTAGTGGATCGTCCTTATTAGTGTCAGACACTAGGACATGTGTGTCTAGTTTATAGCGAATAGGTTATCTTACAACCCTCTCACTACGACGTTGCACCGGGGTTTCCTTAACAGGAACTGTGATTTCTGTGGTTTGTTGTTTATCAGTTGATAATGAAAATGGTCAGATCTCATCAGACGCTAATTCCTCGAGAACAACTTTGCTTCGAGGTTTGTAGTTTTCTATACAGTCGTGTTTAAGGAAGGTGTCATTTGTCGATACAAACACATTTTGATACTTGTAACTATAAAAGTAGCCACATCTAGTCTCTGGAGCATAGCCAACGAATATGCATACTTCAGACCTTGAGTCTAATTTTCCAGTCTTGGGACTAAAAATGTAAGTTGGACACCCTCATATACAAAAATGACACAAACTGAGTTTGAAGTCATTCCATAACTCTAAAGGTGTCTTGCATATTCAAAATGTATGTTGCCGTGTGTAATGCATATCTCCAAAATGCAAGTGGCAGTGATGAGTAGCTTAATATCGACCTAACCATATCTAATAAGGTTCAGTTTCTCCTTTCTAAAGCATAATTTTGCTGTGGCGTTCCAGGTGCTGTAAGTTGGGATAGGATTCCATACTCTATTAAGTAATCCTTGAATTCTAAATCTAAGTATTCACCACATCAATCTAATCAAAGGGTTTTCAATGATTTACTTAATTACTTTTTAGCTTCAGCTTTAAAGACTTTAAACTTTTCAAGAGTTTCAAACTTTCTATGCATTAGGTAAGTATAACCATATCTTAAGTAATCATCAATAAATGTGACAAAATACTCATACTCACCTCTAGCTTGTACATTGATTGGTCCATAAACATCACTATACACTAGTTCAAGTGGTTCCTTCACTCTTTGGCCATTTTCAGTGATAGGTCTCTTGGTCATTTTACCTTCTAGATATGATTCACAAACATGAAGAGTTTCAACTTTTAGTTCTCTCAAAGCACCAGGCTTTATAAACCTATTTATTTTATATAGATTAATATGTCCCAACTTAAGCTATCAAAGATATGTGTTATTATCATCATGAGAAACTCTTTGTTGTTTGTCACTTTTAGATTTTGCTACTTTAAATAATTCAAAATTATTTAACGCGCGTTCAGTCGGTTTAAGCATAGACAGTCTGTTCGATACTTTTGTGTGACAAATATTGAATCCATTATTAAAAATAATAAACTCATTATTAATTAAAGAAACTTCAAAAAATTGTTCATGCAGTAATGAAAGAGAAAATAAATTTCTCGAAAATCCAGGAATATAATAAACATCGTTCAAAATTAAATAATTATTTCAAAAATTAAGACGGACTGTCCCCAATGCTTTTGCTGACACGAGCACGCTACTACTAACTCTCATAATGACTTCGCCATCAGCCAGCCCCCTTGATGAATCAAACATCTGCGAATAAGAACATACATGGTTAGTGGCATCTGAATCCAGTACCAGGATGACAAATCATATTCCACTAAACAAGCTTCAAGTACAAGTAAATCATATTTACTTTTTTTTAGCTCGGAAAAATACTTGTTACAGTTTCTCCTCTTTTGACCTTCAACCCCACAATGAAAACATTTTTCCTTGGGCTTGTTGTCATTATTGTTCTTCTCGGCTTTCAGCGATGTCTTGGCTTTCTTCCTTTTCTTGTTCTCACCTTTGCCATTACCATTGATCTTCTTCCTCTTGTTACTTTTAACAACAATGGAAGAAGGATTTTGCTCAGCAATATTTACCTCGCCCTCTTTGGTCATACTCTTATTGAATGAGTCAAAAGTCTACAACTCATTCAACAATTGGGTCATGTTGAATTGTAACTTGTTCACAACATGGTTAGTGATGTACGCAGAAAAAGCAGGCGTGAGCAATTCAAGTATAATGCTCACTTGAGTTCATTCATCAATGGATGCCCCATGTACTTCTGCCTCATGCATTATGTCGATCATGTTCAAAACATGTTCAAGCACAGAAGTACCTTTCTTCATCTTGGTCATCATGTAGCTCTTAGTAGCCTCATGACGTCTTTGATCAAACTATTTCTCTAACATTGCATGTAGAGATTCCATAATCTCATAGACAGTCCCTATGCTCTCATGCTTGGTTCTTAGAACATTAAAAGCATGTAGCACATCGCTTTGTTGTTGGATTGATCCAAGCATGAAACTTGTTCCTAACATTCTTAGAGGCATTAGTAGCAGGCTCCTCAGAACATTCCCCAATAATAACAAATTTGTGGTTCTCACAAATTAGCATGAAGTTTAAATTTGATTTTCATCTTATGAATTTATCACCATTTAGTTTCTCAAGTGCAAGTAAAATAGCAATATAACTGAAAAACAAAACATACATAATTCAATATAATATAAATAAATATGCAGAATTCAGAAAGTAAATGTGATGCATGAAAGCAACATATTAAACACATAAATATATCATTTACTAATCTACGAGAAAACAACCTAACAATTAACGTATTGCCTTAGGGTCGAGCAGATTAATCTTAGACTGTATATGAGACATTCTCATCCTTATTAATTTAAAACTTAAAATATCTCATATTATCTCTTTTATCAATGAGGTATCGCTTATTCGGTCAAGTAACAATTATCCACATTAAAGCTTAATTGTGACTTTGTGAGTGTATCCCATTATTTCATATTTTCATGACTTGATTTAAAATATGTCGCCATAGGATCGGTCAAAACTAACATACGTCACTTAGTCATATCTTCTTAAGAAGTCCAACATTGATATTTTTACATTAAAACCTTTCTTAGAGGGATGAAAACAAAGTCATCTTGAGGCTCTCACTGTACCTCATGTGTTGTATTAATAATGGAAATCATAGGTTACATTGGCATGTCAACCTTCTCTCACTCACTATTTTAGGATAACGTGTTTCTATTTTAACTAATCAATCAATTCTAAATTAATTACTAGTTAAAATAATAACCTATGAATGTTAAATTAATAGTTATTCAAATCTCATTGGTCTAATTTCAATTAACCTTCTAAAGAGCCTAAGTCATAATTAGGTGAATTTAGATTAACTAATTAATTACATTCATCAAACTTTAATATAATTCATTTACTAAAGTTGAATATTCTAAGTGTTACTATAATCTTTAGAGTGGTGTGATTATCAAGTTTTAATTAATTAAAATCTAGTAGTTTACATGTAATTGATTTCTCAAAATAATTCATGTAAACATATTAGGACAACCCTAATAAATCATGTTTCTACTGATGAGATGCATTATTATAAAACAGTGTATGGTTTTATGTATGTCACGTGATCGACTAATACATGGTCATTTTATTAATCATATCAATAAATATTTATTTAATAATTAAATAAAATAATAATGGACCAAATGACTATTAGGTATTTCTAAATTATAATCATTAAAATAAAGGAATAAAATTATAAAGAGGACTTCAAGATTACATATTTCCAAAATATCTCGTTGTCCATCTTCATAATCTTCAAGCTTCGTATAAAACCCTTTTAATTAGGAAAAACAAATTTTCTTAATTAAAAATTATATCGATAATTATCTTTTAAATTATTGAATTGAACTTAGTCAATAAACAATTTATTGATTTGGTCAAATTTGGATCAAACTCAATCAATTAATTAATCTTTAATTTTTATAAAATTAAAAATTAAAAATTAATTTTAAAATTACACTAATTTCAAAATTTAAAAGATAATAGATAAAGTTAGGGTTATCATAAAACTCTACAGTGATAGTGTAAGTTAGTATCAGGGTTTTTGTGAGACTTCCCTAGATGTGACAACAGTTGCCACCAATGATAAGACTCTCCCACCGCCACCTATCATCGTTGTCGGACGTCCATCGTCGTTGCCCGATGAGCGTCAGCCGTCGCTGACGCCAATTTTCCTACGGGCTCGTCGCTGGAATACCGGCGGCGCTAACCCCGAAATTCCCTAGAAATTTTTATTTTTGCTTTTTCCTCCTCGTTCATCTCGTGCACTCTTCGTCTTCTCGTGAACAGAATAATTATAATCTAATATTCAAAATAAAATTACAAAAAATCTTATGCCCCAAATCGGCTTACACATGATCTAAGGAAAAATTAAAGAATAAACTCTCAGCTAATAATCATCATATAGTTAATGATCCATTATTTAACCATTCATAAAAAAACCATCAATTCATTCACATATTTAAAATATATTATGAACAATGCAAGAACACCCACACAGTATTTAATATATAAATAAATGACCGCTTTGATATCAATTGTTGAAAAATGCAGCGGAGGCTCGGTGGCTTTTAAAATTTTTATTAAAAATGAATCGTATATTTTTTGATTAAACAAAAACAAGCGCGACGCAACGGTTTTCAAAATAAAATTTTTTATTGAAAAACTATTTTCAATCAGGATGCATTATATATTTATATATTAAATCTAAGGCATACATGGATAGGAATCATATACCTATTGTAGTCTATATCAAGCGTCCTCGTAAATCAACGATCATGCGTTCTCACGAACAACGGACTTCAAGATCCACACCAAGATTTTCTAAGTTAATCCTTAAATGCACTAGGACGTGTGCAGACACGTAAAATGATCAAAGACACATTTTCTGTCTCTAGATGTACTCAATACATGACATCTAGAGATTTACTAAGAGTGATTAATTTTTGTGAGACAATCCTTTGAGAGAATACGATGATTATTCACACATAGTCTTTTGATTAATCACAGAAAAAATTCGCTCAGATAGCAATTGTGTTCACACTCTCTACGAACACTGAGGCCGATAGAATGATATCTATATATTTTTTAGATAATGTCATATAAGATTTTTAGGGATAAACTGAAAATCATATTTAATTTCAAAATGATCATTGTAGTGGGACTCACCGTAATTTGTACACAACTGCAATGTCGTGATCCATCACAGTGCCTCATGGCACTGTGTGTCACGGCACTATAGTATTTCACGCTCACTACTGTAGTCCCACGTGATACTACAGTAGTTCATGTCAATCTCTGATTCTCAATCAGTGATTGACGCGTGACAATTACTGTGAATTAAATATTTATTTTAATCAGATAAATATCTAGATATCAGTTAATTCAAAAATAACATATCTTATTATCTCTATCAACTAACTTACATGTTAATTCATAAATAACATATCTGATTATCTCTATCAACTAACTTACATGTTAATTCATAAATAACAGATTTAGTTAATTCAAATTATTATCTAATAATAATTTATAGTTATCTAATTTCACAAATAATGTATTTAGTCCCACTTATCGATAATTAAAAAATTAATCAACATAATTATATATATATAGAATTTCCGAAATTTATATAAAAACAATTTAATTAATTAATTATACATAATTATCTCATAATTACGTACTTGTCCCAGAATAAAAATTTATTTTGCAAGTCAGTCAATTTCTCATGTCCTGAAATATTCACACCATAAACTACATAGTACAGAAGTGATTTGGGGACTATGGAACTATGATCTTAAATTTCAATAAACTAGATTGTTAATTAAACTCTTTAATTAAATAATCTTATTTATTAATTCTATTATTACTCCTTTATAAATATAGAATTGCATTCTTAGAGATTATAAAATGTATTTATAGAGTATTCTCATGTAGTTCGTTGATATAATCATTTCACGTTGTTATGTCCTTCAATTATTGATTCGTAAATTAGATCAGGTCAAAATCACATTTTACCCTTATAATTAACTTTTGATCCTTATGTACTATTAATTCACTAGTGAATGACTAATTTAAAATCGTATTATAAATTTGAGCTCAATAGCCATTTCGTTTAAGAATTAACACTTAAATGAACCAATATACGATCTGTTAGGAAAGCTTGAATTCTAAATCTTTTAAGATCATGTTCCCAGTCATCCATATCACTGAATCTCCAAAATAAAAGTCACTAGCTTGTTTCACAAACAAACTTTAACGAGTGAATCAAAAGATCCAGTAGACATGTATAGGAGTCCATGACTACTCGTGATTCAGACTGATCTACATATGATCATCAGATTGATGAATATTAAATCTTTATGATAAACGATATGTTAATAAAGACATTACTTCACATTGATCCTATCATATATAATTTTATTATATAAAATATCTTCACTAAGATGTCTATCCACATCAATGATCCAGATGTAGATTACATATATTCATAATACTTATTGAACCGTTCTAGCAATCATTTATTAAAAGATTTCATACTTTAATATATTACTCACATACTAATATAAGATCATAGACTCATTAATGAATATAAATTTTTCAGATATTTATATAAATTATTCAACAATAATTTAAAAGAACAATTATAAAAAAAATGTAATTTCATTAAATTTCATATTAAAATGTCGATACACATGTTTTGAGGGCATAACCCCCAACAATCTCTCACTTGCCCTAAAGTAAATGTGGCATCTCTCTCAATCTCATGTTTTGTACACGACCCTCAAACAATTGTAGGAAGTGTCTTGGTAAATAAGTCAGCCATATTTTGATCCAACGTTATCTCCATAACAGTCAGAGTCATATCCGATTCAGCATTGTCTTCATAACAGTTAGATCACCTCGGTCTGTGACCCAGACGTCGATTTTCATCTATCATTATCAGATTCCTAATCAGTACATTCAGTACGAATCAAGTCTCCTCCTAGCATATAGTTTCTCGTTCTTCTAAGATATTTGAGAATTCACTTTACTACAATCTAATGTTCTAAACTTGGATTCGATTGGTAACGATTGACAATTTCTACTGCATAACAAATGTATGATCTTGTTCACAACATAGTATGCATGAGACTACCAACAGCTGAAGCATAAGTAACATTTTCCCACGAAATGATCAAACAGTTACAATGTTATAAATATTCATTAAATCTAACAAACTGGTTGTAAACGGCCATGGAGAATAATGCTTATATATACCTCCATATGTATCAAACAAGTTCAACTTTGAACTCAATACAAAAAGAGCTCTCGATTACTCATTATGATATTCTTCATTTTTCATCTCCTATATCCTTTATTTCATAATTAAATACTTGTATTATTTTCTGAATAACATTTTTCGCTAATTAGCTAGAATTTGTACTTTTAATAAAGTGAGTGTTGTAGATAGGTTAACACGTGGGTAACTATTAATAGTTTGTGAGTACGACTAATAATATAGTATTTGGACTTTGGATAAAATAAAAAGCATAAAGAAATCAAACATAAAGATTCAGTAAATCATTATCTCTACCATTAAAAATGTAAGAAAATAATTCAGCGAGGTAGAAATTTAATCGGATGTCCCCGAAGGGACCAGCGAGGTAGAAATGAAACTTTGAATTTATAGCAAAAGATCTGATTGGAGTTGGAAAGACCCTTGATTGTCAAGAACAAATAATTGTTGCAGCAAGATCTGTCCCTAAGCACGTGCCTTTCCTTCAAGCACGAGCACGTGAAGCAAAAGCTGCAACCTGTTCGACAAAAGTGCTTACCGACTGCTGTCACGGATCCCTTAAGACTGGAAACCGATCACCTCTTGACTATGTTCAACTCAAAATTGAACACAAATAAAAAAGTATGTCGTCGTTTTAGTTTTTTTTTTAAATTGATATGTGTCATTCCAAGGTACATCAGCAAATCAAATGGGATAAAATTTTCTTCATTTTTTGAAGTGGTGTGCACGATTCGATAGGTTAGTAAATGATATTTATAATCAAGGTACATCAACATATCAAATGGAATAATTTTTTTTCTTATTCGTAGAGGTGTGCACGATTCGGTTTGATAAGTTAGTAAATGATATTTATAATCGAATCGAATTCATCGGTTACCTAAATTACCTAATCAAACCGAACCGAGATAAATATTAGAACCGAATGTAACCAAAGCAATTTGTTTGGTTTGGTTAGTTTTAAGCGGTTCGGCTGCACCTGTAAAAAAATTCGTAAAACAACAACAAAATTTTAACCTGAGTGTACATTATTTCTGGATGTATATGAACAAATTAAAGTTGGGTGTATATGAACAAATATTCTTATACAGATCTAAGCTACATTAAAGCTGGATGTATATGAACAAATATTCTTATACAGATCTAAGCTATATTAAAGCTGGATGTACATTAACAGATCTAATCAGAACTAAGCTGTATATACAGATCCACAGAGACTAATAGATCTAATAAGATATGTTTGATTTACCTTCAAAAGATACAACAAGGGACAAGGTCGATGAGGCTTCTGCTCCAGGAGGTGCGAAGGATAGGGACGACGATTGGAGGCGCAAGGAGCATGGACGAAGGGCGAGGGATGAGGAGGCTAAGAACGAGGAGGTGCGAGGATGAGGGAAGAATATGACGGACGAGGAGGCTTCTGCTCTAGGGTTCTGTTTACGTAGGAGGTGCGAGGATGAGGAGGCGACGGACGACGAAAGAGGAGGTGCGAGGATGAGGGATGACGGACGAAGAGGCTTCTACTCTAGGGTTCTGTTTAGGTAGGAGGTGCGAGGAACGGAAAGGGAGGGACTCGGGAGTCTGGACTGGAGAGGTTCGGTAATTAGTGTTTGAAAATATATTTATTAACTTAATTAAAATAAAAATATAATAAAAATATATATTGTATGGTTGTAAACAGTTCAAACCGATTACAATATTATTGAAATTATAACCGAACCGAATATGCGGTTACTAGAAATAACCAAACCGATTGCATTTAGTGTAGCAAAAGAACCGGCCGAACCGATTCGGTTCGATCGATTCTCAAAAAATTTTGCACACCCCTACTTATTCGTGAAAGAGGATTCAGCTTTCTTTGAACGCCTAGCTAGCCCTTATACATGTCACATGTGTAAATGCTAAGTACCGATAAGTTCTTATTTACTAACATGTTAAGATGCACACCTAGATCATGATGTCATGGCCTCGTGGGTTTAGTCATATATCAACAATCCCCTATAATTTGTAGGGCTATTCAAAACCAAACCGAAAGGGTCGGTTTGATCGGGTTTTTATGTGTATTTGGTTCAGAAAAATTGTCGAACTGAAATTTTGGTTCGACTCGAATTTTTGGTGCTTTTTGAACAGAATTAAAACATTAAATTTATATTATTTTTTATTTTTAATATATAATTTTTTATAAAACCAAACCGAACCGAAGTATAACTTTAATTTTATATTTATTTTTTCAATAATATCATTTAAAAAATTATTTTTAATTACTAATATCGAACTGAAAAACCGAACCGAATTGAAACTCACGGCTCGATTCTTTTAGCATTCACAGTTTGGTTCGGCTTTATCGTTGAACCGAAGTTTCAGTTTGATTCGATTTTTTATTAAAAAATCGACAAAATCGAACCGTGAACACCCCTAATAAGTTGTAACACTGTCAATATATTCCTATAATTCAAGACAATTTCGTTATATTATACGATGTGAGCAGAGATCTACCCTTGTACCACCTCACATAGTTTAGAACTATTATCCTCACGGTCCTCACCACTCCAAAGAATAACTTCCAAAGTAAGTAGTTGTGTACTTCACATTTCATTTCCATAAGAATGGTTATTGAAAAAAAGACCGACTCCAAAAGAGAATGATAAAGAACTAAAGCTGGATAGCACGACTTATTCGTCGTATTCATGAAAGAGAGAGCATCCATACGGTCATGCATATAAGGCAAAGATAAATAATAAAATGGTAAGTAAAACATGTAATTAAAAGGAATTGTACTGCTACGAATTGATTTCGATAACGTTTCTTATTTTGTTTGTCTATTACAGGTCAATGAGTTGAAAAATTTTCTTTTTATGTTCAAATAAATTTTATTATTTTGTGGTACGTACACTAATTTTTACTATAATTGAGAATGTGAATGTAATTATCATTTATGTTATCTAATTACATATACAATAATTACCGTTGTATTGTGGTTCTCAATTTATAAGATTTAATCTCAACCGTTGGTATCTAATTCTCTACGATGAGAAGAGAGAATTATGTATGTATAATTGAAGAGAAGTCGTGTCTATCTGAGGCAAAGATATATATATATATACACACACACATACATAAATATATCTTGAGTTTTCATCACATTATTCCATAGCTATTAGAAAGGTCACACTCTAGGGTTTCCTGTAGAGAAAGAGAATATCTCATTTGAACTGACCTCGAAGAGAAATTGACTCAACTGTGAATCTATTCTCAATTATGCACGATGATTAAGTTTAATCATTTATGATTTCTATAAGGCACCATGATTGAATTATTTTCAATAAAATGGTCATGAAAAGAAAATTTTAACCTCAAAACCAAGGATTCAAACTCCATGCATTTCTCCTCATTGACAAAAAAACACCCTAGAACAAAAGTTCAGGACAACAATCAAAATGTGGATGGCCATGAATCAAAAATGGCCCCGACGTTTCAAAAGTAAAAAATTGAACATTTTTGTATGTGTTGGGGCTGATATGAGTATAGAAACGATTCACCTTTAGATCGCATCACATAAGATTTGCAGGGGTGATTGAATGGCTAGGTCATCTCTAATATCGATACATTATCGATGATACTGTAAGATTTTTCATATATACACAATCATTATGTCTTATATGAGAGCAATGAGAAAATATGAGATGATTTTGGAGTATCGAAAACTGAAGTTGTTCAGTATCATTTGATGTTACGTGTGTGTTTTAAGAGCACATTTATTCTTCTCACAACATAAATAAATCTTTAATTAGAGCAATCGAATCAATCAATCCTCTTGGATAATGTACACACACAAAAATTGATTTTTGCAAATATGACTACCCAACTAGGCAAATACAATACGAATTATCACATATAATTAAACTTGCACATTCATACTTAAAAAATTGTGTATTTTAGTCACACTCTTAATTCTCATCAGAATTTGCAAAGTTAAAAAAAACTTGCTAGGCAAATACGGGAGCAGGTCGTCTCCTGTTCTCAGAATATGAGACGGTTATGTTGCATTTGGATCGTCCGTTGTGAAAATAAACGGTCCAGATATAACTACGGGAAGCAGGAAAAAGAAAAGAAAAAAATATTGTAAAAAAAGATCTGAACCATTCATTTTTAAAACGGACAATCCAGATTTATTGAACATTAGATCCTATTCTTTTCTCAGAACAGTAGGTGATCTGTTCTGGTCAAATACATGAACTAAAAGTAAGGCAAAATTCAGAAAGGCATGTGCTAGCCATTAATTAACACCTCACATCACATGCGGTTTGCAAAACTTTGGTTAAAATTGTCCATGGGGTGGCAGGCCGAGGGGCCCCCAACTAAAGTAATAAATATCACGCATCCAATCCTTGTAACAATCTTTATACTTATACGTATACGGTATATTTATTTTTATTAATATTTTCAGTAAAATAATATTCAGTATTTAACGAGATATTTATATAATATTTTATAATTTCTCAGTCGTCTTTTTCCTTAAAAATGTTCTCTCAGTCGTTTACATACTGAAAACTTAGTTGCTGTTTTTTAAATACTAAGTATTAAACCTAATTTTGCTGCATTTATAATTTTATTATATCTTTAGACTGTTAACTATAATTTCAGAATGTTTTACTTGATAAATTGAATTATTTTCTTCCATTTAAATTCTTTAAATTTTGATTTTATTATGTAACAATACATACATAAAAATTCAACATTTAGTTTTAATTGGATAATTCTAAAGTATTGACTCATACGTGTTTAAGTTCAACATTGTGTCAACTATATACACTTTCAACCATACTAAACTGAAGGGCATGTAAAATCATCTAAACTCTTTATCATGTCCATCACAAAAATTTTAGTTGCTACTCGTTTGTCTCTTACTACGAGTTCTCAAACGTATTCGTAAATTTTAATAACTGATATCATCAATGATAAAATTTAGATGACTGAAAAAATATTTATAAGAAAAATAACATCTTCAATATTTCTTTATCATAACAATCTTTATCATTGAATCACGAAATCTCCCATTCTTTTAATAAAAAAATGTTATTTGTTAAATCTAGAACGCAAGGTAAGGCAAAGGGGAAAAGAAGGGAAAGTATAGGTAGTGGTGGTGCAGAATGCTCATGTTCTTGCATGTGGGTAAAAGTTGTAAGCCTCCAACTTTCACATGGAGAGCCCTCATCCATTACCACCCATTAAATACATCTCCATTATTCGAATGTCTTTGACAAGTTGTTATTATTTTTCTCCTTTTTCTAACAAAAATAATTGTATTATTATTGTTTTTCTTTATCAGCTTCCGTTGATAAAAAGGATTGTGCAGACAATTAGAGAATATAGTCCTTTATACTATACATAAAGTTTGGTCTTTGTCATCGTTTAACAATTTTATGATTTGTCAATGCACATGTATGGAAATCAAATTTAGTGTCCATATTTTTATAAAAAACTAATTTTTAACACATACTGCATGTGATAAACTAAACACTAAAATTCAATTAATTAGTATAGTATTTTAAAAGATGAAAAAGTACTAGCATATAATATAATTAAAGATATATGTTCAAAAATAATATAACATTATGTATTTGTAAAATTCATAAAAACATATTATATTGAAACTCTGTTTTTTAATCTAATGATTTAATTCTTTATTTTTTTTTTACTTTTTTCATGTCTCTTTTATTTTATTTAAGTATGTAAATGAAAATAAAGAATTCTAAAATAGTTTGGACATTGTCCAAATTTTAAATGTGTCATTTATCAATTAATTTGAATGTTTAATCTTAAAATATTTAAATGACAACCAATGAATTTCATGAAGTATAGCACGCCCAATTTTGTCCAAAAAAAAGTTTATTTTTCCTGAGCCACGTCTCTATATGCGATAGATATAGATATATGGTTACTTAGTATTGCCGTCTGCAACAGCAGATGGGGCAGCGCTAGCGATCTCGATTTTGAGCGTCACCATCTGTAACTATCGAGCTAGCGACCGAGAGTGCCGTCATATGTAGCCATTGAGGCTGTAACACCAAATGTCGTTGTCTTCCTTCATTGAGCGCGTCTCTTCTAAAATTTGTTTGACTTGTTGATCTTCATCTCTATTTCTTTTGTAGAAAAAGAAAAATGGGAAGTGATATAGAATGAAAAGGGATGATTTTTAGGGTTTCCAAAAGGGAAAATGATTAAGCTCATATGTTTTTTCTTTGTTACATCCTAATATATCATATATTTCATCATTTTTCGATCATCGTTGGATGTTGGTTAAAAGATTGATATCATTTTAATTTAACAGCCAGTCAATTTCTATTTCACTGCGGACGATCTTCAGAAATTGAGTTAGAATGAACCTAGTAGAGAAATTTTATAGTGTTTGTATCGTTTGCTACGTAACAATTTTTAACTCTATGTAAACATATAATTTATTAGGTAAATATCAGTACCTATTGGGTAAAAATAAGTAAACAATATCATAACCTATTTTAGGCTTTTTAAATAACCAGTAAATAAAATGAAGAACAAAGACGAATCCTGATTTATGTAGATTTATTGTGTTTGACGATTTTTTTAGTGGGTTGAACAAGTTTCGGTATGATTAAACAAAATGGAACAAGCCGTGAAAGAAACTATATATACAGACACACACATATGCATTATTTTAAAATGGGCTTAAAAGGGAGAAACTTTTTATTTCTCCTCTTACCCTTTAAGCCCCTTTAAAATATCAATCGAATTAGATATTTAACCTATTTCACATACTAAGTTTTTATTAATAATTGTATAATTAGGAACGCGAAGAATGTTTGTAAATATTGATTTTAATATTTTTTATATATATGGAATAGTTATTTTTTATTTGTTCATAATTATTTTATATCTGTGGATTTCTATTATGTAATATTTACATTATTAGCAACATGAAAAATTATATAAATAAATCTAAAGAAGACGTTAATATATTTTTTAATAATCTAATAATGATACAATCATTTCTTAGAAATGTAACAAATTGATAAAATAAAGTCATTTTTTATATAGAACTTTAAAAAATAATATGCTATATAGTATCATTCCAAGCATATAATTTTTAATCTAGCACATCTTACTTTATATATACTAAATTCGAGCATAAAAACTTCTAATACATATAATACCTAGACTTTATGTTCTCTACATTTCTAATGAGTCATTGGATAACTCATTTTTATATATAACGTGCAAAGCATATTGTTTGGAGATGATTTCTTATTATTTAATCAGAGATTGATTGATATTTAATTTAATTCAATGTACACTAAAAATTTAATTTCATAAATATTAAAATTAGTGTATTTTCTCTTACTTTATAAAAAAGAAAGAAAATAAATATAGTTAAGCTTTTTATATATTGTTGAATTAAAAAAGTAGACACATGCAATGCACATACGTTCCTTGAATTAAAGGTGGCTGTGACTTTTAAAACTGAGAAAAAAAGTACAAAATGGTAAATTAATATTCCACTTAATACTTAAGTATAAAGGGCTATTTTGCATTTGAAAATTTTGTAGAACTACTTTTGTAGTTGAATCTTTACAAAATTTAAAATCATTGATTATCATTTCAGTTTTAGTTACCCGATAACTAGGGCACCGGCCCATCTAAACTTTGTTCGTTTGAACTGAGGCCCATTTAAACTATTGTTCATTTATCTCTAGGGCCCCAAAGAGTATGGGCTACAATGATCTCTAATGCTTGAATCAGACTGATATACAGTTTAAAACACACAAAATCAAGCCGGTTCAATTAGCTTAAAAGTCTCCCAGTTTTTAACATACCTAATGCAAAATACCTGTAAAAGACTCACTATAATCAGTTGAGCTAAGAGTCATGCTCAAAGAAAGGTACACATGGGAAACAATTAAAATAAAAGAAGAGATTTCTTTAGTTGGTTTTCATGAAACATATTGTAAGGTTAAAATTGATATCACTGCATTACATATTAAAGGCTGTATTACAGATAAGGAGCAAGAAGGTCCCACTAGCAATTGTCAAATACCTGTTTTCCTTTCTCTCTCTCAAACTCATAAGTTCATTTTTGCAGAAAGCTGCACAATTTTCAGGAGTATTAGGTAGATTTGTCAGTAGATATTAATATGGTAAATAAGGGTTATCTCAATTTGATATCTCTAGTTTCACAGTTCTCCTAGAGAGATGACCTGATTACTTACCATCGTTGGTTTGAATTGAATATTTAAATTTATAAATTGTGTTTACTATGAATTCGGTGGATTAGATGATTAAGATTAAATAAGTTTACTAGAACATCATTCGTTAATAGATTGTTGATTTAAATAATGACTTAAAATAAATATCTTTTACTTTGTACATCAAATCTCACGGATATTTGGATTTGAATTTGTAATATCACGTTTTTACTTGAATTACAAATTCATAAAAATTCAAAATTCAAATCATATAACGTGGTGGGTTCTATACAAATTTTTTATTTCTTTTAAACAAAATTTGATTTATAATCCAAAGCTAACAAGTGGGATTATGCTTCAAACCCTGTACTGTAAGTTTGTCTGGTCTTCTAAGGCATGTCCTCATATCAGTTTTTTGTAGGGATCAGAGTTTGTCACTTGTACTCTGCTTCTACTGTGAATCTTGATTCTCGTTTAAATAAGAAGGGTCTTGAACCCATTTGATCGAGTAGCTACTCTGCATTAATAACATGGTACAAGCCTGTAATCCTCTACTAGATTTCTCTTAAGAAGTATGTTTTTCTACCTCGACACACTAAGCCCTTTGCTTATGCAAGTGAGTTCAAATCATAATACTATTAGTGTGATTTGGGTAAGATCCCATATGTTTACTCATCTGTTATACACTATGAAGCTTGAAAGTTTTAATACCATGAATGCATTCTAACAGTACTAAAGGCAATTGATAGTCTTCCCCTATGGCCTATTCGTATGTTAACATCTACGATATCATGTGGCCCTATTCATAAGTTGTTAGGATTATGGCCTAAAAGCACTGAAATTCTATTATATTATTAAGGCGTTTAGTTCTGATTAATAATAAATAGTTTATTCTTATATCATGTGTAATATATTCTTGTAAAATGTCTACAAGCATAATAGTACTTGGTTTATGGATCCTATGGAGTTTAGCTCATGGGAACAACGTATTTAACCAATAGTTTTTTATGACTTGTAAATACTTAACTTCACAGTCTAATGAGCTTTGATAAGAGAAGATTTGAGTACATTAACTCTATTATGTAGAGTGACTTATCTTGGTCACTAAATAGAGTAAGTGCATTTGTAATGCATTGAAATGACTAATGTGTCTGATTTTTAATAAAATACTATCAAATTAAAATCATGACTCATTACTATTGTTTTACGAATGCTCTCAATCTTGAGAGAGTTATGAACTCATATTTAATAGATTAGTTATTTTGATCTACTAAGAATGAGACTCTATGAGTCTAGATATTTCGTAGGTTGGATGACTGAGTTATTAGATAATGAATCCATAGATTCTCAACAATAGAATCCATAGACACTTTTAATTAAGTGACATAGTACCTCTTATATAATTCATTTATGTGGTCACAATAAACTAAGTGCTTAGTATCTTTGGTGGAGTACTAGAGATTTGATAATTTTACTTGAAACATCAAGTATGAAAATTATCATAGTTAACCAGTAGAATGAATTTAGCACATAAGGATACCAAGATGTATATAAATATTAGGTCGATAGTAATTAACCTAATTATACACGGTGCTATATTATGTAGGGGCATTACATAATGAATAATAGGTCGATGATAGTTACGTTGAGTAATATTGATTTAAAGTTCAATTATAAATTTATAGTGGAGTTAATTATAATTAATAATTAATAAATTCAATTATAGGTTTAATCGATAGAAATTTATTAATTATGTAGCCAACTATATTTTTATCCTTATGGTCCCTTTGGTAGTCACGGATTTGGGTTACGTTATGACGAAACTTGTTTAATAAACCAGTAGCTCAATGTAGATACTCTATAGTCAAGCAAGTGGTCTAAAAACTAGCTCCGTCTTTATTCTAAAAAGGTCAAAGATTAATTAAAATTAATTAATTTAATTTTAATTAATTGAATTTATAAATAAAAAATGAAAAAACTAGCGGTTGAAATTTTTCCCCAACTGTTAGTGTATTTTCACATGGAGCAATGCTATTTGGCCCAACTTGTGATGCATCACAAGTTTACGTGGTGAAAACAGACTGGTTATAATTTTTTAACTTATCAAGATGTATCAATACAATTGTGTCATGTAGACTTATGATGCATCATAAATTAGTCTAAATTACATTTTTCTTTCACATGGGTTACAAATTGTAACCCATGTGAATAGGTGACATTTTTTTAGAAGCCAATTCTTCATGGCTTTCTTTTTCTACATATTTGAGTATGAACAAAAAGAAGGAAAGATGGCCAAACGTTTTTGGGTTGATAAAAGAAAAAGATGAGTTAGTTTATGATCTGAATTTATTTGAGCGCTCACATACTCGTGATTTTAGTTACAGTTCGAGGGGTGCCAAGGAAGGTTATGAGATTTTGATTTTCGATCGTCACGCTTCAATTGGTATCAGAGCCAGGTTTTGAATTATTCGAGAAATACTTTGAGAAATATAAATATATTTTTTATTGTTTTAGATATTCCCTTACATAACCATTTAGATTTTATGTGCAAATTGAAGAATTTTAAGGAAAGAAAGAAGAAGAAGGTGCATCCAACAATTGTAGAGAAAGAAAGAAAAAAAAGACGAAGCAGAAGGGTGAAGACAATCTAAAAGTTACTTTACTCATAGTATACGTGAAGAAGGTCAAAAGAGAGATATATAAAGAAAAGGAAAAGAAGGAAAAGAGAAAAGACCAAAAGGCCCTTAACAACCTAACAAAAAAGCTAACTAAACTATACTTACATCTCCCCTCAAACTTATCTACAGCTTGTAAACAAGTTTGTCTCTTAAAACATGAAACTGAGGTGTGGCTAATGGCTTAGTAAAAAAATCAGCTAGTTGGTGAGAACTAGCAACACGTTAAACGAGAAGATCATTTATCATAACTCTATCACGCACAGAGTGATAATCTCTTTCAACATGTTTTGTGCGAGCATGAAGAACAGGGTTTGAAACCAGAGAAATGGTAAACGTGTTGTCACCATAAAGAACAGGAGCATGATATTGGTAGACATGAAAATCACGCAGAATTTACCGCAACCAACTCAATTCTATTGTAGTGTTAGCCAAAGCCTTGTATTCAGCCTCAGTTGAAGATCTAGCAACCGTAGATTGTTTCGTGGCACTCCAATAAATAGCATTTGGACCAAGAAAGATCACGAACTCAGAAGTAGATCGTCTATCAGAGGGATCACCAACCCAATCTGCATCACTAAAATCTTGTAAAGAAAGGGATCATGGTTTTAAGAGAATTCCATGATCTAAAGTGCCAAGGAGATATCTTATAATACGTTTAATAGTCGCAAAATAAGAGGTAGTAGGAGAATGCATGTATTGACAAACTTTATTAACATAAAAACTAATATCAGGTCTAATAAAAGTTAAATATTGAAGAGATCCAACTAAACTCCTGTAAAGAGTAACATCAGACAAATGAAAAACTAGTGTGACTATACAGAGGATACTTAGAAGAACAAGGAGACATGCAAGGTTTAACATTCAACATACCAGTCTTTAAAATTAAATTTTTAGCATACTTTTGTTGATTAACAAATATTCCACTAGAATTTTTATGTATCTTTAAACCTAAGAAATATTTAAGATCTCCTAGATTAGACGTATCAAAGGTATGTTGTAAATTAATCATAATCTTATTAATCTAATAAGAAGAAGTACCACTGATAATTATGTCATCAACATATAACAAGATATAAGTAAGAGTAGCAGCGGCAGCATGAATAAAAGAGAAGTATTAGCCTGAGAAGCAACAAATCCAATAGACAACATATGTGAAGTAAATTTCTCAAACCAGGCTCTAGGAGCCTGTTTTAAACCATTGAGGGACTTATTTAGTTTACAAACATAGTTTGGAAAGTCTTTATCTATAAATCTTTGTGGTTGAGTCATGTACACCTCTTCAGATAAAGATCCATGTAAAAATATATTTTTATCATCCAATTGCCTTAAGGGCCAATTATAAGAAGTAGCTAGAAAGCAAAAGCATAATAGTAGGTCTTTGAATAATTAGGCTGAAAGTCTCACTATAATCTAACCCTGCCTGTTGATGAAATCTTTTGGCTACAAGCCTGACTTTATGTCTAGCAATAAAACCATCTGGTTTATATTTTAATTTATAAACCCACTTACAACCTACAACATTTTTATGTGGTGGTAAAGGAACAAAAGTCCAAGTATGTTGATTAGTAAGAGCATCAAACTCTTCTTCCATGGCCTGATTCCACTGAGGATTTTTAAAGGCTGAACTAAAAGAAGTAGGTTCAGTAGGTGTGTTACTAGTAAAACCTGATGCTAAAAACTCATTTTCTTAAAAATTTCAGATTTGGAATGAGTTTACATAAGATGCGTAGAATGACTAGTAGTGTGAGATGAAAAAGGAATCGAAGGAACAGACAAAGCATTAGAATTAGCAGGTAAAACCAAATCAGTAGCAGCAACACTTTCTAAAGTAGTAACAGTATGATCCACAGGAATAACATAAGAAGCAAAACATTCAGCAGATGACAAACTAGCATTAGAATTAATTGAATAATGTAAAACACCATTATTAGGAGCAGAAACAATAACACAAGGTAATAAATCAGCAGTGTGCTCAACAAAATTATCAAAATTATTCAAAGTATTAGTACTAGACAACAAATCAGTATGTAAAGTATCACAACCAGCTGTAGAATTTTTATTAGGACAAGAAACAATAGGTGAACTATCCAAAGGAGAAATGACAGTACCTGTTTTATATGGAAAAGAATGAACTAAAGGTAAAATGGAAGGATACCTTGTGCTGGAATCAGAAGTTGCCGAATGACATTTATTCATATACTTGTCATTAAAGTTAGAAGCATAAGGAAAATTGTGTTCATCAAATTGAACATTTCTAGAGGTATACAATTTATTATTGAGCCTATCATAACACAAATAGTCTTTATAATCTAAAGCATATCCCAAAAATATACATTGAATAGATTTTGGGCTAAACTTATTTTGTATATATGGTCTAAGACTAGGATAGCACGAGTAGCCAAAAACTTTTAACATATAATAATCAAGCATTTTTCCAAATAAGCATTCATATGGAGAAATATTATTATTGACAGAACTAGGCATCCTATTTGTCAAATAGACAACATTATTGAAAGCAAAATTCCAAAAAATAGGGTGAAGAGAAGTATGATGTAGAAGAGTAAGGTCCGTTTCAGCAACGTGCCTATGTTTCCACTCAGCAACTCCACTTTGCTGAGGGGTATAGGGACAAGACTTCTGAGGAACAATACCATGTTCATTAAGATAAGTCTAAAAATAGAAGCTAATATATACACCACCCCCATCAGACCAAAAAGTTTTGTATTTTATGAGAGAACATGATTTCAATTAAAGGTTTAAGTATTTTAAAGATACTTAGAACTTCAGATTTATGAGAAATTGAAAAAATCCAGGAATACCGAGAAAAATCATCAATAAAAATAACATAATATCTATGTCCTAGAATTTATGTGGTAGGGAAGGGTCCCCACACATCACTATGAATAAGTTCAAGAGGACAAATAGTGATAATAGTAGAGACAGAAAAAGGAAGGCTAGACATTTTATTGCTAACACAACTTATACAAACACAATGATAAGAAAGAAGCATATTACAATGTATATTAGCAGAATCCAAAACCTTCCTAACAATATTGTGAGTTGGGTGTCCTAATCTATTCTGCCAAAGAACATTAGAAGACTTAGAAGAAGGATAAGAAACATAAGAGGTAGGCAAGCGAGAAGGGATGGGGTATAAGCCATTTATGCTCGATCCTCTATGTAGAATGGCTCCTGGTGCTTTATCCTGAATACAGAAAAAATGGGATAAAAAATAAACAAGCAATTATGCTCTAAACAGAATTTATGAACAGATAAAAGATAAGAACAAATATTAGGAACACGTTAGACTTTGGAAAGAGTAAAATTTTTATTAGGAGTGTGGAGTAGCAGAACTTGTATGGGTGATAGAAAGGGCATGTCCATTGCCAACAGAAACATTATCCTCGCCAGTATACTCTGTTGGAGTGTAAAGATTGTGAAAATCAGGGCATGAGTGGGTGTTACATCCAGTATCGGTTAACCAAACTTGTGGATCCGTGGGATTAGAAATCTGACTCGAGGCAGTCATAGTAGTGAGTGAGTTGGCAGGAGGTCATCCTTGATAAGAAAAATTATGACGATGATAGCAATCTATAACATTGTGGCCAAATTTTTGACAAATTTGGTACTGTATCATATTCACTTGAGACAGCATAGTAACATCAGAAGAAAAATTGACAGCAGATTTAGAGGTAGATACTGAATGGGTGTGGGGAGGGGGTCCAAGAACAAAGGACATATTATTTGATTGCCAAATTTGATTTCTTCCTCTACCAAAGGAATTTCTGCCATAACCAAATCTACTGTTTCTACCCGAATTAAAATTACCTATGTTACCTCTACCTCTTAATGATCCTCCATTATTGGAGAATGAGGCCGGTAGAGCAGTAATGGTGAAGATGAGGATATCATCGTCGTCAACGTGAACTAAGGCAGCCAGAAAGTTTATCCTTTAACTCCTTAATGCGCTGGATATACGTATCGATATTTTCTGTCGACGTTTTGCTCACAGATTGAAGATCACTTTTAATCTGTAAGATATTTGTACGAGAGATTGAAGAAAACCTATTTTCAATGGAATCATATACCTCTTGTGAGGTTCAGTGGCCCACAACATAAGCCAAAGCCGTAGGTGAGAGAGTAGCGTTGATGGGGGTTAGGAGTGCTTGATCCTGAGCAATCCATTAGTCAAATTTAGGGTTTATTATAGAGCTGTCACCGATCTTGAGAAGTCTTTCTGGACACCGAATTGAACCATTAACGAAGCCAAACACTATATGCCCCTTTAGAATCGCAGTGATCTGGTATTTTCAGAAAATGAAATTTGTGGAATCGAGCCAGATTGAAATGAGGTTACAAATATTTGAGAGGAGAAGATTAGGGAATGAGAAGAGTTTTCTGGACCGATAGTTGATGGAGTGTTAGCATACTCTAGTGTAGAGGAAGAAGAAGGCATGATTTGGGAAGTGGTTTGAGTATTAGTTTAAGATTCAGTACTCAGATCTGTGGGTTCTTGAAAATCAGGGGAAGGGATTGCAGATGGATCAGCCATGGAGGTGAGTCAACAATGACTCTGATACCATGAATAATTTTAAGGAAAGAAAGAAGAAAGAGACGAAGCAGTAGGGTGAAAACAATCTAAAAATTACTTTACTCATAGTATATGCGAAGAATGTCAAAAGAGAGATATATAAAGAAAAGGAAAAGAAGGAAAAGAGAAAAGATCAGAAGGCCCTTTTAGATGGGCAATCTATGAAGATATTGTTTTTCCCTTTAGGATTCCTATTTAATTTTCATAAATTCTTGTAAACTTTCTTCAAAAAATTAGGATTGGTATGATGTAATTACTCGTATAGGGAAAAGATCGAAAATGATGCGAATGGGGTATCAAAAATCAGATGTAAACTGGCGTTCGTGTAAAAGTGGCTGCACGGTGACAGTTTGGTATTTGGATCATAATTTTCTGATCCAATATTGGATTGAGTCGATTTAAAATCCTTGGGAAGGATAACGCAAAGACCCATATTTTTGTTTTTCACGAAGAAAACCAAATTCGGAAGTTTTCCCTGTCAATTTGAGGCTGAATTCCACATGTCGGGAAGAGACGGGATTTGTTTTCAGTTTTTTTGATTTGGTTCGTTGGAACGAGATGAATCTCGTGAGTCAATGAGTGATAGTCAGAGGTGGCCAGCAATTTTCAGAGGTGATAACAAGGATGTCAATAAGCAATAGACGGTTCCGGTGCCAGAGATCGATATCAGCCTATCTTGAAGATCAGTTTTAGACTTTAAATTAAGATAGGGTAGAGTTATGCAATGCTAGGGTATTTTTTAGATATTTCTAATCTTTTATACCCTGATGTTTTGGTTATTATATTTTATACCCAGCATACTTAGATAATTTTATTTTGTGCACATCACATTTAGATACCATGGGGCTTTGGTTTCTAAAAGGAGAAACGTTCGTGATTGCATAATAAAGATAAAATTAAGCATAATTGATTATGGCATAAAATGACTAACCCTAGAAGTATGTTATTAGTTTTCTTTAAATGTAATTTTTAATTTTAATAATCTCGCTAGATATTTAATTTATCGTTAATTAAATTATGAGTTTATTAGAATTTAGATAAAATTATATTGACTTAAATATAATACTATTTGAGCATGCTTGTTTAATCGAAATAGGTTGCTAAAAATTAGGTTGGCTAATTATCTATTGTCACTTAGGAACCCACGAGAATAAAAACTCATGTAATTTAGAAAATCAAGTGGGAGTGAGATTCTTAGTCGAAACTCACGGTCTCTATTATTAGATCTTAATAAGGTGCTAGAGTAGCTCGTCTTCAATCTTGGAAGCTCCGTAAAGGAGGGTATCCGAAATATCGAATATTACAAGTATGGTCTTTGTAATAATCACCTTGATAAGTGAATAACTGGAGACGATCTGTCTAAGCAGAAGTTGTCCACTTGTCACAAGTTTGATGGTGAAATAATGGTATGCACTTGACTCGTTTTTGTAGTATCCCGCCCAAGAGGTTCTTATTACTTATTTCGAGAGACCAAGGCTGAACGTTAATTAATTGTTAGATATTAATACTTAATTAGTAGGATTACTATGTATTAATATCATATTGGTAATTAATTAGATTAGACTATCCTACCTAACTTTTTTAATATGCGTTCTGCATAAGCGTGCATATGTTGATGAGAGTTGGGATATCGTTGCGTCCATTGCATGTTCATTTTTTGAGTTTTTTTATTCATGTTATGATGTATGCTTTAATTCGAATGTGTTTATAATGATTATGAATTTTATTATTTAACACTAATTGAAATGTCGTCTATAAAACCATTAGCATCTATATTAAAAATATTGGTGACTTTGGATATTAACTAGAACTTTAATCTGACCGTAAAAAGAAGCAAGTACAATCATAATTAATGCTACAGTAGCACTTTCTTAGCCTCTCAAAGAATAATATTAATATTGGATATGTAGATAGATTGAAATTTAGTTCATGGTACATAGTGTCTTTATATGACAAATATGTTGGAACTATAGTAAGTTCATTCTTCATGGAAGCTGATATAATTATTAATCTCTAGTAAGATGTATGACGGGTAATGTTAGACACTAAGATGGTAATGGAAACTCTTGTTAATGACCATATCGTTATGGTTGGTGTTTTTAAAAATGAGACAGATTCCTATAGTTGAAATCGATGGGAAAACCCAAGTCGATTTAGTCTTGGATATCTAAGTAGATTCCTTCGATCGTTTCATGATTAAACTATAGCACATGCAAAAATGTTTAATCGGGCTGAACTGAATTAGGAACTCCAGATAGCTAAGGAAATCTTGAAGACACATTTTATGTTAAATGTGATCTAGTCCACTTCTTTATTTGGGCTTAAGCTTAGCCCAAATAAGATGAAGAGGATAAAGACCTCTCAATAGAGTTGACTTAGAGTAAGAAAGATGAAGCAAACTATAATGGGAAATGCTTCTATTGTGGAAGACTGGATAGAAGAAAACTAGCTAAAATATTTTCTTAACTATTAAGAGCTGAAATATGAATCTCATTAAGAAGTGATCAATGAATGATTCTACTGCATCCATGTGTGTTGGCTCTGAAATCGTTAATCACATACACAATTCTTTGTGAAGGTTCTAGGAAACTAGAAAGTTAAATGAAAGGGAATGCATGTTGTTATTTGGATGGAGACAGGATGGAGGCATATGCACTATTTTGGATAATATATTTATTTCTAAATTGTTTGTTGCATGATATATGGTAAAATAGCAATATACATAGTACATTATATAAGAGAAAAGTTTCTCAAGCCAACCATATGTCTATAATATATGTCATGGTCATATTATCTAAGTACGATTCAAAGACTAGTAAGAGACATGCTTCATGGCCTTTAGATTTTTTGAACTCATACCAGTAAGAGAACTCATTATTGATAAGAATATGACCAATAGTATTTTTTGAGACAGAATGATGTAAAGGTCTTTGACGTTAGTGTTGAAGTATATTATTTGAGTGGACAAGTAAAAGTCTAGGTGGGGGTGGTTATGGGTATAATGTCAATTTTATTGACAGGTACTCTAGATATGACTATGTTCATCTTATATTTTTCAATTCTGAAACTTTAGAGAAATCAAATAGTTTAGAATGAAAGTCGAGAAGGCATTGGAGAGACAGACTATGCCTCTTTGATTTGATGGAAGAAGTAAATACCTCTTAAAGATATTCACTGACTACAATGTGAATATCGAGATTGTATTTCAATTGGTCATATCAGGGTCACCCATATAATATTATAACAGTAAGGATAAATATTTTCTTTTAACATGATGAGATCTATGTGTAATTATTTTACTTGACCGTCTTCTTTTTGGGGATTAGCTTTGTAGATTACGTATTTTGAATCTAACATCATCTATGACGATTCTTGAAATATCATAAGAATTATGAAATGTTCATAAACCTAGTTTACGTAACCTTCATGTATGTGGATGTCTAGCACACGTGCTAAAAGTGAATGTTGCCAAGCTAGATGGTAGATCAAAATAAAATATAACTATAGGCTATGTAAAAAGGAATGTGGGTATTTGTTTTTATATTACCAAGAATAAGGAGTGTTTGTAAGTATAAACATTATATTCTTGGAAGAAGACTATATTTCAAAATGAATATCTAGACGCAACACAAACTTAAAAGAAGTTTCCAATAGTACATGTGTTGCGCAATCTAGTTTGATAATAGATAAGTCCAGATCCAGTTAGTCAAGAGAATAAGAATGAAGTACTTCCTAATAGTACAAAACCTTATTATAATGGGAGTGTTTCTCATTCATATGAGAAGTAAATGTTCATAGGAGAGTCTGATATGGTAATCTTGGTGGAATATAAGCTAGATCTCAATCACTATGTTGTAGTGGGGGAGGATCACGACCAAGTGAAAAATTCATGTTCAAGTAAGAGAATTTCGAGTCTATCTCTAAGGAACATGACTCAAATCTCAGAAACTGCATAAAGGTTGTAAATTATGTAAATTAAATCATTGACTTCAAGCAATGAAGTCTGAAAATGATTCCATTAATTCTAATGGAGATAGAAGTTCTAAAGTATTAGGTGTTGAAGATCTACAAGCAGAAGCATGACATAGACGCAAGGTCAAGATCTTCAAGGCTAGACTTAGTGAGAAATGGCATACTTAGACAGATGATATTAAGTATACAATATCATTTTCACTAATAGTCATGCTCATGTCTATAAAATATTGTATCCTTTGTTGTTCATCTCATTTATGAGTTTTGGCAAATGGATGTCAAGAACGTTATCTTCTATGACAATCTTGAAATGAATATATTTCTATCTCAATTTTCAGATTTGTCGCTAAAGGCTAGAAATTATGATATACATGATGTATTAGTACAATCGTGGACTTACGCGTGCATTAAGGACTAGAAACATTATGTTGATCATGTAATCAAAGTTTTGATTTTGATCAAGGTCATAATGAGTCATGTCAATATAAGAGAAAGGAATGAAACATAATGATTTTCTTGGTGTTTTATGTAGATGACATTTTATCATCGAGAATGATGTAGAATGAAATATCACCAATAAAATCATGATTGTTTGAATTTATGATATCAAAGACTTTAGAAAAGTGGTCTCCATTCTAAGAATTAATTTCTTTGAGACTTAATTATGACATGATGTACTTATCTTTAACTGCATAGATAATAATATGTCGTATAAGTGTCCAATGCAGGATTCCGAGAAAGGGCATGTTACCCTTTTAGGTTTCAAACCTATGTAATCTGCCAGTGTCTTATGACATAGGATGTAATGAATAACATGAAGACAATTCCCTTGCTTTCGGTAGTGAGAAGTCTTAAGCATGTTATATTGTACATCAGATGTATATTTCATAGTAGGCATAGTCAATAAATATCAGTTAAAACATGGAGGATTTCACTGGATAGTTGTGAAGCATATACTCAAGTATCTTAGAAAAACGAGCGATTATGTGCTTGTCTATCATGTGAAAATCTC
This sequence comes from Datisca glomerata, assembly GCA_003255025.1. Taxonomy (NCBI): domain Eukaryota; kingdom Viridiplantae; phylum Streptophyta; class Magnoliopsida; order Cucurbitales; family Datiscaceae; genus Datisca; species Datisca glomerata. The sequence goes on from QANY01013502.1 coordinate 608,973, forward strand.
ATACCAAGTTTGATATATGGATTAAAACTTTCAGTTACATTACTTCAGCGGTAGAACCTAGCAGACCAGTTTACAAAGGCTTTAGGCACAATGTCTTTGGGTCACATGTAGAGAACATTAAAGATAAGTTGATTAAATGCGTGCTTTAGGACAAATGGGAGATTGTTAGGATTGTGCCCTAAAAGCACTGAAATTCTACTACATCATTGAAACATTTAATTCTGATTAATAGTAAATAGTTTATTCATATATTATGTGTAATACATTCTTGTAAAAGGTCCACAAGCATAATAGTACTTGGCTTATGGATTGGAGTTTAGCTCATGGGAACAAACTATTTAACTAAGAGTTATTTATGATTTGTAAATACTTAACTTCACAGTCTAGTGAAGCTGGGCGCTTTGCTAAGAGAAGATTGTAATACATTAACTCTATTATGTAGAGTGACTTACCTTGGTCACTAGGTAGAGTATCTAGTTAATGCACTAGTGCATTTGGAATGCATTGAAAAGACTAATGAGTTTGATTTTCAATAATGTACTATCATATGAAAATCATGACTCATTGCTATTGTTTTATGAGTGCCCTCAATCTTGAGAGAGTCATGAGCTAATATTTAATAATTTAGTTATTTTGATCTACTAAGAATGAAACTCTATGAGTCAACATATTCCGTAGGTTTGATGCCTGAGTTATTAGATGGTGAGTTTATAGATTCTCAACAGTAGAATCCATATATACTTATAATTAAGTGACATAGCACATCTTAGGTAATTCATTTATGTGATCATAATAAATTAAACGTTTAGTATCTCTGGTGGAGTACTAGAGATTTGATAATTTTACTTGAGGTATCAAGTATGAAAATTATCATAGTTGATCAATAGAATGAATTTAGAACCTAAGGATACCAAAATGTGTATAAATATTAGGTCGATAATAATTAATCTAATTATACATGGTACTATATTATGGAGGGTTATTATATAATGAATCATAGGTCTAGGATAGTTACGTCGAGTAATATAAATATATTTAGAGTTCAATTATGATTTTATAGTAGAGTTAATCATAATAAATAATTAATAAATTTGATTATGACTTTAATCGATATAAATTTATTAATTATGTAGCCAAATGTATTTTTATCCTTATACTCCTTTTATTAGTCACGGATTTGAGTTACGTTGTGACAAGACTTGTTTAATAAACAAGTGGCTTAACGTAGATACTCTATAGTAACCAAGTGGTCTAAAAACTAACTCCGTCTTTATTCTAAAAAGGTCAAAGATGAATTAAAATTAATTTATTTAATTTTATTTAATTAAATTTATAAATAAAAAAAATGAAAAAACTAACGGTTGGAATTCTCCCCCCAACCGTTAGTGTATTTTCACATGGAGCAATGTTATTTGACTCAACTTATGATGTATCACAAGTTTACATGGCAAAACAGTCTAGTTATAGTTTTTTGACTTATCAAGATGTATCAATCTAATTACACCATGTAAACTTGTGATGTATCACAAATTAGACTAAATTGTATTTTTCTTTCACATGGGTTACACATGTGAAGAGGTGGCATTTTTTTTAGAAGCCATTCTTCATGGCTTTCTTTTTGTACAGATTTGAGTAGGAACAAAAAGAAGAAAAAATGGCCGAACGTTTTTGGTTTGACAAAAGGAAAAGATGAGTTGGTTTGTGATCTGAATTTATTCGAGCGTCCACATACTCATGATTTTGGTTAATGATTCGAGGAATAGCAAGGAATGCTATGATATTTCGATTTTCGATCGTCATGCTTCAAGAAGTATTTTTTCTTAATCTTTTGATAATATGTTATTTATCGAATAATTTAAGATCATGTATTTTTCGCTGCGTCAATTCTTTCACAAGCAATATACCATTTCTATATTCTTGTTCTATAGTTGAGTCCATCGGACATGCTAAAAATGTTACAGTACTCCTATGATATACTTAGTAATACTTGAATTTGTTATAAGCGTTAAAGCTTCAATTTTGTTTGTAAACTGGTATCTCCAACTATCTTTAACCTATTTATCCCATGTTTAGTTTTTCCTGTCAAGCAACTGCTCTCTATCCATGTACATGGTTTCTCACGACTGTCTTCTATATTCCATTCTCACATTGCCTTTTGTTTAGATTTTAGAGTTACACTTGGACGTAAATCTAAGCTTCATGTCTTCAAACATATAGTAATCATAAGATTATGTCATCTAATATATAAGTAAACTATGATTTTTAAATAGTCAACACTGACATGAAAACCATGTGTTCCTTTATTGAAATAATTTGAGGATAAATAGTATTATCTATTAGCAAAATGACAAGCATTACTAAGTATATAAATTTCAAAAAGAAATGTGTGCTATATAGGCATATCTGAAGAATTAATACTATTTTAAATTGTAAATTATCCAAAAATTTAAATAGTTGACAAATGAGATATTACATTTCAACCTTTAGGTAAAAAAAGTAGAAAGCATAGGACATGACATGTTATTAAAGAGAGGAAATCGTGATTTGATAAAAATGGACGGATTAGATTTGATGAAAGAAAAAAATAAAAAACAGAAAGTAGAAGTAAAAAACGATTAAAAAGGTGTCAAATCATCTTTTTCGTCTCTGTTGCGTTAAGATGATCTCAAGCGTTCGTTAGCAAAATGAGTGGTTAAGAGTGCACTAATATAACCATCTTATTGGGATCTAAACAGTCCAATAAAAATAGGTAAACTGAACCCAGGCACACAAGTTGTGAGTTCCAATGCAACGATTGCTTATTCTTCATTGGTAATCCAAATTAATGAGTGCTTGATCTCCTCTTAATCCCCAATCAAATCTAACACCAAAGTCAGTGCCTCTCTTTTGGCGTTTTGTCTGATTGCTCATAGGCCGCAACTACTCTTATTTGTCCTTATCCCGAATCAAACTTAAGATTGGCAAATTTTTTTTTTTGTTATGCTGTGATATTCGGTGAGCGATCTAAACCGTTAGATCACCTTTTTGATATATATATATATATATATATGGTGTCTAATTTGTGTAACTCATCTAATCTATCACTTTACAGTATGCAAAAATTGATCAAACAGATCAAATGGAAAGTGGACCTAATCAAGAATGATTATTTGATCAATTTTTTAATTAATTGTGATCGATTTGTTTTTCGATTTAAAAAGATTAAACTTTCTATTTGATCTAAATTTTTCTTAAACTTTGGACCGAACCGATCGGGTTGACTGTTTATCCTCCTATAATATATATATCATTTTTATGTTCCCACATTTATCACATTTCCTATTTTCCACATCTCTCTCATTTTACGTTTATTTTCATCTTTCTTTAATGTTTAGTTTATATGATGTGGTTTAAATTGTGAATTTTATTGTAATGCATGAAAAAATATGTAACTTTTTGAAAATTATATGATTAAATTCATTGATGGATATGTTGAATCTTGGTGGACCATACAACCAACAGAACCAACCAATTATTTTACGATTCGATTAGTTCAGTTTAGATGCACATAATTGATCAGTCGATACTTATTATAACAATACCGTAAAATTGGATTTAGTCCAATTTTTATGCTAGAAATTGAACAGATCCAACCATTCATACCTTTAATGGTGACCTCAATTTTTTGTACGGGTCAACATAAGTCAATATTTCAAAATAAGAAACATGATTGCAATCTAGTATCTGAAAGTTAGCAAACATTGAATCTGAAATCTTTACCATTTGAACCAACCATGAGTTTTTTTTCTCTACTATGTTTTAATTTAGGAAAATACAGTAAACGCCTATTTTTTAGTGGTTTTAGCAATCAGCACAAAAAATGGACTTTTCAATTAAGTGATGATTTCACGAGAAAAATTTACGTTCGACGGGTGTCAAGATCAGTGAGAATCAGTCTCCTGAAATCCTAAGATTGTTTTTTATCGAGGACGTTCTCTTTTTGAAATTTTATTTCTTTGATTTCCTCTTTTTAAGCAATGTTGGGATGTTTCTAGATGTGTTGTAACATCGGAGAAGATGAAAGTGAGATGATGGTGAATGTTGATGGTAAAATCTTAGAGGCAAGACTATGTCAACAATGTATCCACTTCATTCTCAACACTTACAAATGGAGAAGGTAAAATACGAGAGGAAGGTGAAGGCGATGATATCCTTTTTACTTCTCCAAACCTCAGTTAGTATGAAGGTAGAGGAAAACAAAATGGAGAGTATGTTGGAGGTTTGTTGCATACCACAAGAAATATCATTACCCTCCATTTTCAAAATATTAATCTGGACAACCGGGGTAGTTGAGGCAGGATCCTCTAATGAGGTGTTACCTTGAAATAATCTCCGACATCGAGCCTTTCGATTGGCTTGGTAGGGGTAAGTGATGACATGTGGTGTTAGGAGGCATTGTTCTAGTCCTTGGCAACGTACCTTCTTGGCCCTCATCTGACCGCCCATATTTAAACCCTTGATGACATCCTAAAACAACCAAAAGATTGACTCCTCAAGTAGTGAGCTTCGTATTTTCACCTCTGATTCCTGATTGTTAGAGGTGAATTTAATGTCATTTATGGCAATTTGTCCTCCTCGACTTGGATCATGCCTTAGTCTAGGAGATGAGTTTGAGGGAGGCGAAAACTTTTCGCATCTGAGATTTTTTCCTTCTACATGAGTGTCCTTTTCCCTTTCTTAGACTAAGATAAAATATGGAGCTCGTGGTCCTTAATCTAAGCCCTTGGTTTCTCAGGTTCGTGTGAACCTCGTCCTCGGGTTTATGAGGACCTCATCCTTAGGTCGTTGGGTCATCGTCCTCATGTCTATGGGCCTTGTCCTCATGTCCGTAGGGCCTCATCCTTGGATTTGTAGGGACCTTGTCCTCGGAACTGTGGGGTCTTCATCCTCATGGACCTTTTCCTTAGGTCTTTGTGGACCTAGTCCCCGGGTCCGTTGGGACCTTATTTTCAAGTTTAGAGGGACCTCATCCTCAGGTTCATAGGAATCTTATCCTCACACGAGGTGCTTGTCCTCAAGTCCGTGGGGACCGCGCACTTGGGTTCGTGAGGACCTCGTCCTTAGTAAATTCACTAGGATGGGAGGCGATGCTCGTCACTAATGCTCCTCAACCTTGGCCTTGGTGGTTTTACCTTAAAGAAGTAGTGCTTGTTTCTTAGTGCTTCTAGGGCTCGTCCTCGATGGTTTCACCTAAGGGTATGCCTGGTTGGTTTGGTCTAAATTGTAACATAAAAATTAGATCGAACTGAAGTTCACATGTTGGCCATAATATGGAGGACAAAACTGTCCAGATAAGTATATATAACCGAAACAAACTGATCCTGAAACATTTGGTTGACTCGGTTCGGGTTCAACGGTCTATCAAATAGTTTAATTAGATCTATTTACACTAAAAGTTTTAAGTTTTTCATGCAATACAATCATAATGCAAAATCTAAAAATCAGAATAACTCAACAAGTTCATAGCATCACATAAATAAATGAAATCCAAAAGCTAAAGGGGAGGGGTATACTAATTTTTGGAAATAAGCATAAGATATTACATATAAGGGAGTGGTTTCGATCTAAAATGTAAAATGATTTTGACAAAATTTAAAATTTAGTTTTTTAATACAAAACCGAGCGCTGAACGAGATAGTACTCATCACTTAATACTCTTCAAAGATTTACCTTATATGATGTCACTTCGGATCATATTCTATGATGAGATCAGTTTAGATCAAATCACATGAGGTTACTCGAATAAGCACTTGCGAAAACTTACTTATTTTAGGTGCAAAGTCATTGAAGAGTAGGGGAAGAAGAAAGTGTGGTTTGCGGAGAGAAGATTGACATAGTGGACCTGCGTGAACCTTTTATTGCATAAATAGTAAAGACTAAGAATAAGAGCCTATGTACTTTTTGGTAGCTGTGTTGCCAATTTGAAGTCTTTACCTTATACGGGACCTTTCTAGAGAAAGAAATTTATATTGGTCAATTTCGCTAATTCAAAAACATAAAAGTATATAATGTTTAATTAATAGTTTAGAGATGAATTGCTAAATTTTAAAACTTTAGGGGTTAGTTTTGTATTTAAGAAAAATACTTTAGTCAAGTGTAGTGGCAGGATGGGATGCAGATGGCAGACACTGTAAGTTTGCGATGTATGTGTCAGATAAGGTTAATTACGTGTTAAAATCTTGATTAAGATGATCAGCCTCTCGTTTTTCATGCATTAAGCAACAAAAAGGCAGGGGTGTGAGTGTAGTAAATTGGTATCTTTCCAAGGACATATCGGACATCTGGGAAAGTATGCAGGAAAAGACCGAGTCATTTACGGATCGTTTAAACGTACAAATTTTCCTTTTTGTTCACTCCAATCACCCGTTTATCAGAGAACACGTGCTCTGGATTTACTAGCTTTCATTTCTTTTTATTTTTACCGTCCATAATTCATTAAATCCAATGGTAATGTGTGACATCCTTATGGGATCGCTGTGAAAATAGCTATATATATAATGTTGCGATCCTTGGCCTTGGGTTAAATCTTTCTTTGTCGCACTAGTGATTAGACTTACACATATAAACTTTTTATCTGTAGTTTATATCATAAAATTTCAAAGAAGTAATGTTACGTCATGAATTTTTAACTCGACTAAATTAGTCATTCGTGTTTTTTTTGAATGTCATAAATTATGTCGACAATTTTATCATATACTAGTGACTGTATAATTTTTAATTAAAATTGACATAAATAAAGTCAGATAATTAATTTTCCCTATTTTGAGTGTCAATTTTTTTTTGTCTAAATAGAATGAGCCACAACATGAGATTTGAACGTCTTAATATTTAAGTTGAAAACTTCAAATATAATCATTTGATTTAATATAGAAAACTTCACATATAATAATTTGATTTAATATATAAAATTGACATAAATATAATCATTTGATTTAATATATTTCTAAATAAAAAACTACTCAAATTTTCTTCATGTTAAGTTTTTGTGACACAAGCCATCACGTAATATTAAAATTTACCCTTATTTTTTAATTTATGAAATATTAAATATTTTATCTTTAAATTCAAATTTAAATTTACCTAATTTAAAACTAACTATATATATTTGGATTAGACAGCTGAGTTTTGAAGTCCGCAAATTCAATATATAGCAGACAAAGATACCTTCAGCTATAGGCAAGACCACATTACCGGACTAAGCACGCACAGTACACTATCTACTCTCTCCATCTTATAGATTTAATCCCACACCACTAAACCCCGAATAACTTAATTTGAGTCCCAAAATAACCTTCTATAACTCGTTAATCACCAACAAAACGCCCACAGAGTGTATGATCCCGATGAAGGGTATTCTTGTCTTTCAAAAAAATAAAGCGTGGCTAAAACAAAAGTTGAAAAGCTTTACAGTGAAGGGTGAGGAGTGGGGTCCATACTTTTTGCCCATGTTGACAGAAATATGAAGTATGGGGCAACAGTCAAAATATCTCTGAATTCCCAGGTCCCACCTTCCTCCCTTTATACTGTTAACCAATTTGAAATAATGATCCCAAATATTTAGTGAATCAATTATTTTAATAAATTATAAAATATTAATTTATAAATAATTAATATATCATTTAAATATATAAAAATGAGTTAAATCCATCTAGAATTATTTATAAATATTTATGGAGTTTCATCTGAATTCTATTCCATAAACCAATCCATTATTATTAGGGGTGTTTAAAAGTGTCCCGAATCGATTGAACTAAAAATGACCGGTTCATTTTACGTGTTCTGTTCGGGAAAATAGTCGAACCGAAGTTTTGGTTCAATTCAGATTTTGATGATTTCGAACCGAATCGAAACTTTATTTTATATTATTATATATAATGCATATCAAACCAGATCGAACCGAATTAAACCAAATTTTGATTTATATTAATATTTTTTCAATAATATCATTTAAAAATTATTTTTAATTTAATAATATTGAACTGAAACTCACGATATAACTCTTTTGATATGATCAGTTCAGTTTGTATTTTTTTAAAAAAATTGATCGAACTGAACTGAATTGTAAATATCCTTAATTATTATTGTATGAGCAAAAAACCGTACAGGGTTAACCTTTTAATTCGGACCACTATTTGTGTTTTTTTTTTCATTCAGTAATTGTTAATAGTAAAATGTTATTTTACAGTAAAGTGATACATCACTGTCACTAGGAATGGAATAGCGAGAGAAAAAAAAAAGAAAAAATATTTTCACTGTTCTGTTTATTTCTCAGGTAGATAAATGTTTAATTTTGGTTCGCACAATTTAATTTTTCAATTATAATTTCGTTGGATCAAATTCTCGCATTTACTAATACTGTCAATATTACGCTCATGAGGCAATTATTTTTTGTTTTTATTTCAAATTTATGTATTATTTTCTGTCAAATAAAAAATTAACAAAAAATATTTTAAAAATTAATTACTCAGCTTGCACACTTTTGAGCATAAGCACAAATGTTGGATTAACTATATCTACTAACTCATCTTATTCTTATGCACAAAAATGTAAATACATTTTAATTATTAACAGAGAGTATAACCGAATTAAAAGGGGTGTGATAATTACTCATTCACTAGCTATAAAACATGAGAGACTTCTGACAAATTTTTTTCACAACCTTCTAAACCTCAAGAAGGGTGAGAAACTTAACCAGAGATTAGAACCAGGGTTAGAAAAAAATTCAAGTGGTTAAGAAGGAAGGACAACCACAGATTTTATTATCAACAGTGTCATCTTCTTATTTTTCATCATCATCTTCTTCATCCTCTTCCTACAGAGCTTAACCAAGCTTTTTAGATGATAGATCCAAAGTTTTTTCTCACATTTTTCTTAGGAACCAAACATGATTTCGATGGCCGGTAATACGTCTAATTCTTACAAATTTCTAAGCCTAACCGCCCTATTTAAATGCTGTTTTTCATTTTAATTTTCTTTTGGGGACCCCAATAGATGTTTGAACCATGGATATAGCCCCCACCGCCTTCGCCGCCGCCGTCACTATCAGTGGTACGAAATCTCAGGAAGCTGATTACGATACACCCACAAAGATTCAACCCACCAAGCCCTTCGCCTTCAGCAACGGAGTTCTCAAGCGCCACCATCCTCATCACCATCACCACCAACACCAACCTGTAGCCTCTCAGCTCGCCACCGTCACTTACAAAGAATGCCTCAAAAACCACGCAGCAAGCTTAGGAGCTCACGCTTTGGACGGCTGCGGAGAATACATGCCCTCTCCCACCGCAACTTCCACCGACCCGACATCCTTAAAATGTGCCGCTTGTGGTTGTCACCGCAACTTCCACCGCCGGGAACCTGAAGAACCCATCTCCACCACCATGACTACCCACGTTATTGAGTATCAACCCCACCACCGCCACCAACCCCCACCTCCACCAAGCACCCGAAGCCCAAATTCGGCCTCACCGCCTCCGATCTCCTCCACATACTATCCATCAGCACCCCACATGCTTTTGGCACTATCGACCGGACTATCAGCTCCGCCGGAGAGCGCAGCGGGACCAACCAACATCGTCACGCCGAACCCTCATTCGAGGAAAAGATTCAGGACCAAGTTCAGCCATGAGCAGAAGGAGAAGATGTACGGGTTTGCAGAGAGAATCGGATGGAAAATGCAGAAGAGAGATGAAGAATTGGTGAGCGATTTTTGCAATGAAATTGGAGTGGACAAAGGGGTCCTCAAAGTATGGATGCACAACAACAAGAACACGTTTGGGAAGAAAGATATCAATGGCGGTGGGAACATTCTTCCACTTTCTGGTCACCACCATGACCTTAACAGTAATGACAACAACAGTAACGGAAACCACCACAACAACGTCGTTCAGATTTCAAATCGATACCGGGACGATGAGGATGATGGCGGCGCACATTTTGCCACTAATGGGTCTTCTTCTTCTTCTTAATCTTTAATTAAAACGACGTGTTAGTTAGACTAAGCCCAGTTACCCACCAGTAGCAGTTGCGTTTCTCTCTCTCTCTCTCTCTCTTTTTTCTTTAAACTTTTTATTTTTCTGATTTTGTTTAGTTTTGAACTTTTTTATTAATCAATGAAAGATCATCTTGTTGAACTTTTTTTTTTCTTTTTCTTTCAATTTTCTCTCTGTTTTTCTTTTCAGTTCTTACAAGCTCTGGTTTGAGAGAATTTGGTGGAAAAGAGAAGGAATTTATAATTCTCTCGTGTTTTTAATTTAAAACACGTAAATTGTAAGTTTAATTGACTCTATATAAAAGGTAAATTATATTAACCACACATATATTGTCCTAATTTAATCGGAATTCTGATGTCTCAGCAAAGAGATATTATTATTATTTTTTCTATTACTTTGTGTCTGATAGAAAGCAGCAGAAATTGTTTTTGGGAATATCAGATTACAGGATGTTGCTATATTCTACCTTATCCTATTAGCTTATAATTACTTTATTTACACATTCTGTTTGCTTAATTAATTAATTAATTGGGACTTAAAATATTGATAAATGTGATCTTAGAAGTAATATTTTATTATGTTCTCAATGATTAGTATCGTACTTCATTACCTTATTTTAAGAGGATAGTTTATTGGTTAATGATTGTTGGAGGTTTTGGTCTCTATGATCTTACCTCTTTTAAGCTTATTCACATATCAGTCGATCAACTTTTTAAATCTCTACAAATTGTAAAATATTCTGAATTGAGTCACTTATGAATCTTATAATTTATAGCCTCATTAAAAAAGCTATTTTTCTTGTAAATTTGTGTGTTTTCATGTAAGTTCATAAAAATAATAGAATTTCTACGCGTTGGGTTCTGAATGGGATTTGGATTTGACAACTCAAATCCCATTCAGTAAATGTAAATTGCGAAGAAAATTTATTTTTCCCCTCTATCGTTGTGTAGGATCCACATTTGCAAAAAAAAAAAACAATTTTCTTGTAAATTTGTGTATTTTTATATGAGAAATTATATCATTTGAGCTACCAAAAACATATCGGAAATTATAACATTATTGATAAATTTATATATTTTAAATAAAAAGATTTACATTGTTTTTCTTTGTTAAAATTATCTCAATAAATATATTAAAAAAGTTCAACAAATGTTTGGTGTTTAACAAAAATCCTCAATATCATGTAGGAAAAATATCCTCAAGTGGTTCATAAATAAATAAATAAAAATATATATATTAAAAAAATTCAGATTTCTTTAATTACAAAAAGTTAATGATATTCAGTTATCAATTGGATAATAGACAGAGAGTAGGTATTAGGTTAAAGGTTATAAGATAGGTAAAACTTTGACGTTGACCTTGTTTTAGGAAAAATAGTAATTAATGATAATATATAAAATTCTTTGGGATGATTAATTATTGTGGTTCACTTGCCTTTAAAGGGAAGAAATATGGATTTGTTTTCACTAATATAAATTAATGAAGATGACGACGAAAGAGTAACTAAATAGAGAATTGTTTAATGTTTTAATCGATATCTAATGAAGTCACTAATCTTGTTTTACTCAAGCGTGTCGTGTATTTAAACCTCATGATCCAACTGCCAAAGCATGGCTTGCATTTTGACTTGGGTCTTTAATTATCCCGCGGGTCCCCTCCCCTCATCAAATTAAAATAATAAAAACCGAGATCATGTCTGTTGTTTTTAGCTCGAGACATGGTGCCCAAAATTATCCCCAAATAATCGGTTGGATCCATTTAAAAAATATGTTTGATTTGAGAAAATAAGAGAATCAAAAATTGAGTTCGATCACAATTTTAATAGTTTTTAAATCGAACTGAACTGAATCGAAATATTAAATTTTTATTATCATTTTTAATTTTTATATATAATTTCATATAAAATCAAATGTAATCAAAGTGAAACTTATTTTTAGTTAATAATTATAAGTAAAACTTATTTTTCAATAAAGTCATTTAAACATTATTTTTAGTTAGTAATTATAAATTAAATATCAAATTAAAAAATTATTTTTAGTTAATAATTACAAATCAAATCAAACTGTGAATATTTTTAACAGAATAGTAAATGATTTTTTAAATTAGTTTATTGTATTTTGATGATAGTTACACTAAATTAAAAAAAATAGAACTACGGAAATGACAGAACAAAGATGAATGGTAATAGAAGGCAGTCATTGGATTTTGTTTTTTAATAATTTTTCTTGAGAAACATAGCTGTTGAGAATAAAGTGGATCACCCCTACAAAATCCTGCAAATCCTATAGCTGTTGATTATTTCCATTCATCCATCCCAGCTGTTTTCCTTCTACGAAAGATTAAATTATGTACGCTTCAATTGAGAGTACAAATCAAAAGCTTCAATTATCGTTTTCTATGAGTTGGGTTATTATTTATAATCTTACCATCAAACAATATTTTCATGTTGATCAAGTACAAAAAATCAACCAATAAATAATTTTACATTACTTAATCACTTAAAAATTAATCAATTACTTATCACTTTATAATTATTCCACCATCAAAAATTTATATTCGTAATGAATATGATATATTTCATACAACTTTTCCGCAGAGAATAAATTTAAAACATTATTAAATTTTAATCACTAAGTTCTTGAGAGTTTTTTCCGTCTGTATCAATTGTGTTATTACTTAAACCTTTATAAAATCTTTGTTTAAGAAAAGTATTATAAAGTTACAACATTATTGATTGATTCTTTGCTTATGTGTAAAGGGTTGCAATGTAACAGTAATATTAATCATGAAAACTTTGCTTAAATGGGGTTTTTATATGCTACTTTATGATAGATTTGGCAATTTTCTGTCCCTAGCAATATCGCATAAATAATTGTGACCCCTCAAATTTCATGATAAGATGGTTGTTACTTTCATTAGCAAACATTTGTATGGTTAAAAGAATATTTAACAAAATTGTTCACCTATATATTACTCTATTTACCAAATTTGTACTATGTTCGATTCATTTTTCGACCAATAATAATCGGACAAGGTATCGACACTGTAATTAAAATAATTAGTGACGGTAATGCTCATTTTATGTGTTTATCAAAATGGTTAAATATTATACTAAAAAATAAAATTTGAAGATGAATAATTTTTAGGTAAAATTATAATCAAATGAACATGGAAAGCATGTGAAGTGGGAAGATAATAACATATGGGTTGTAGACAAAATCACAAGATAGACACATGACTTGTCTGATATAATTTCAATTTTAATTTTTGAGTAATTACTAAAAAGGTCATCATAGACCAACTTAATGCCTGTCTATTTTTCCATTGGATTCTTATGAAGGACCTTTCATCAAATTAATCCTCACTATTTTGTTGTTGTCTTAAGAGGGGTTCCTCTAAAAAAATTATGACCTAATGGACTTGTTTCAAATTTGAACCACATAAAAACAAGGGTTAAATGCAACTAACCCTCTTCAACTTTGCGTGATCTGTAAGTACATCTATAAACTTTAAAATTTGAAAGTTTAATAGAGATGCAACGACACTCTCATATGTTAAATTTGATCTCTGGATGCTAAAAAAAATCAAGTAATCACCTTATTTCGATCATATGAGATCATGTACAATTTAATTTATGGTGAAGATATTTAGCATTCGACATGGTTCAAAATCATAGAAAAGACTATTATTCATTTTTATCAAAATTTTAAGAGAGTCATAAGTCATTTTTAAGTTGAGGAGGTGTATTTATAAATGACACAAAGTTTAATTTCTTTTGTATTTCCCTAAAACATTGATACTAAAATCAAAGTGTAATGTTGAGCACTGAAATACGGCATAAATTACTTAAGAAGCAAAGTACATACTCTTTGAAAAAATTAGATAAAAATGAATATATACCAAAGTCTCTTTGAGATTGGCTTTCAACTCAGATAATAGAATAGGTTAAAAACATTATATACTAATCAAAGCATTTTCTGAAATGATCAAAGGTTACTTTTCATTACTTTAACGGGAACAACTATGCAAAAACAGCCAAAAAAAGGAACACTTTGCAACTAAAGAAGGACCACAAAGAATAAAACTATTGTATTTCCTAATGCTGTGGTCCTAGTCCTAGACTCCTAATAGGTGATACCCCCAACAATCTCTATATTCTGATATTCTCTAGTCAGTTTAACCAAACAGCTCTTTATAGATTTACTCCATTTAACCAGTTATGTCATTTCGGAGAAACAAAAAATTGTAGACCGTCTATAGAATTTGGTTATTCCTACTAAACTGTTGAGATGTATACTATGAGGAGAGAGAGAGAGAGTGAGAGAGGTGGACAAAGAAAAACACTATTTTTGGAGTAAGATTTTCTATTGAGAATACAACTCAGAACAGTTTCGACCATAGACCATCATGTTTAATTTAAATAGTCAATTTACTTTCAATACTAATGGAAAAAGATATGGGATGCATCCTGAACTTTTATCATTAATTACAGCGTAACAGCCTGGCCTACTTAACTGCCCCTCTAGCATTCTTTTCAAGAGCAGAGAATCAAGGCCCATTATTATTTCTCTCTCACCTCTATGTGATATGTTATTATGAAAGTTGAAAATCTCTACAAGACAATTGTCAAACAATGCATCGTCTCTGGAACACATGAAACAAGAGAAAAAAGAGAGGTTACAGTCCTTGATCAACACAAGGGTGGTGTTGTTGAAGGACTCGGACGTCAAAGTTAGTCTTAATAGTATTATAAGGTTTCAATAATCATACAATAGATTTACCATGATGTATATATTATAGGATTGATATGGGAGCCAAACAAAAAAGGCGAATTGAGACTGTGATAGAGAAAACTTCTAGTACTTTCTGAAACGTCGAGAGTTCAGTACCCATTCATACAATTTTCTAATAAGTGTATAATTTATCAATCTCACCATCCATCTCATCAATTATTTAAAAAAATTTAGAAGAAAATACTATTTATCTCCAAAAGTACTCTAAGTATTAGTTTAATTCCTAATCTATAGTTTTTCAATCGAATTCTTGATCAATTTAAATTGTTACAATTAAATATTATTGTTAGCCAATTTTTTCGATATTTTCATCAAAGTAGTTGGAAGGATAATTATTACACGAACCTTAATTCTCTTTTATATTCAGTAAAACTCTTAAATTGAACAAAAACTTTTACTTAATTAATGGAGTTATTGAATTTGTCTGATTCTTATTAATCAAGCATAAAATTTTAAATTATTCAACTTATTTAATTGATGAGAAGAATAGTGCGTTGGATTCTTTATACATGTGTCAAAAAATTATATAGAGCAGTATTAAGTCCCTTGGAGTAGTACAAGAAGTTTTCCCCTGTAATGGTGTGCCAATAAAAAAGATTAACGAGTAAAATAATTTGACAAACAAGAAAAGAAACAAATATCAAAATAACAAAAGAAGAAAAACACTTAACAAAAAATAATCAAACACATGGAAATATAAAATATAAATGCAAGCAATTAAAAGTGGCGAAATCAAATAGCAAGAACTAAAAATCGAAGTTGTAGAAATATAAGGTGCGGAAACTAAGTTAAGCAAATTAAAGTGTGAAAATTAAATCGTGCATAAAATAAATAGTAAGAAAAATGAAAAAAACATGGAACACTTTTTACCTAGTTTAAAAAATCCTCTGTAAATATTATATTTTGTTTGGCCCGAAACTTTTTAGGTAATCACTTTGTTTATTAGTTCCATAGTGGCCTAAAACTATACTCAAGATTTAAAAAAAGACCCTAATGTCTAAAAATAAAAAGAGCCCCAAGGACAAAAATATAAAAAATGATAACCCGAGGACTAAAAAATAAAAAAAATCTAAAGATGCCCAAGTTTTGCCTATAAAAGGATAGTAGGTTTTCACTTGAAGGAGAGGCTTAAGAAGGAGAAAAAAATGAAAAGAAAGGAAGAGAGAAATGCGAGTTTTTCTTAGAGAGAAAAGGAGAGTCCCACTTCTCTCTAAAAACGTTCACACTTTAGTCGCCTAGGGTCTTCTCCGTTGCATTCTACCGAGCCTGGCCCTGGGCTCCGTCGAGCTCAGGGTGGGCTCCTCCTTCCCTTCTCACTACGGTGAAGCTTAGAGGCCCCGAAAGGTTCTCTATTTTTGTACTTGCTTAGATATGGGTTCAACGATTTGAAGGGAGAGGCTAGCGTTGTGGATGTCATCCTTTGTCGTCTTTTTTCCTGCGATTCGAAGGTAAGAATCGGTGATGTAGGTGTTGATCAACCTTTTGTGTCGTTCTACATTTGGGTCTGGTTCTGTTATTCGGGTTACACTTGGGTTTTTGGTCTTAAGGACTATTCCTCCCATTTTTAGCCATGGAGTTTAGGTTCTTGGGCTGCTGCTCAAGGTGTTTTAATACATCGGAGGTGGGGGCTTTGGCCTTTTCTTCGCTGAAGGTGCTACCATAGAGCCATGGTGGCAATTCTGGTTGGCTCCCTGCGCCTGTTCGCCAGAGGAAAATAAAATGGGTTTTGAGATTCGTGGCAGTTTATTAGTCTCTCCGATTCCAGTAATCGTCGCGTTAGCCTTTAGCACGAAAAAAAACTGGTCTAGAAAGGCTTTCGCGAAGAAAATAAAAGTTGGTCGTGAAAGGGTTTTCGCGACCAAAATAAAATTAGTCGCAAAAGGCTTTCGCGACGAATACAAAATTTGGTCGCCAAAGATTTTCCGTGACCAAAAAAAATTTCACCGCAAAAACTTTTTTGCAACCAATTTTTCTTTTCGCCACACAAAGCTTTGCAAGGAAATAGAAACTTCGTTGCAGAAACCTTTTGCCACCAATTTTTTTTTGAAATATTTTCGGCGACCAAATTTTACATTACAAAATGCCGTGATAGCAATTAATATCACTTGTAATGGTAATTAATATCATTAGAAAATTTATCCAACTCGATATTTTTCTAAAAAATACATACATACGCATATATATAAATATAATTAATATAGTAGTTCATTACAAAATCTCCGAATCATTATTCATTAAAATTTGGTTCATAAATGTATCCAAAGAATAATAAAGAGGAGAGTATTTAAAGTTTGATGTTACAACTACAAAACTTAACAAATATTCTATAGCTCATGTTTCTGTTCTTGAGTCATCGTTAGAAGATGGAAAACCGTTTTGACGACCCTAAGAAAGTAAGCTTTGTAATTGGCTCTCCATCGACTTGATTTGTTTATTTAATTCTATATTTTCAACTCCAACTCGACTCTTTTTCTTGGAAGATGTCGGTGGGGCTCCATGTCTAAGACTTTTATTTTACTCGAAGACTTCTTCAACCATCTCTTCTTTAGAGTGAGGCGTGACATCCTCAACGATAGGCTCATCTCGTAAAACACACATGCATTCTTATGTAACATCACAATGAGCCAATCTTTAAATTAAAGCTAACACTATTATCTTTAGACAATGAGCATTAATAAAAAAAATATTCAAATATCATCATCAAGCACACTCATATACAAAGTCATAAGTCCCCCCAACACAAACACATTGAAACTAACACCATTATTTTTAGACAATGAGCATCAATTTAGAAAATATTCAAAAATCATCTAACGTGATTAGATACAAATTGATAATCCCCCACACACCTTGAAACTAACACTATTATCAAGACAATGAGCATCAATTCAGAAAATATTCAAAAATCATCTAACATACTGAGATACAAAGGGATAACCCCCGCACAACCACACACATATTGAAACTAACACTATTATCAAGACAAGGAACGTCAATTCAGAAAATATTCAAAAATCATCTAACAAGTTCAGATATAAAGTGATAACCCCCCCTCCCCCGCACACACCCACACACACATTGAAACTAACAGTATTATCAAGACAATGAGCATCGATTCATAAAATATTTACAAATCATCTAACAAGTTCAGATACAAAATGATAACCCCCCTCCTCCCCGCACACACATTGAAACTAACACTATTATCAAGACAAGTAGCATCGATTCAGAAAATATTCAAAAATCATCTAACACGCTCAGATATAAAGTGATAAGTCCCCGAACACCTACATTGAAACTAACGTTATTATCTTTAGACGCATCAATTCAGAAAATATTCATATTTTTCGTGAGCCGTATCATTCTGCCAACCTTTTATAACACTGAAATGCGTGTTGTAAAATATTTCAATTCGAGTAGGTGCTACCCTAGTTGAAGCTTCCTATCTAAAATGAAACAAAAGTTGAATCATTAATTATTATATACTAAACATTATTAAGAGTACTAAAATAATATTTTGATTCACCTGACAAAATCAATGGTCAAGAAAAGATACATTCTCTCCGTTATGATTGTATGGAAGGTTTTGACGGTTTTGAGAATTGGTTTTTGGGCGTGCCTATAATAAATGGGTTTTAAGATTGAAATAATTAGTCAAATAATTAAAATATAATAAATAAGCTTTGATAATAGGAATTACCTCAAATTTCTTCGTCTCCTAATCTATGCATAGCCAATCCCAATCCTCTTGTGATCACCCTTATAAGGATGTCGTCGTGCTACTATTGGATCTTTAAAACTTTTATAATGTCTATGCAATGTGTACTTGTATCTCTTGTATTTGTTCGCCGCTTCAAATTTAATTTAATCGATCATAGCATTGTTGGTCGATTCAAAAGTAAAATAGACCTGCAATAATCTTTTATTATCAATCACGCAATAAAAAAAATATAACAATAAATAGATGTAGCATTATTACCTGCAGCCTTTCAATTATAACTGCCAGGAATTCTTTAGGCACATTGGACCAACCCTCATATTGAAGTGGTATGAATTGTCTTACGAGGGCACCGATCTCAAGGTTGAATTGGACGGTCCACTTTCCAACAGGTCTAACAACACCGGGAAGAGGAGTATCGATTGGTAATTTTTTGAACTGGCTCACTAACCTCTCCAACTCAATCCATCTTGTTGGCCAGCGAACCCTTCTCACACTCCCCGAAGAAGATGAAGCCCCTACAACAAAACAATGAATAAGAAACCATTATAATAAGAATTATTACAAAGTGTATATACCTAAATAAGAACCATCTTCATCAGTGGAAGATCCTACAATAGGATCTAGATTTGGAAGAGGAGTATTTATTTCAGGAGACATTATTAAACTACATAAAGATAGGTGTCATGAAAGAAGATCATAAACAAGTTATTGCTTACAAAATAAATTAAAGCAAATTTAAGAAGAAATGAACGAATATATTACGCTAACAGGCTCACCGTTACTTTAAAATTCAATCTATATCTTCATCACTTGGTATAATATCATATGAATCATCATCATAATTAACCAAAGTGCCATCTTCATAAATAAAATCAATATCTTCAATATTACTATCTCCTACTCCAATAACATTTGCATTTATTTAAGAAGATTCCACGTCATGCCTGCGAAATTGCATTGTTTCTGACTCATCTAGATTATAGATGGCCAAGTTATTTCAGTAGGCCTTATGAGTTCATCTTGTTCTATCTCAAGAACATCCCATAAATGTCTGTGTTGAACCTTTTGCACCACTTTCCAATTGACTCCAAATTTGCGGTCATTAACATAAGAGACTTGTTGTGCTTGAGATGCGAGAATAAATGGCTCATTTTCATACCAAGTTTGGTTCACATTTACATAAGTGAAAGAAAGATCTCTCTTCACTCTATTTCTTTTTTGCATTTGTGTCAAACCATTCACATCTTAATAATATAACTTTTTTTCTCGTACATACTGCATATCAATCACTTCTTTTAAACTACCAAAAAATTCAGTCTCTTTTCCATCATGTTCTCCTGGAACTACTAAGCCACTATTTTGGGTTGTTCGATGATGTTCACGATCTATATTCTGGTATCGAATGCCATTAATAATACAACCAGAATATGACCTGACACGATTATCTGAACCAAATGCTTGCATATAAATCATCTGTGACATCTAATGACCCTTGAAGGCGCAACTCAATGATCTAATAAAAATAACAAAGGTATTAGTTACTTACATACTAATTTTAATGATATATGTGTATATATATATCTATTTAGTCAAATATATACACTAACTCTCTTTAATTCTCTCATGTGCTCTCTACACATATTAATCATTTTATTTTAATGATTTGTGTCATAAAAACAACCAAAGAAAATTAGATTTAATAATGTTATTGATGTACTTACACTGAGTAAGGTTGTAACTCATCACAATTATTCAGCACATACCATTGTGCAATCTCTAATTCTTGTTTAGAAAGTTGAACTATTTTCTTACCACCAATTGGACGAGCTCATTGAGTGAAGATAGATACTGACCCCTCATTTAGTTTGTCAAAGTTCTCATCATCATTAACAATGTAGGCTTCTGCAATCGAACCCTCTGGACGAGCTTTGTTTCTAACATATTGTTTAAGTGTATGAAAACTCTTGTCATATGACAACAATTATATTATGCACAAAATATTTGATGTGTAAGTAAAGGAAAAGTTAAGAGATATACCTTTCAATTGGGTACATCCAACTATAACCAACATGACCACACAATTTCACTTCTTGTGGTAAATGAACTGCCAAATGTACCATAACATCAAATAAATATGGAGGAAATATCCTTTCTAACTTACACTTGGTCAAATTTATTCCATCTCTAAGAATATCTAAGTCCTTAGTATTCAGTGTTTTTGAGCACAATTCTTTGAGGTAGTTAGACAACTTAACTAAAGCTGTGTACACATCCTAACCCAATAAACCACAAATCCCAATTGGTAAAAGTCTTTGAAGTAAAACATGACAATCATGACTTTTCAATCTTGAAACCTTACCTTCAGCTTGGTTGATACATCCTGATATGTTTGCTGCGAAGCCATCTGGAAACTTGACTGACTTTAAGATACCACAAAACTTTCTTCTCTCCTCTATTGTTAATGTGTAACATGCATGTAATTTAAAATATTTGTTCCCTATAAGTTCAAGGTGTAGTTCTTTTCTTATATTCATGTCGACTAAGTCCAATCGAGCTTTGTAAGTGTATTTTGTTTTGCCTTCTATATTCAACTGTGTACCTAATATATTATTGCAAATATTTTTCTCAATATGCATGACATCCAATTCGTGTCTGATTTTCAACTTAGACCAATATGGAAGTTGAAAACTCACACTTTTCTTAGTCCAATTAAGACCATCTAAAGGACGCTTTCTATTTTTGTCTAACTTATTTGGGTTTTTACCAAACTTGAAAAATTGAATTTGATCTAGCTGCCTCAATGTATCTTCTCCTGTCAACTTTCTTGGTGCATCACGAAACTCTTGTTTACCATCATGCAATCTACTACACCACCACATATGATCACAAGGCAAGTATCATCGATGTCCTATATAACATATTTTACTTCGCAACCTCAATGAAGATGCATCTTCATTGCACATAGGACATGCCAAGTACCATTTTATACTCTAACCAGACAAATCTCCATACGCTAGAAAGTCATTAATTGCCCAGAAGTGACATCAAATGCTTGCACCCCATCCCACAATTATTTTAACTCATCTATCAATTGCTGCAAATACACATCAATATCTTTACCGGGGGATCTTGGACCATAAATTAGTAACGCCATCATAAAGAACGGTTCTCTCATACACTTCCATGGAGGAAGTTTATAAGGTGCTAATATGACTGGCCACATGTTATATGAGTTGCTCATATTTTTGAATGGATTAAATCCACCTGTTGTATGTCATAATATTACATTTCGAGTATCTTTCTGCAAACCAACTATATTGTTTATTAAAATCCTTCCAACCTTCTAAATTAGCAGGATGTCTCAATACTCCTTCAACGTTGACATGTTTCTCCTTGTGCCATCTCATATCGGGAGATGTGTATTTTGACTTGAACAATCTTTGAAGTCTAGGTATAACAGGAAAATAATGCAAAACTTGTTGGGGAACTTTCTTACTCTTCCCATCATCCATTTTATATCTTGGTTCACCACATTCAGGACATTTATCTTTTCCTTCATTCTTTTTACATAATAAAGCACAATCATATTTACAAGAATGAATGGTGTCATATCCCAATCCTAAATCTCTTAATTTTTTTTGGCTTCATAGTAAGAGCCTGGAATTTTTTAGCCTACTGGATGAGAACCATATAAAAATTTAAGTAATTGGTCAAATGACTTATTGCTCTAATGATTAAGTATTTTGATATGCATTAACTTCACAATAAAAGATAGTGAAGTATACTTTTGACAACCATGATAAAGTTCTTATTCAGCTTCACTAAATAAATCACTAAATCTGTATAACGTCTCTGCATTTAGATTTATTTTATCAGAGTATTATCCTCTCCAACTGGTTCACCATTCACCTCCATCCCAACAAAACCATACATGTTATCTAACATTTTTCTCATCTCATCACCATCATCAACATCATCATCACCACCAAGGTGAGATGTAGTATTATTCATCTCCATATTTGGTGAATGATGATATCTTTGTATCTCTTCACCATGAAACACCCAACGATCATAGCTCAATGCCATTCCATATTGGCATAAATGCATTTTAACTTCTATTAACAACAATTGTCTTGAATTAAGACATTTTTTACATGGACAATGAGTTTTCCCCTCTACATTGAGATAATTACTAGCCACGCTCATAAACTGTGAAATACCATCAATATACTCCTTGGACAATCTATTATGATTTTTTATCCAACTCTTGTCCATTTTGTCTCTCTGTAAATTAAATAACTATTTACAGAAACTCTCAACAAAATGTCTCTAAATAAATAAAACCTTCAATATACTAATTCCTAAGCAATTAAAACATTTTCGATTTAAAGTCATATGAATAAATGCTAATTTAACTAACTAATATTTGGAAGAGGAATGGAAATATATAGTACAATATAAGAACTCTAGATGGTTAAGAAAAGGAAATCAAATGTATTCGGCTTATAAAGTTTTTATTACTACTTTAGGTATTAACTTATAATGTTACTTAAAATAAATATCATACTAATTAGTAAGAATAAACATGAAATTAAGAATTATATTGGGTAGTGAATCATTGGGATTAGAGCATGAATATCTCTTATCTCGTCACTTCTCTTATGTTGTCATAATCACAAGCACCAGATTACAACTTTTGCCCTTAATGTCATAATCACAAGCACAGGTATTGGCAAAGATTGCCCTTAATGACTAAAGCTTAAGCGTTCTAATCTTTCCGAAAACCAAATCCTATGGAAGCCAACTAAGTAGGTCCAATCTTCACTATCAAGAGACGAGATGATGCCAATCATATCCAATTCATAACAGTAGAGTATAAGGTTAATTTTATTAAAATGAGTAGAGTTTAGTTGAGAATTTTACTTACCCTTCAACTAACACAAAATATTTAATCTAAGCTATGAGGACAAAAAAGTTTCAACAACTACCCAAAGTATGGTAATTAATGACTAAAGTTCACGCATTTTCTTTTCATTGTCATCATCATCAAACAAGCCACTTTTATGATAGGAAATGATTTTTCTAGGGCAACCAAGCTGCTTTATGATAGGATTTTGGAAAGCACTTGAATATTTTTTATGGTCCCTCTCCTAGTTGGAGTTCTTTACACTATGGTCTTATCAAAGAGGTAATTACCTAACTTTCACATAACTTGAAAGTTAGGAAGAATGCGGCATCGCTGAATTCTCATGGAAGTCAGTTATAGGTTCCTCCAAAGCTTTCAGAGATTATAAAATCATTTCAATATATTTAGTATGTTTTCCTTGCGTTTTGCTATCTAATTATTTAAGCTGAATTAAGATAATTTTGGTGGATGCATTTTTAGGTAATCTGTCCTTTTGTAGTTGAGGCGGGTTTGGGTTTTATTATCTGAGACTCTCATATTTAGATGCGCCATCGCAAATAACTGGGAGGTAAATGTGGTTGACCCGTTGA
This sequence comes from Datisca glomerata, assembly GCA_003255025.1. NCBI lineage: Eukaryota > Viridiplantae > Streptophyta > Magnoliopsida > Cucurbitales > Datiscaceae > Datisca > Datisca glomerata. The sequence goes on from QANY01013502.1 coordinate 633,014, forward strand.
GGTGAATTATATTAGATAGGGTCATGTCATGCATGGAGACCTATCCACATCATAATGAATATTATATATGATTTACAATGTCTCTTATTTTCTTTTCCCATAATATGAGTGTAGATGGATTGTCTGTAGAAGATATAAGAGTCATCTAGTACCATTGAGGTAGTGGTTTGTTGAAATCAGAGGGTCTTATGTACATTTTCTATCTCCCAGTATTTAAGAGTGTGACTGAATAATATACATTAGAGATCAGAGGAAAATATCTGATTTCTCAAAATGAAAACTAGAAGAAATGAAGACAAGGAGCATAATCTCAGATTACTCAGAACTAACTAGAACAATTTTATGAAATCTCAGATTACTCAATACAATCGACAAATTTAGTAATCTCATATTACTCAATACAATCGGCAATCTCAAATGAAAACAGGAAGAAATGAAAACAAGATGAAATTAATATACATACCTGCAGATTAAGCACTTCAGGAACAAAATATCTTCAAAAATTCAAGACCATAAGAATCAATTTCTCAAAAATTACTGTAAGAACAATAGCCTAGATTTTACTCAGTTACAATCAGCAAGAGAAAAGAAAAATGAACCTGGTGACCAACGATGGAAGAGGTTTGCTTACCTAAACCTTGGTGGTCGTCTACGGAGAAGAAACGAAAGAACCAAGACAGTCGGCAACAAAGTACGGCGACAATAGACTCTGTCATAGGGGGTGGGAGGGGGAAATGAACTCTGCGCGTGGGGGAGTTGAGGGAAAGTGAGTGGGTTTTGTAGTTCTAATGAAATGACGTCATTTTATATGACATCTATTGCGATGAAGATACAAATTAGTCGGTAAAAGTTTTTATAGTTCTAATGAAACGACGTCATTTTATGTGGCATCTATTGCGATGAAGATACAAATTGGTAGGCAAAAGTAGACCTTTTACCGACCAACTTATTATTTGATCGCTAAAACTATTACTTTTAGTGACGAATTTTGAATATTTGTCGGCAAAAGCCTTAGAAAAATTTGGCGCCACTACTGAAAAAAGCCTATGATAGCGGTCAAAAAATGCTATCATAGGGGTTCCACAACGCTTTTTGTAACGCTATGTTTGCCAACGTTATTAAAACTATGATCCTACGATAATGTTTTTTAAACGCTATCATAACTAGTTTGATAGCATTTATAAAATGATATTGTAACCTTTCGATAATATTTTTTTATACGCTATAAAAATATTTCCATAGCGTTTTATAAATGATATTATAAGCGTAGCAACAATGAGAGACTTTCTATAGCGTTTAAAAATGTTATGGAAACCTTTTTATAGCGTTTTTAAATAAAAAATGTCCCATTGCGCTTGGTGGCTTTTTATAGCGTATAAAAATGCTATAGAAAGGTTTCTAGCGTTTTATAAACGCCATTATAAGCGTAACAACAATGAGAGACTTTCTATAGCGTTTAAAAAATGCTATTGTAACTTTTCTATAGCGTTTTTTAAACGCTATATAGAAAGGATACCAAGCGCAATGAAGCTTTCTATAACGTTTAAAAAAATGCTATAGAAAAGTTACAATAGCGTTTTTTAAAGGCTATTAAACGTGTATGATAGATGTTTTTAAAGCCGTTAAAAGCTTTCTATAGCGTTTTAAAAATGCTATTGTATGTCTGACCATATCATAACTGCATTTGCCTATTGTGCTTTTTTAGGCTATTATATTCTCTTATAGGCTTTTAAATACTGTAAATAATTTACGCTAATGTATCAAACAAATAATATAAAGATCATCCATTAAATCACTAATTTAAAATATTTAATTAAATAAATTTACTAATAAAGATCCATATCAAATAAAATATCAAATGTCCAAAAAAACCCTACAAAGTAGCATTCCAAGGTGTTTATATCACATATTGCGAATATTTTGAGTTATACTAAATATCACAAATACAAGTCAAAGCTTTCTTCAAAGAACTTCCATGTTTTCCAGTTGGAATCATATTTCCTATTACTATGTGGAACCACGTACCACCTGAATTACTATGTGTTATTTGTGTTTTTGGTGGACCTTTATGAAAAAAATAATTGTTATAGTTTAATATCCACTTATAAACATATATTATCTCCATAAAAGGCTTTTCAATATTCAGACATGTTGATATATAAGAATGTAATCTAGATTACAAAATCCTATTTCTTAAAATACATACTTTCCATGCATCTATGTTCTATCCTTGAAAACACATATATAATAGAAAGTTAGAAAAACAACATAAGTAAATCCAATACAAATGCAATAACAAAAATACAAATCCAACATTTCTAGCACCCCCAACATTTCAATCATGCCACAAATATGTCAACTCACATTTCTAGCTTTCACAATACTAATCATCATAGAAGAAAAATTTAACATAATATTCAAAATCCAACCCTACCAACATAAATAAATCCAACAAAAATGTAAATCCAACATTTCAATCCACATTTCTGACACCCCATTTGTAGTTTGATTGATAAAGGGAGAGTTATTGTTGAAAGACTATTTGACCCTTGATGATGTAACTTTGATCTTGTTGTTCTATTATTATGATTCGTCAAAAAACATTGCTACCATATTAAAACTACAGAACTCCACTAATGCAATTATAATCAATCACTTACAATATAATCTCCAACCTATTAAAATGCACACAATTTTCATCATCATACCAATAATCACCACTATCAATTTTCTTCCAATCTAAATTGACACCACTAATGCAACCAATAATCAAACTCAAATCAATCTAATTTCAATCATGTCCAGTAGAATATCAACCAACAATAGTTGGAAAAGAAGTACTTACAATAGAATATCAACCAATATTTACGAACTTATTATTTGATGTCAAAGCTTCAAAAAACATACCTTCATATGGTAAAGTTCATCTCATTATAATTTTGCTAGTAGAACTCCCAAGATCAATTTAGATAGTTTATAAAGAAGCATATGTAAAATCACTATTAATCATGCATACATGAACAAAGACATGAGAATTCTACAAAGGCGCATAACATGTTCAATTTCATATGGCTTATGCGCATTTGTTGGATACAGTAAAAAGAAAAAAAGTAAAAGACTTATCATCATAGTGTATAGCATAGTCATGACTGTAACACTTATTTTAGCACTACTGTAACATCTCAATACTCCAGCAATCAAACACATCAAACACACATAACAATTGTAGATATTGCGTTAGATACTTACTAAGTATGACATATAGAGAAATTTTTAACTAACAATTAAAAGTTCATGCAAAACCGTGCATGTAAATTACTAATCGAGAGGATTCAAACTCAAAACTCACCGATTGTAAGAAACTCAAAACTCACCGATTGTAAGAACACAGACAACTTCATGCCTATAAATCGGGAATACAAACCCTAATTAACTCAGATAAAACTCAAAATTCACAAAAATCTGATAAAAATCACAAATATAGACATGAATTTGAAAATGAAACACTTACCTTCGATTCTAAGCTGTGAAATCAAAGTAGGAGAGAGTTGGGAGATAGAGCTGCGCACAAAACTGAGAGAGTGAGAGCTGCGCATAAAACTGAGAGAGTGAGAGCTGCGAGAGAGAGAGAGGTTTCTGTGAGATAGGGCTACTAGACAAGAGAGAGATGCGAGAGAAAGCCGTGAGAGAAAACTACGAGAGAGAAGCTCGGACGAAGCTAAAAGAGAGAGCTGCAAGATAGGTTCACGAAAGAGAGATTCTCGAGAGCGGGCTAAGAGAGAGCTTCACAGAGATCACATTTGTTAGCTTTGGAGAGTGAGAGAGTTGTGAGATAGAGAGAGCTACTGAAGAGAGACGTGGGTTTTGGGAATTTTTCATTAGGCGGTTTGTGACCAGTGTTGGTTTTTTCATTGCATTTTACTCCCAAACGCGATCGTTATGTACTATAAACACACGTATAATATATATTTTGAAAACACTGTGAACCTCCTTCAATTCAGAACCAAAGCTTTCGTTCTACAAAAGTTATTAACATTCAACTACCACCATGTAGATAAAACTAAAAACTATATATACAATACTATGTAAAAGGATCAGATTTGACCACAATGGTTAAAAAATAAGACCACATTAAATTCACCAAATGGTTACGATGAGAAACAAATTACTATACCATAAAAACTTTATATAAATCTAGTAAAAGATTAGTCAGCAGATACAGAACCACAACTTCTAAAACATGACGGGCAGAAAAAAAATCACATATCAATGTAAGACAACACTTTAGTTTTATCGGATCTGGTAAAGATACAACTTTTTTTGATAAATAAGTAATATGTATTAAGAAGAAACCCTGAGACAAGGTAATTACAACCTAACCCAATATTGAGATATCCCCAAGCCCAATATTGAGTAAGTTGTCCAAAAGATATCCCCAAGCCCAATATTGAGAGACCTCCAATACAAAACAAAAACCTTGATTTTCAAAATCTTAATTACAACAATAACTAGAATGTTTACATTGTCACATGCCATAATTGAAACCAAACAAAATGATGAACTCTAAGGGAGCTTGACTAAAGTAGTCAAAAGAATGAAATGGGTAAAGAAACAGTCTCAGGCAAGGATGTATACCTTATTTGTCTCTGACAGTGTAAGAATGGTGACTTGCTTTACCTTGAGAACTTGATCAGGGAAGTGATGGAAAATAGAGCTGCAACACAGAGCTGAAAGGTAAAAAGATGTGTGTGTGTGTGTGTGAGAGAGAGAGAGAGAGAGCTGCACACTACAACAAGATTCAAATCCATAACCATGTTGCTCAAATTCTGCACTTTCATCCCTTAACTATCATAGGGGATAATTATCCGTAATCTACATTTGTACATTACCCTCAGAAATGCTCATAGATTTCTATAATTCAGTTTGCATTTCAAAATCATTTTTTTGCATCTTATAATGAAATCAAAGAAATTTTAAAGGATGAGAAGAGTTCATATCGATCCATACAAAACCCATGATACATAGTTCTATAAGAACGTGTAGAGTTAAAGGGAGTAGAAAACTAAAATCAGAGCAGCCAAGCATATATTTACAAAAGGCAGAATATAAATATACACACCTACACACACACACACACACTACAAATTGATGTTTTGGAAGAATGCAGAAGTAACTCTTCCTTTTGCCTTTTCCCCTGGTAAAGAACTTGTACCCTATAAAGATAAGAAGACCCCAGCCATATAGAGAGACAATTAACTAACTGGAAAACCAAAGTTTTATTTCCTGTTGCACAAGTAATGCCGATTAGCTCTATTGTAACATTTTCTTTATTATCTGTTCTTGGAATAACCAATGCTTCAGCTATTGAAGAAAAAGTCATAGTGCTGGTGTCCAAGAGGTAAGTTTACTGATAAAATAATACACAATTCATAGTTAGAGGTAAGTTTACTGATAAAAGAATATAAAATATTCATAGTTTTGTACTATTATTCCAAAGGAGGCTTAATGATTTTTTTTCTTTTCTTTCTGTTTAATGATTTGCTTTTGTTCTGATTTCTTTCTAAGATTCCATTGATTACAGTTTTGCTGAAACACGAACTTGAATCTGAGTTTAGTAGGAAAAATACTCTGCAAATATTTGGTTTTGATTTTTGCCAGAAAGAAAATCTTAGGAAACGAGTCAGTATGCTATGTGTCAAGCTTATGATTAACAAAACGAGGAATGCGGTATGTTATGCAGAAGTAGAGGAAGACAAACAAGAAATTGGGAGTTTTAATTTCAAAACTTATTCCATGCCTAAAAATCGAGAACGTAGACCCTATTCAACGTAGATAAAATTAAAAAATCATAGAAATCAGGCAAAAAATCACTAAAATTAGACATGAATTTGAGAATGAAACCCTTACCTCTATTCTGCGCTGAAAAACAAAGTAGGATTAACAAAACGAGGAATGCGGCATGTGATGCAGAAGTAGGGGAAGACAAACAAGAAATTAGGAGTTTTAATTTCAAAACTTATTGCATGCCTAAAAATCGAGAACGCATACCTTATTCAACTTAAATAAAATTAAAAAATCACAAAAATCAGGCAAAAATCACTAAAATTAGACATGAATTTGAGAATGAACCTTTACCTCTATTCTGAGCTGAAAAACAAAGTAGGATTAACAAAACGAGGAATGCAGCATGTGATGCAGAAGTAGGGGAAGACAAATAAGAAATTGGGAGTTTTAATTTCAAAACTTATTGCATGACTAAAAATCGAGAACCCATACCCTATTCAACTTAGATAAAATTAAAAAATCACAGAAATCAGGCAAAAAATCACTAAAATTAGACAGGAATTTGAGAATGAAACCCTTACCTCTATTCTGAGCTGAAAAACAAAGTAGGAGAGAGCTGAGAGAGTGAGAGTTGCGAGGGGAGCTTGCTTCGATGAGAGAAACCTGTGACGAAGCTGTGAGATCTGTGAGAGAGCTTCACGAGAGAGAGCTGAGAGATAAAGAAAGCTGAGAGAGATGTTCTCGAGAGCGAGCTTAGAGAAAGCTCATTGGTGAGCTTCGAGAGAGCTCGTTGTGAGATTCTTGTGAGCTTGTAGATAGAGAGAGAGTTACTGTGAAGAGCTCGTTGGTGAGCTTCGAGAGAGCTCGTTAGGGAGCTTCGAGGTCGAGAGAAATGAAGAGCTACTATGCTGAAAGAGAGATGTGAGTTTGGGGGAATTTTTCATTTTGTAAGAGAGGCACGAGTTTGGGACTGGGTGAAAATTTTTCACTCCGCACTTTTTGTTTTTTTATTGCGTTTTGGACCAAAACGCGGTGGTGTTGTGCTATAACTACACATAATTGTTGTAGTGCGCGCCCCTCTTTTCCTCTCCCGAGGAAAATATTAGGGTCTTTGGCGACCAACAAAAATGTTAGTCGTCAAAGGACGCTTTTAGCCACGAAATTAACTTCGTGGCTACAAGTTTGGTCACTACAAAGGGTTTTCTTGTAGTGTCGCTGCTGTTCTAATCGGAGCTGGGATCTTCCCCTCGTCGGAGCGAGGATAACTACTCCCTGTCTTTCTGCGATTCCTTCCTAGTTGGCTCTTGTGGTTTGATTGAGGTCTTGGTTTACCCATTGATCATGGCAGATGAGGATGCATCTCGCGGGTTTCCATTGCCGAGGCTGCCTGGTGAGGTCCCTTATTTGGCTGTGCTCTATTATTGTGAGAGGTCTGGTCAAATCTGAATTGCTTGATGTACTGGTTGCTTGTTCTATGAAAATTTATGATGCATCTCTTGGTTACTGGTTTACCGAGGCTGCCTGATGAGCTCTCTTGTATGCCCGTTAAGAGGTTTTGGTCATTGTGCTCTGCGTGATTTTCTTGTTCATTTCTATGTGATTATGCTATTTAGTGTTGTTTGTTTGTGGTGCACCTTGATTTTTCCTAAGTATGTTTTAGGCTTGATAGAGTAGGCTGATAATTGTGCTGTTTATGCTTTTTCTGGTGTGGTGTAGTTTTCTGCTTTGGTTTGTTCTGTTCGATTCTTAGGTGTGGTTTTTGTGTTGTACATTCATTCCAATACTGTTTTTTGTTATTTATTTGCCACGCGTGCTCTTTGTGTAGCATTAGTGTGTTTTTTCTGCCTATCTAACTCTGAGCTCAACACTATAATGTTTGTTATATACTTGTGATATGCCCTTTTATATCAGCATAATGCTTTTGATTAATATATTTTTACCTTTGACAAAAAAAAAGAGAAAGAGAGGAAGTTGTTTTGAAAGAAAATAATCACTCACATGTAAATATAAATGCAAGCAATTAAAAGTGCGGAAATCAAATATAGCAATAAATGAAAGTGAGAATTTTGAGTTACAGAAAAATAAGGTGAGGAAACTAACTTGTGCAAAATTAAAGTGCGGGACTAATTAACCCAGGAATATTAAAGTGCAGAATAGAAGTAGCAAGAAATAGAAAGAGAAAATAGTTTGGGAATATCCTTCATATGTCCACACTAAAAGCTCCCGTTAGAGATATACAACCCGTGACATTTTTACAGATGAAGATCAAAACTTACAATCCAATATGAACTTACGGATGCCATTAAACCTTATAATTATGATTGTTCATTTCGCAGTTCATTTTGATTTATAAAAATTTATTAACCAAGCCAATATACTCAGTTTCGTGATTTAGAGGCTCAAATAAACTGATTATATTTATAAACTAATCCAAACCAAACTATCAATTGTTGGTTTGAGTTTGGTTAGCAATTTTTCCTTTACTTGAAGCTAATATTAAAAAATGTAATTCCATCTTAATAAAATAGGGTCAATAATATTAGATAACTAAGTTTATAAATTTAGCAATAGACAAATTGATATGAAAAGAAAAAATATCAATGTCGGGTGGAACAATGTTGAAGTTTATGTACATGACAGTGAAATAATTCTTATTTTCTTTAATTTTTCTTTAATGGGTTGGTTTGGTTAATAATATGAGAAAAACTGAAACCAAAACAATTTAATCTGTTATAAAAAAATATTAGACTGAACTAAATCATTGTTTGTATTTGAACCACCCAATAGATAATAGTTTTGATTGGTTTGGGTGGGTTGGTCAGTTTAACGTTTTGTTTGAACACATGTACTTACAATGTTTTGTGTTTCGAGATTTAATGACCTCTTACATAAATTTTAATATAAGCTCTCATAAAAATTAATCTTGCACACTCAAGAAATACAAAGGCATAAATCTCAAAATATTAAAAGAGATTTTAGAGAGTTTTAGAAGTAATTAAGAGTAAATCTGTTGCCTATGAATTATGTGATGATTGAAGAGAAATAAAGTGTATAAATATAGGAAATGGGAGTTAATGACAAGTTAGGCTTTTTGCTATTTGTCCTTTTTTATGAAGACGTCATTTAAAGATATGTATCTAAATTAATTAAGTGAGCTTATTAAAAACAAATGAATTGAGTGAGCTCATACAAAAATAAAATTACATAAAAATAAATATCCACGATTTTCAATCTCCATGCATTCTTAATTTTTTAATAATCCCTACATGCATACACATGATTAAATTCATTAATAATTTCAGTATTTTGTTACAAACCATCTCAATGACTAATATATGTACCCTTATTAGGGATAGATTGACTAGTCACACGCCACCTTATTCCTCCATGCATGTATGCCAGTTTTGTGGGTTGTTCATTAGGTAAGTTCGATATTCCCTTAGTGGGCAGAGATATCCTAATCAAGGGAATATCTTAGATTTCAAGATATTTGTCCTATAATCATGGCCTTATAATTATGGGATGATATTCCTCAGAGATTCATGATTTCTATTGGTTCTTGGACCCTACAACAATGAATAAGATTTTGTCCAATGCCCTACTGGGTTCATCTGTGTTAGTGCCTAACGTATCTAGTCCGTTACCATTTATCAGGAGCTCTACATATATTGTACTTTGACTTATGTCATTCCCACACTCTGAAGCGCATTTAATGTACCTAATGCTCTCATCTGTGTCGTACTCTTTTAAGCTCATGGAAACAACGCCTTTATAGATCCCTCAATTGGGGCCAATCTTTGCATACGATGGATTCCTGCGTGTTTGGGAAGACCTTTCATAGCACTAGATCCTTGATCTGGAAGCTTCACTTCCCGAATTTCTTAAGGTAGTAGGCCTTGTGTTTTTGGTGGTAATTCGAGATTTTGATTTATGTGATCATCCTTTTTTCCTCAACTAGGTCTAAGCTTAATGCTACCTGTTCATTAATGATATCCGGACTAGATTCAGTCCTCATTGTAAGTTTCCTTATTTCCACAGAATCACAACCTCCATTTCATAAGCTAGCGAGAATTAGTGCCTTTCTAGTGGCTTCCTTCTTGGTGGTCCTATATGCCTACATGACCCTTGATAATTCTTCCACCCATTATCCTTTTGCTTGGTCTTGCTTTTTGTTCAGGTTGTTCAAGATGGTTCTGTTCGTAATTACAACTTGCTCGTTCACTCGAGGGTAGTACATATTGGACAAGTGGTTTTTTATTCTTAACTCTTGACAAAAGTACTTCACCAACGTACCCGTAGAATGGAGCCCGTTGTCTAAAATTAAGGCCCTTAGGATTCTAAATCCACACACAAATCTTTTTCTAAATGAAGCTCTTCACTTATTCATCGTCTTTTGGCCAAAGGTTCTGCTTCCATCCATTTTATAAAGAGTCGGTTCCTACTTGGAGAATTTCTTTTCCACTAAGGTTGTTGGTAGAGGTCAAACAATATCCAGCCTCCACACTGCGAAAGGCCGATGGCTTCTGATGAGATTCGATTCTTCCACGCTCAATTTAGATACTGGCGCAAATTCAGGGCAGTTATTGCATTTTCCCCGTATATTCTTTCGCTTCATGGTGGAACTTGGGACACTGATTACATTTGTTGTTGATGCTATGGTCTACGGATCATTATCCTATATGGTTTCGCATATGACCTCATGTATTTCCTCCATCACGTAATTCACCTCTATAGGGAGTGAGACATTTAAATTAGGGTGCAATATATGGCCCTTCTGTAAGTTGTTCATTTAGCATTGAAGACCTTTTATTCTGCTGCTAATTTTTCCAGTTGGTCAGATGTCAATTCCTCTGTAACCAACTACGAGATAAATGGGTCTTCCCAAGACTTCTCCCTATCAATTTCTATTGCATTGATCTTTGGTTGTTTTGTGCTCGGTTCTTCTTGGAATTAAATTGCAACAATAAGGAGGCCAAGGTTGCCACGGCATTTGCGTGGCTATTCTCTGTCTGTGGCATCTATTGCAGTGTATAGGACTTCATACCATTTAACATACTCGTAACTCGTTCCGGATACACCATGAATCTCATATTCTCCACATTATACCCTCATGTGATTTGGTTAACAATTAGAAATGAATCATCAAAATATTTATCTTCACGACTCCTAATTCTTCAATAACTTTAGGCCTGCTGGAGGCTTCAATTTGATTTACTCTACTGTTTCTACCTCTGGCACAGTGAATTCTGTTACGAAGTGTGTCATGACTCGTCATTTGATGGCAATTATATTACCCTAATTTTTGCACATTTTCATTCATCCTGACATTTTGACGCTGTGCAACAAAGATCTAATAGAAAATTTAATTATTAAATACAAATAATAAAATATTGAAATTAGAGTTTTATTTTTCGAGATGCCAAGACTGGTGCTGAGAACATCTTCTCCACCTTCTTTAATCTTGTCTTCATATCTACCGACATCTTGCTAACATAATACATTGGCATCTTCACACCATATACTTCTCGTATTAAGGCTAGGTTGATTGATGTCTCTGAGACCACTAGTTATAGTAAGAGCTCATCGCCTTCCCTTGATAGATTTTCGTTTCCTTGCTCTTCTAGCTCTCCTGGGCAGTTACAAAATGATGGTATCAACCACCTTCAAATCCACCACTGCATTTTTTTTTTCATTTCGCAAGCTTTTTTATCTTTGTTGTTTGGAGGTAGATGTTGACCGGCTCTCATGTGGGCATTCGGGCAGTTCATGACATAATCGTGCTAGTCTAAAAAATAATTTGTACGAAAAGTAAAGATTATGGGTGAGCTTCGAGTTGTACTCTCTAGCTCTCAATGAAATTGCTCAAATTTGTAAAGGTTGAAGATCTTCACATGACTTTGTCAAATGAGTCATTGTCGTCGAGACACTTGAAAAAGAGAAAATTATAAAACATGGCTAACATCCTTTAAAAAACAATGGTAGTTGTGCTATTAAACAAGCACTAGCGCCCACGTTAGTCTAAGTTGTATTCTATGATTTCAATAATCAAATAATACGTTTACCTTCATGTATATATACATTTTATATTAACAATATGTTTGCTAATCGAATGCCGCTTTCTGCCCATGTATGTAGGCGACTTATTGTGGGTGGTTGTTGTGAGATGTATGTACGCAAGTGCACGTATTGTTAACAAGTGATAAAGTAGTAAATGAGTGTAGATCTCCACGGAGACTAGTGTCAATATGCAATATTATAGACCAAAACAGAGTTAACGTGAAAGCAGGATAATAACAATGGTTATAAATCAATCGGGTCAAGATTAAATTGAGATGAATAAAGTTAATAAAAATAATGTAAAATGACACTTGCAAAGTATGAAGCCAACTTGGTATTAATGAGATATTAAGTGATAATGAAAGCTAGTATGGTCAAATCTCCTATCAATTACTTTTTCTTAATTAACTTTGTTTTAGTTGCTATAACATCACAATAGCATTAATCTTAGCTTAAAGGTACAATGGACTATCATCCTTACAATTACCAATTCCAACCTTAATTAACTTATGTCTAAGCTTAATTTTAGATTAGGGTTTGATTTTTTAAGTTCCTGCCAAAGGGTTTACAAGGTGAGCATATATGTCTACACTACTCATAAAGTACTTAGATCTACATGATTCAATATTCATGTATTTTCAATTCAAATACTTGTGTATCATTCAAGTTATTTTCGTTAAGCTAAATATTTTTAGACTTTAATCTAACTTGTATTTCAGTAAAGATATGGCCAATCAGTAATGAAAAATCAACATTAAGCATACTTGAATGAAATTAATGTTAAAGAGATTATAGCAACAAAAACTTCATTAACAAGATAAAGCAATATCCATGTTCATTACCATACTAGCTTCGAGTATTTAGCTCATAATGAGCTTAAGAACAAAAATGAAATATCCCATTTCGATACTTTCCAGCTGGCTAAGAATTAAGATGAAGATAAAACATAGAACAAATGAAGTTAAACCAAGTGAGAGAGGAGAATAATAAACGGATATTCTTTGGCATTGTCTTCTTCTTTGCTCCTCTTCTTTCCTTTTGTCTTCTTCCACCTTTTTCCTTCTGCTGAGTGTCTCCTTCGTACAATGCAATGTCGGTTTCTTTTTCGAATATTTTTCCAAAAGTTGTACTTCCAATAAATAGAGGCCTCAGGATTAGGGTTTCTTCTTTACACAAGAACGCGTGTCAAGCTCCAATTCTACGGAGGAGCACAGACGAAGGCGTTGATGACACTTGGAATAATGGCTTCTGAGCGCACACGATCCTGCTTTTCTTTTCAGTGCCTGCTGGACTATACGGCAAACCTCTCGTTGAGCCTCCATCAACACTGCTATCTATAATATAAACAAGATCCGTTATAACATTCCTTTAACTTTCAAGCTTGTAAGGGGTCTTGCAAGAAGAAACACTAATGCATAAACTTGCTCATAAACACTCAAGATGCTAGCATGGTAATTAGATTAAGCATAAAACTAAATAAGACGGCAATAACTAAGATTTTAAGAAATAAAACACTATTAAAGATAAGCAACAATTAAGGATTAGAAATGCTAAGATAACTCTAAAGTCTTAGAGTTATCATACCATCAAACTTAAACCATTATTCATTCTTGAGTAATGTAGACCTAAACTAGAAAAAATGAATCTAAATAAACTACCTACCCTACACTTAGCCAATCCTTCATCTCAAAGCAAGCTAAAATTTCAAACATACCAGCCAACCTGCTCAACACTTAATTGAATACAAGATCAAAAGCATTTTATTTTCAACATGCTGAAATAAGATGCTATCTAATTCCCTTCAGTGAGTGTGTGCTAGAAGTTAGAATTGCTTATTCAGAATGTTTAGGGCAACTTAAACCCAGATCACTAAGTCAATTATGCACTCTAATAAGGCAATCCTATCTCAACCAAAAACAACATGCATAAAGAAGAGTACAATCTAAAAGGGGATAAATAATTTATATGAAGTACAAAGGAATACCTTTTATGTTATATTGCATTTTGACGTGAATGACAATATTGGTGATGAATGCACCTGGTTACTCAGCAATATAACAACCAAGGCTGCTAACTCTTTGATTGCTATTTGTTTTTATTATTATAGCAAGCTCATGTCTCCAGCTACCTTTTGAACAACACTTATGGTGAAGGCACCTGGTTACTCAGCAGCCTATAATAGAGGAGCTTTTCTAACCTTTTTATTCATACAATTTTTCTTTGAAGCTAAGATTTTTAAGCAGCAAACTTACATAATCACAATGCTTAACAAAAATTCCCTCCCCCAAACTTGAATTATGCTATTAAGGACAATTGCAAAGCCGATTCCTAGAGGATTTAGGTACCTTACTAGAGTATTAAGCCTCATTCAAGTTAAAATCACCCTAAACTTTCCAAAACAGCTAACTTTAATTCTAAGTGCAAATGATAGGAAGTTAGCCTACACACTCTTAACTAAGCATGTTTGTAAATAATTTTATTCCCTTTTTTATAGCTTAAAAACATTGAGCAAAAATGGCCAATAAATCAAAAATTAAAACTTGTAGTAAAAATGCAAAATTAACTATCTAAAGACTTAGAAAAATTTCCGATATGCCAACAAAAAGAAGGGCATTGGCCCCCCCAACTTAAGTATGACAGTGTCCTCACTGCCACCAACAAAAATATAACCTAAAAGACAAGAAACATAACTTCCAGAGTTTGACTAAACACCATAAATGAAATTAGAAATCACCAAAGTGACCAACATAAAGAATACAAGCAAAGAAAGATAAATAAAGGGGATAAGAAAGGTACTCCCCTTGCTACTACAGCAGTCCAACAACTTTCACTGCTTGGTGGAGCTCCTTAGGCCACCCTTCCTTTCGAGGCAGCTTTTAAATTCAAAATTTTCTTCTTTGCAGAATTAATTTCTTCTAACATCTTTTCTTCCAAGCGCTACTCTTTGGCATCAATCTTGAGCTTTTTATTTGCGCTCACTAAGTGACTAGATGCAACAGCTTCTTTATTCATTTCATTGATTTACTTTTGCTTTGGGTTGTTTTGGGTGATTTTGCCTTTTTAACTTTTTCCTTATCCAGGCTTAGGGAAAATATCTTTATTTTTCCCTTATCTTTTTCCTTTTTAGGGGACGACTTTGGTGGTGTGGTTGGTTCAACCTCTTCTTCACTCTCTACTTCATTTTTCTCCTCTTCTTTTTCACTATCATTTTCCCTCCTCATTTTCTTCCATTCCAACTCCTTCTTCAACATCCTTGACAACCTCAACATCTGTCTCCTCTTCTTCTTTGGCTTCATTGTCTTCCTCAACTTTTTCTAACACTTATTCTTCTTCCTGTTCAGCGTCATACTTTTCAACCTTCTTGGCCTCCTCTCCCTCCTTTTCTTCAGTTTTCAGGGTTGAAGAATAACCTCTAGAAAAGGGGGAAGGGGCCAAGTTGGCTTTGTAAAATTTCTCTGTAGGCTTTTCTAAATTGTCATACCTCTAGCCTTTACGTACTCCTAGTAGGCACAATGCTGCAACTCGAGATGCTGTAGCAATTGACTTAACTTACTTTGCTCAGCTTCTTGTTGCTTCATTTTATCATACAGGGTGCAGAGCATCAAGTTAATGTCTGTGGTTTCAAAATGTGCTTAAGTACTTGTAGACTGTAAGGAAGATAACTCTTTAGGCTCCACTGGTTCCTTTCTTTTCTCGACTGTGAATCTGGCTATGGCAGTTAAAGTAATAGCTCCCCGATTGATCAATTTTCCTTCAGATCTAAGATATGGAACCAGATTAACAAGGCACATCTTAGTAATCAAGTAGGGAAATAACATACATCCTATTTTCTTAGTTGCATAAATTCCAATTTCCTTACATATAATTCTACCAACATTTATACTCTTGCCAGTCAACAAAGCATACAATAAAACCAATCTCTCTTGAGTAATAGTCTGGATATGGGAAGTAGGCATGATAGATGTTCGAACAAAATGGTACTAAACTTTTGCTCTCGGCTTCAGGGTTGACCTCAGACACGTAAATCCATGTTGAGCTTTTGATAACCCAAAAGGATTTATGTCGCAACTCTAGTGCTAGATGACATACTTTGCCAAAAATCAATCTATTGGGAGACATTCCCAAAGGGGTCTTATAGGCTATTCTATATGCCGACAATGCATAATCTAATCTTATGGACCAGTCTCTCCTGCTTCGTTTAACCATTTTTTTCAAAATTTTGTTGATCTCCTTGTTTGATAACTGAACCCGCCCACTGGTTTGTGGGTGATATGTTGTAGCAATCTTATGCTTCACCTCGTATTTTTATAGAAGTCCTTCAGAAAGCTTATTGCAAAAGTGAGTGCCCTCATCATTGATAATCGCTCGAGGGGTACCAAATCGAGTAAAAATATTCTACTAAATGAACTTGATCACTACTTTAGCATCATTAGTTGATAAGGCTGCAACTTCAAACCACTTTGAAACATAGTCCACTACCACAAGTATGTATAGGTTTCCATATGAGGGGGAGTGGGAAAGGGTCCCATGAAATCTATGCCCGAAACATAAAGAAACTCAACCTCTAGGATGTTGTTAGGAGGCATATCATGACTTTGAGATATATTTGCTGTTCTTTAGCACCTACCACAGTTTTTAGCCACCTCATGAGCATCTTTAAAAAGTGAAGGCTAAAAGCATCCTAATTGAAGCACCTTAACAGTTGTTCTTAGCCCTTCAAAATTTCCTTCATAAGATGAGAAGTGGCATTATTACAATATGCTCTAGATCTCTTTATCTGGGATACGCCTCTGAAATATTTGATCAAAGCCTTGCTTGTAAATATATGGATCATCCCAATAGTAAGCTTTTATCTGTTGGAGAAACCTCTTCAATCCTTGTGAATCAAGCTCTGAGGAAAGAACTCTACTTGTCAAGTAGTTGGCTATGTCAGTATACCAAGGATGCTTTGCTGTTGAAATCGCCAACAACTGCTCGTCAGGGAAGGTTTCTTCTATAGCTAAGTCCGCTACAGCTTTGTCTCATAATTTGCAGCGTAGACAAGTGATCTGCTACTTAGTTCTCAATTCCCTTCTTATCCTTCATCTCTAGGTCAAACTCTTGTAACAATAAGATCCACCTAATAAGTCGAGGCTTGACATCTTTCTTTGAGATCATATATTTAATAGTAAAATGGTCAGTGTAAACAATTACTTTTATACCAATTAAATATGCTCTAAATTTATCAAATGCTAAAACAACAGCTAATAAATCTTTCTCAGTAATAGTGTAATTCAATTATGCCTCAGAGAGAGTTCTACTTGTATAATAAATAGAGTGAAAGACCTTATCTTTTCTTTGTCCTAACATTACTTCCACAACGTAATCACTAGCATCACACATAAGCTCAAATGGTAGCTCCCAATAAGACGCTACTATAACATGTCTTGTGACTACTTCTTTTTTCAGCTCAAGGAAAGTTTCCATACATTCATAAGAAAAAGTCTTATTATTTTCTAAGAGCATACACAAAGGTTTTGAAATTTTTGAAAAGTCTTTCATGAACCTTCTATAGAATCTTGTACGTCCTAGAAAACTCCTAATTCCTTTTATTTTAACCTTATCTACCTCTATTCCTTTCAATGAGACTCTATGACCTAAGACTATTCCTTCTTGTACCATGAAGTGACATTTCCATCACTTTTTCAAGATTTGATAGGCATTTTAAGTACGTTTCACCAAAAATAGAAAAGTTATCCATAAATACTTCCAAATTTTATTCAACCATGTCTGTTAAGATTTCCATCATGCACCTCTGGAATGTTGTTGGAGCATTAGACATCCCAAAATGCATCTTTTTGAAAGCAAAGGTTCCATAAGGGCATGTGAATGTAGTCTTTTCTTCTATTTTTTGGTAAATTAGGTAGTCTTTTCTTGATCCTCCAGAGCTATAACAATTTAATTATAGCTCGAGTAGCCATCCTGGAAACAATAATACTCCTTACCAACTAGTCTATTAAGCATTTAATCAATGAAAGGTAGGGAAAATGATATTTTCTGAAAGCTTTATTCAACTTTCTATAATCGATACAAACTCTCCATTCAGGTATCGTTCTTGTTGGAATCAATTCATTTCTTTTATTTGCTATCACAATGACTCCACCATTCTTGGGCACACACTGAACAGGAATAACCCATGCACTATTAGAAATGGAATAAATTATACATACATCAGGCCATTTGATGATCTCATTATTGGCAGTGTCCTTTATGATTGGATTCATCCTTCTTTGTTACTCTATGGAGTTGCTACATCTCTCATCCAACAATATTTTATGCATGCAGATTGATGGGATTATCCCATTGATGTATGCCATCTACTAACCGATAGCTCTTTTGTACCTCCCCAACAACTCAAGCAATAATTTCTCATTCTCACAAGTTAGGGATGAGGAAATGATGATGGGAAGTGTACTGTTTTCACTTAAATAGGCATACATCAAGTGTGTAGGGAAAGGTTTAAAATCAACTAGGGGTTGTAATTCAATGGAAGGCAATGATGGTTTAAATGTTCTCTAAGATAATTGTAATGATTCAATTTGCTTACCACATCTAAAGTTGTCTCGCCTTGAATCCATCCATGTAACTTCACCTTCCTCCTCATCACTGCAGCCTTCATGTAGAATTTTTAAGGTTTACACTAGCTGGGTTGCATTGTTACAACTTAAGCACAACTTCTCTATCACTATGGAATCCTGCATAAAAAACGGCTGCACATTCTTTTATCTTCTCATTTGGTTACTTCATGGCATTGAAGACATTGAAAGTTATTTCTTGGTCATTAACCCTCATTGTAAACTCTTCTTTTTGCACATCAATTATTGTCCTTCCTATATCTAGGAAGGGTCTTCCCAATATGATGAGCCCTTTTCTATCTGTCTCATAATCTAGAATGATGAAATCAAGTAAAAACATGAATTTGTCAGCTTGCACCAAAACATCTTCTATCTTACCCTATGGGTAGACATAAGACATATCAGCTAATTGCAGAGTGATAGTGGTTGACTTTACTTCTCTTATTCCCAGTTTTTTAAATATGGACAATGGCATGAAGTTAATACCGCGCCTAAGTCACAAAGGGCTCTTCCACAATGAGTTTTCCTAATTGTACAGGGAATGGTGAAACTCCCTGGATCCTTCAACTTTGGAGGAATTTTGTTTTGCAAAATCATGCTGCACTTTTCGGTTAAGGCTACAGTTTTAAACTCTCCCAGCCTTCTGCTCCTAGTTTAAATATCATTCATGAACTTCACATAATTTGACATTTGCTATAAAGCCTCTACCAAAGGTATGTTTATGTGCAACTGCTTTAATATGTCAATGAATTTAGTAAACTCACCATCTAGCTTTTCTTTTGTAGCCTTTGAGGGAATGGTGGCAAAGACCTTTCCACATATTTTTCTCGCTATTCTACAACCTTAGATGCTACAGCTGATGGTGCTACGAAAGAGGGCTCTGCTATATCTTTAGTCTGACTTGCTTTCGTAGTTATATCTTCAGTCTTATCTTCTTTTCTACAGCCGCTTGAGTTGTCACTTTTCCACTCCTAAAATGTATTGCTTTTACATTGTTTTTTCTTTTCTTTTCTAGGGTTTTTGGTATTACTTGGCAAAGCTCATTGATGTCTCGAATTTAATACATTTGCTAACTGTCCAACCTGATTCTCAAAATCTCTCAGAGATACTGTGTAACTTTGGATAATTACATATTGGTTTTGAATTACTGATTCATTCTTCATGATGTATTCGTTTAGGAGATTTTCTAAAGTACCAGATTGCCCATATGTTGCTTGCTTCTATCCTTGTGCTTGTTGGGCAAAACTAGAAGGATATACTGGTCTCTTCTGTGTATCTGAGGGGCCTGCACTTCGATTATTCCAAGAGAAATTTGGAACTTGAGCTGCCTCCAACCAGGATTATATGTATTAGAGTAAGGGTTGCTAGTTTTGTTGAAATTCCCTATATAAGTGACAAATGCTGGATTTCCAGGGCAACTCTCAAATAAATGTTCTTCACCACAGTAAACACATGAGACTTTTGCCACTTAATTCACAGCTTGTTACATGCCTTGGTTTTGATTTTGAACTGCTAAAGGTGTCATATTTAGATTCTTAATCATGTTTGTTCAAGGAAAAAACTTGAGCTGTTAAGACCGTCATTGCATCTAATTCATGAACTCTTACAACTCTCATACTTGCTATAGCTGCTGCTGCTCTAGCAGTTGGCCATTGGTAGTTGTCACTTGGAATCCGTTCCAGAATCTCATAAGCATCATTATAAGACTTAGACAAAATAGTTCTTTTTGCTGAAGCATCCACCATCAACCTAGTAGAGGAATTCAGCCCATTATAAAAGGTCTCCAATTATATGCAACGATGAATTCCATGATGTGGACACTTTATTAGTAATTCCTTGAATCTCTCTCATGATTCATATATGGATTCATCCTCCAATTGATGGAAGGAGGTAATCTCATTCCTCAACTTGGTGTTCTTCGTGGAGGGAAATATTTCATCAAAAAAGTTTTAGCAAGGTCATTCCAATTGTTGATAGAGTCTGGAGGCAGTGAATTGAGCCATACTATACCCTGTCACTTAAAGAATAAGAAAACAACCTGATCCTTAATGCATCTTTAGAAGCTCTAGGTATTTTAAAAGCATCACTCACCTCCTTAAATAGTCTTTAGAGCGCAGTCCATTGAATTGCCCCACTGTTTGTAACATCTAGAACATCACAAGATTTAATTCAAATTGAGAAGCTTGATTGCCATTGGGATTCATGTATTCATTGAACACGACCTCTTCATCAGTGCAACCATCTCTCTCACAGTAGCTAGTCCTCGTTGCTCCTTTTTTAATTGTCTCAAAGTTTTGTCTATTTCTAGATTAAAGAAGTCAAGCATTTACTGCCTGCACATATAATAAATCTTACTTTCCTGAAACAGAGTAGTAACAACAAACTTAGTAATGAAACTTACGAATTAAATTTAAATTGATCTAAATAAAGATATTTTATCTCCAATCCCCGATAACAGCGCCAAAAAATTCTTGTGTGATGTGTATACACAAGTGAATATCTCATTAATATCAAGTTAGCTTCATACTTTGCAAGTGCCATTTTACATTATTTTGGTTAGCTTTATTAATCTCAAATTAATCTTGACCCGATTGAACTATAACCATTGTTACTATCCTACTTTCATGTTAAATCTATTTTGGTCTATAATATTGCATATTCACACTAGTCCATGTGGAGATTAATAATTTTAAGAGTGAGAGAAAACTCGAGAGAGCCCTTCTGAAGATGCATAGAACTAGATGAAATGCTGCCCTCGATGAGGGAAACAGAACTGGGAACGAGAATGATCATGTTGATCAACCCACGCCACCAGCTGAAATGCTCTAAACCATTCTGACGCTGCGCAACGCATGGTAGATAGTGCAAGATCAAATTGATGCACTACAACGAGAATTGGAACAGACGCGTGCTGTAGTTAGTCAACAGACCAATAATAAGGAACGAGAAAACTGTTCAAAGTAAGATGGACAAGATGACGGGTGGGCAAACCATGAAATCAACAGAAACATGTAGCCTGAAAATGAGGAGATCCAGTCTCAAAACCACACAAAGGAGACAGTGGGAGACACTTATCTGCCATAAGTCATAACGAAAAAGGCAGTAGAGAAAATGCTGGAGAAAAGATGATGAAGATGAAGAAGCTAGGGAGTACTATGTCCAGAATTCTGGCTGCCCCGGTGCCCCTGAAATTTGTGGCGCTTAAGTTCAAGTACTATGAGGGGAAATATGATCCAGTAGACCACGTTAGGAAGTTCAAACAAATAATCGAGCTGTATCAACATGAAGACGAGTTGATGTGCCGAATGTTTCCTACTAGTATGGGCGAGAACACTTTAAATGGTATTATTCACTCCCTTTTCATTCGATTACTAGCTTCACTATTATGTCTTTGGACTTTTTGAAACAACATTCCACATAGCATTAGTACCTCTTGACCATCTCAATCAAGAAGGGGGAATCTTTGCGGGAGTACACGCACAAGTTCAAAGACTAAATGACCAAAGTAGGAAGTTATGATAACTTAGTGGCATGACTGGCTTTCAAATAGAGTTTGGATCCAAATTCACCCCTCTTTGAGGATTTATCCAACTTCCAATGAGCACAAACTTTTATCACGTTGGAAGATGAAAAGAGAAACTTGATGAAGTTTATAGGACATAGGACATAGGAGCAACAGAAAGGAGAACAAAGCTCCAGGTTCAGAAAAAAATCGAGAAGATAAGAATAGAGTGATGTAGCGAAAAGACTGAGAATCGGGGAAGATTCACAGACAAGACTCATCCCAGGGATAAAGTCTACACGCCCTCATCGTCCATGTGAACCAGATTATTGAGGTGAACAAGAATAAACCATGGATTAAAAGACCAGCCCTGTTGATAAAAGAACCAAGCTACAAAGACAAAGATAAATATTGTTCCTTTGACAGTAGTTACGAGCATTACACGAGAGACTGTTTCCAGCTCATGGATTGCATAGAGGAGTTGATAAATAACGGATACCTCCAACAATATATCTAGAAGGAAGTCCAAGACAAAGGAAAATAGCCACTCGAAATTGTAGATATGATAATCGTACTGACTGAACATGAAGGAACCACCAAGAAGAAGAGAAATATGTATTGCAAGAAGGCCATGATAGTAGGACATCGAGAGAAAGGAATTTCATCGAATGACATTGCAAACCTCCCATTGATATTGGATGAGTAGGATCTAGAGCACGACGAACGTCACAACGAAGCTCTGGTCATTACAATACAAGTTGGAAACTATTTACTGAGGAAGGTACTGATCGACGATGGAAGTGCTATCAACATCCTACATCGATCAACCTTTTAGAAGATGTCTATGGGAAGTCAAAAGTTGTAGGGTCCGTCGCAGGGATTGATAGGTTTCAATGGGACCGTATGCTATTCCGAAGGAATCATCACTCTCCCAGCGAATGCTGAGCCGCTCAACCACCTGATAAAATTTACGGTTCTAGACACTTTATCTCTGTACAATGGAATCCTGGGAAGAACGTGCAAGATGAGCACCGTTCCATCCACCTTTTATCTGGTATTGAAGTATACATCTCCTGATGGAGTAATCAAGATAAAGGGAGATCAAGCTACAACTCACATTTGCACCGTAACAGAACTAGAATCCACCAGGCGAATGATAACAAAGAAGATGTCAGATAATCAGAAGGCCAAAGCAATGAAGCAATAGCAATCAAAGGAAGACGTGCACGATGACCCTTCAAAGCCAAGGTATGAAGAATGAGAAGCCATTGAAACTATGTACCTTGAAGAGGGAACTAAAAAGGGAACTAACAATGGGGCCCATTTTGATGAAACAGAAAAGTAAAAGCTAAAGTGCTTCCTTGGAAAGAACCGAGGCTTCTCCCCAAGAATGTCCTAGGAAAGAACCGAGGTTTCTTCCCAAGAATGTCCTAGGAAATTCAAGGTATGCTAGAAAGTATAATATGTCATAAGTTGAATACAAATTTCACTGTAAAACCAGTGAAGCAAATAAAAAGAAGCTTCACCCCAGAATGGAACGCTGTAATCAAAGAAAAGGTGGAAAATCTTTTAAAGGCTGATTTCATCCCAGAAGTGGTCTACTTGAAGTGGCTTTCTAAATTGGTCATAATAAAAAAGAAGAACAGGAAATGGAGAATCTATGTTGACTTCACAGATTTAAACAAAGCCTACCCAAAAGATGATAATCCATTGTCAAGAATAGATCAAATGATGGATGCAACCTCGGGACATGAGCTCCTTAGCTTTATGGATGCCTTTTTTGGATAGAATCGGGTGAATATATCACTACTTAGTCAAGAAAAGACGTCTATTGTAACTAAATATGATATTTTCTGTTATAAAATGAATCCTTTTGATTTGAAAAGGCAGGTGTAACTTAGCAGAGAGTAGTGAATACAATTTTATGAGTACAAATTGGAAGAACCATGGAGGTTTATGTAGATGACATGCTGGTCAAAAGTTACAAACGACAAGATCATATCAAAGATCTTGATGAGGCATTTTTGATCTTGACAAACCGCTCCATGAAACAAAATCCAGAAAAATGCACATTCGAGGCTGCAACGAGAAAGTTTATGGGTGATCTA
Source organism: Datisca glomerata (assembly GCA_003255025.1). Classification (NCBI taxonomy): domain Eukaryota; kingdom Viridiplantae; phylum Streptophyta; class Magnoliopsida; order Cucurbitales; family Datiscaceae; genus Datisca; species Datisca glomerata. Next base: position 657,079 of record QANY01013502.1, read on the forward strand.
GTAACACAACGAGGGATATAAGTCAACCCAGATCAAGTGAAAGCTGTCATGGAGATGAAGTCACAATAAACCGTAAGGAGATAAAAAGCCTGACAGGAAAATTGGCGGCTCTGAATAGATTTCTTTCAAGATCAACTGACAAGTGCAAACCGTTCTTCACAAAACTTAAAAAAAATTTCATTGACAGTTGAGATGATTAGTGTGAGGATGCTTTAAAAAAAGATCACGGAGTACTTGAAAACTCTGTCGTTGCTATCAAAACTGGCACTCGGTGAAGAACTACTTTTGTACGTGGCAGATTTACCAAAAATAGTGAGTGTCGTTCTAATTAGAGAAGAAGAAAGGAAACAGAAACCCGTTTACTTCATAAGAAACAGTTTAGTGGCGACCTACGTCAAATACAAAAGGATGGAAAAACTGGTATTAGCCATTGTAGTCGCTGTGAGGAAGTTGATGCCATACTCTCAAGCTCACAACATAAAAGTGTTAACATACTTACCTGTCATAAGTCTATTGCACTCATCGGAAGTGAACAGAAGAATGTAAAAATGGGCAACTGAGCTTTGTCAGTGTGGAATCCAGTATGAACGTCTATCAAAAGATAAGTATTGACTGACTTTGTAGCAGACTTCCCTTATGGTGAAGTGGAAAAAAATAAAGAGTTTCGTACGAAAATAAAGAAAGGGTCCTGAAAACTATTCGTTGCTGGGCTTTAAATAACAAAGGGGCCGATGCGGGAATGTAATGCAGACCCCATTTGGAGAAACTGTTTGAATACTCTCATTCTTTGGGTTAAATGCTTCAAATAAAGAAGCGAAATATGAGGCCCTGATAGTAGGAGTTGGCATGCTGTTGGAACTCGAGGTAACAAAAGTAAATATATTTTTGGATTTCATGTTGGTCGTGAAACAGGTAAGGGGGAAATTTATAGTAAAAGACGTAAGAACGATCAATTATTTACAATGGGTAAAGTGGTTGTTGAGTCTACTGAAAAGCTATGAAATCCAACAAATCCTGAGGGCTGAGAATGGGCACGCAGATGCATTGGTGAAGCTGTAACTTCCATACAAAACAAATGTGCCGATGGAATTTCTCAAAGAACCAAGTATCAAATTCCCATTGTCAAACATTGTTGACGTGGAAACTGAAGTGGAACCCAACTGGCAGGATGACGTAATACGTTACCTGGCAAAGGGAGAGTTACCCGAGGATAAACGTATGGGAAGAAAGATTCAACAGCAAAGTACCATGTATTCTTTAATTAATGGAACATTATATAGAAGTTCTTTTTCAGGTTCGTATTTAAAATGTCAGAAAAAGGAAATATGCCAAATATGTACTGGTGGAAATCCATGAAGGAATATGTGATAGTCACACCGTGGGAAGGTCATTGATGCAGACAGTATTAAACGAGGGATATTATTGGCTCAAGTTGCATCAGGATGCCATACAGTATGTGAAAAGCTGCGACAAATGCCAAAGATTCACCCCCGTAGTAAAAATGGCACATGGGGAACTCAATACTATGATAAGCCCGTGACCGTTCATGTAGTAGGCCTTGGATATCATCGGGCCACTTCCTATGGCACTGTCTTAAAAGCATTATTTATTGGTTGCAATGGATTACTTCATGAGGTGGATTGAAGCGGAAGCGTATGAGAGAAATCAAAAAGAGGAAGCGATAGAATTCTTGTGGAAAAACATTATATGCTGGTACAGGATTCCACGAGTTCTCATCTCTGACAACGAACTTCAGTTCACGGGGAAGACTGTTAAGGCTTTCTGTGAAGGTTTGAAAATCATCAATCAGTTTTCTACGCCGTATTATCCACAAAGAAATGGCCAGATAGAAAGATCATATTGAATTATACTGGAAATTTTGAAAAAATGATTGGAATCAGCCAAAGAAAAATGGGTAGAAGAATTCCAGAAGTGTTATGGGCGTACAAAACCACTCTAGGGAGTCAATGAGTGAAACCCCATTCAATTTAGCATATGAAACAGAAGCAATAATACCCGTCAAAATCAGATGTTCAACCATGAAATCAAGTCTGAACGAGTCTCAAAATGAGGAACTTATGAATAAAAACCTTGATCTTCCGGAGGAATAAAGAGAAACAACTCTAATTTGAATGACCAACTACAATCAGTAAAAGAGAACTTACTTTTGAAAGAAGATTCAGAAATGGGGATTCAGAAATGAGACTTGGTGTTGAAGAAGATATTTCAGACGGAAGGACCATATATTGTCAGCGGAATTGGAGGCATTTGATATTATTATTTGACAACGGAAGACGGGCAAGACTTGGCCAAACCTTGTAATGTTTCACATTTAAAAAGATATTTTGTCTAAATTGTAAAACTCATTATAGTGAATATTTTCTAGTGGTGTTTTTCTCGTAAGGGTTTTCCACATAAAATGCTTGGTGTCAACTCAGGGCCATGGTTCTATAATGAACCTAAGTTCTTGAGAATAGGCTGACTATAGTGGACATCCGTTCTCTAAAGAAAATCGTTGCCATGGTTCTTTAATGAGCCTAAGTCCTTGAGAATGGATTACACTACAATGAGCATCCATTCCCTAAAAAAACTGGTGCCATGGTTCTACAATGAACCTAAATCCTTGAGAATAGACTACAGTATAATGGGCATCTATTCACTAAGGGAAACTGGTGCCATGATTCTTTAAGGAAACGAGGGCCATGATTTTACAATGAACTTAAGTCCTTGAGAATGGACTACACTATGATCAATATCTATTCTCTAAAGGAAACTGAGGTCACGGTTCTACAATGAACTTAAGTCCTAACGGACTGCATTACGATGGAAATCCATTCTCTAAAAGAAACTGGGGACTACAATAAACATCCATTATCTAAAGGAAATTGAAGTTTAAAGCTCTGTAAAAACTCAGAGTCCTTAAGAAAGGATCATGCTACAAAAAAGTAGTTGTTCTCCAAAGAAAATTAAAGCTCAAAATTTTACAAGTCCTTGAGAACGGATCATAGTTGTTCTCTAAGGGAAATTCAAGCTTAAAATTTTACAAATCCTTGAGAATAATCATAGTTGTTCTCGGAAGGAAATCAAAGCTTAAAAAAACTCTCTTTGAAAACAAGAATGCAAGGAAAAAAGGGTTTTAACGGAAGTGAGAAAGAAAATACATTTTCATTGATTGAGCTAAAGTAGAAAGCAGGGAAGGGAAAGTGCAAGAGTGCATAAAAGAAAAGGGAAGTACAAAAATTACAAAGTGTAAGAAATAACGATCATCTCGGAATCAACAGTAGCATCCTCGACGGGATCAACATCCACATCTTCTAAAGGATTGACAGCAGTAACTTGATCAGCAACAACTTCAGAAGGATTGACGACCACTGATAACTCTAAGAAATTAGAGTTATCTTAGCATTCATAAGCTTGATTTGTTGCTTCTTTTAGGGACATTAGATGATTTTAATGCTTTATTTAAGTTAATTACAGAATAGTTAGTTTTAAAGTTAGATTTAAATTCCTGCTAGCCGTTTTAATGATTTGTAGGCAGCTTAATGCATATGGTTTCTTTGGTGCAGGGCTGTTTGCAAAGCTTGGAATTATTCAACGCTATAGTAAGTCCTGGTTGTGCAGCTCTAGACAAAAAATGCAAGCTTGCGAGTGGTCTGACGCATGTCTAACTAGTGTTGAGTTCGTTAAACGAGGTAATCATTTACGTCAGAATCTGTTATCCAAGTGTCGAAGCGCCTGCCACCTGTGGTCCCCTATTTTCTTGGAAGCTTGACACGCACCTTCATGCTTAAGGGAAACCCTAGTTTCCACGACTATTATAAAATACAAAATCTTCTCTTTATGAAGGGGGTTGGAGATATTTCCAAGGAGAAGCCGACAACTGCCTAGTACGAAAGGTGCACCTATATAAAGTAGAAAGGAAGAAGACGACAGAAGAAGTAATGAAGAAGTGGAAGAAGAGAAGAGAAAAAAAACTTAGTTTATTTTTAATATTTCCTCTCTCCTTTACTTCATTTCGTAGTTTGTACAACTTTTACCCATTTCTATCTTTAATGCTGGAAATAATGGATTTGAGATATTGTGTTTTTTCTTTAAAGCTCAATATGAGCTAATCACTTTGAGACTAAATGGTAAACAAAACTTGGGTGTTACTTTAAGTTATTGATTGATGTTTTTATTACTAAGATCTCTCTAGTATTTCGGTTTATGTGTATTACATGTTTATTTTTATTAATGACTGGCCATCTCTATTAGAATACAAGTTAGATTAAGACTTGAAGTGTTTAGTCTAATGAAATATCTTAACCGATGTTGAATGTTTAAGTTGGAAATGCATGAGCATAGATTCATGTAGACTTGAGCATTTTGTGATCTCACAAACGACAGTTTTGACATATGGACTTCCATAGCAACCTTTTTAGCTGAAACTTAATTGATCAACGTAAAACCTGACGAAACTTTGATCCGAAGATGGTTAGGGTGTACTTGATGATCTCACAAATGACAGTTTAGTGTGCTTGGGAGCTTAGGTAATGCTGTTGAGACGTTGTAGCAATAGAAACTAGGTCAATATTGATAAAGTAAATGAAAAGAGATTTGACTATACTAGCCCCTCTTTCCAATTGAATATCTCATACATTTTAGTAGCCTTTATCTGTTCAGTTATCATTATACTTTAGTTTTGAATTCTTGCACTTTACATTTTAGGATTAGTATAAATCACTCATCCATTTTACTACAGCATTTTCTTGCAAATTAAATCCGTGTTGGTCATTAAAAAATTATCTATTCCATATTCCTTATGGGAATCGATAGTCACTTATCATTGTATTACTTGTTGGTGACACGTGCACTTGCGTAGAGTTATATTCATACACAACAAATTTTTGGCGCCATTGTCAGGGAATAGAGATAGAATATCTTTATTCAAGCCATATAAATTTTAATTATAAGTGTTATTGAGTTTATTGTTCTGCTTTACTTACAGGAAAGCGAGCTCTATTATATGCGCATGTAGCAAGTGCTGGACTTCTAGTTTGATCTAGAAATAGATAGAACTCTAAGGAAAATCAGGTGAGTGTACAAGGGTGTGGCTGCTACCGCTAAGATGACTCCACCTGGTGAAGAAGAAGTTGTTAATGAAAGGGTTCATAATGGTAATCAAGCAAATAACAATGGAAACAATGTTATAGTGATAACAAATGATAAGGAGAGGTCTATAAGGGACTATGCCATTTTGCAACCTTAATTGAAGTAAGTGAATCATTCAAGATTCTAGGGGCCTCTGAAGATGCTTTGAGAATGAGATTGTTCCCCTATTCACTAAGGGATAGAGCTTGATCATGGCTCAACCCTCATCACGGCATAACTCACTGTACACAATTGGAATCTTTCTTTAATGTGTTGAACTCTTCTATAAGATTGATGGTTAATGCCTCTGCCTGTGGAGCCATTTTATCAAAATCCTACAATGAAGCTTATGAGATTCTAGACAGAATTACAAGTAATAATTACCAATGTCCTACAGCTAGAGCAGCTATGGCTATAGCTACAAAAAGAGTAGTACGAGTCCATGAACTTGATGCAATGACTACTTTGACAACACAAGTGTCATCTATGACAAATATGATATAAAATCCGAGCATGGGAGCTACAACAGTACAAGGTCAAGGTCAACAAGCACAACCACTGAAACAAGTAGTAAACCAAGTGGAAAAAGTATGTTGTGTATATTGTGGAGAATAACACTTGTTTGAAAGCTGTCCTGGAAACCATGCTTCTGTGAATTATGTTGGAAAGTATAATAGGAACAATCAGAGCAACAACAATCCATATTCTAATATGTACAACTCAAGATGGAGGCAACATCTAAACTTCTCTTGGACCAATCACAACCAAAATGTTGGAACATCACATGTGCAAAGTAAACCCACCTATCCTCCTGTATTTGGACCACAATAGCCTCAAGTGCGAAAGAAAGTAGATGATCATTCAAGTTCTTTGAAAACCTTACTGAAGGAGTACATTATGAAGAGTGAAGCAGTGATTCAATTCAAGAAGTATCACTAAGGAACTTGGAGAACCATGTAGGGCAATTAGCTAATGCTCTCAACTCAAGACCTCAAGGAACATTATCAAGTAATACTAAGAACCCCCGTAGGGAAGGCAAAGAGCACTGCAAGGCTACTCACTTGAGAAATGAAAAGATTACAGCATAACTTGAGGGAGAGAAAGAAGACAAGTCTGAAAGCATAATAACAAAGGAAAGAAGGTCAACTAAGGATGTAGTAGAGTCAAGTGTTCTCAAGAAACAATACCTAAAGCTCAAGAGAAGCCATAAGTCGAAGTAGAGTGGCCTCTGCCTCCCTTTCCATAAATATTATAGAAAAGGATGGACAATTCAACAAATTCATGGACATTATGAACCAACTCCATATCAACATACCTCTTGTGGAAGGACTGCAATAGATGCCCAATTATGTGAAGTTTATGAAGGATATTCTCACTAAAAGAATAAGGCTGGGAGAATTTGAAATCGTAGCTTTAACTCATGAATGCACCCTGATCCTTCAGAACAAGATCCCTCCCAAATTGAAAGATCCAGGAAGTTTCACAATTCCATGCACAATTGGAAGTACACATTGTGGGAGAGCTTTGTGTGATTTAGGGGCAGGTATCATTCTGATGCCTCTATTGATATTGTGAAAGTTGGTGAAGCAAGGCCTACCACAATCACATTACAGTTAGATGATAGATAAACTATGTATTCTGAAGGGAAGATAGATGATATGCTAGTTAAGGTGGACAAGTTCATTTTTTTTTGCTGACTTTATCATACTTGACTATGAAGCTGATCGAAAAGTTCCCCTAATATTAGGAAGGCCTTTCCTAGCTACTGGGAGGACAATGATTGATGTGTAAAAAGGAGAATTAATAATGAGGGTGATTGATCAAGAGATAACTTTTAATGTTTTCAATGCGATGAAGTTTCCCGAAGAAGAAGAGAAGGAGTGCACTGTTATAGCAATGTTAGACTCAATAGTGATTAAAATGCTCTGTGTTAGCTGTAATGGTCATTTTACAGAAGCAAACTCAAGGATTCACGATGAGGATGACAGTGAAGAAGAGGTCAAGATTACATTAGACAAATTGAAAATTACAAAAAAGTTTGGAAACAGCTTAAGTTCTTGCAATTTTCAAAGAGAACCTTAACACCATCCTTGCCATCCATTGAAGAACCACCTTAGCTAGAGGTTAAGCCCCTGCTAACTCATTTGAAATATGTATATTTGGGCGAGAATATCACAGTGCCTATCATTATTTCTGCATCCTTGAGTAGTGAGCATGAAAGGAAATTGTTGGAAGTTTTGGGAAGGTACAAAATGGCCATTGGTTGGAAAATGGCAGATATAAATGGGATAAGTCCATCCATCTGCATGCATAAAATTTTACTGGAAGAGAAGTGTAGAAATTCAGTTGAGCAGTAAATAAGGCTGAATCCTATTATGAAGGAAGTGGTCAAGACGTAAATCATTAAATGGTTGGATGCTGACATCATCTAGCCTATTTCAGATAGTGCACGGGTGAGTCATGTTCAATGTGTACCAAAAATGGTGGAGTTACTGTTGTAGCAAATGAGCAGTGGGCCAATTAATACTAGAACAGTCACTGGTTGGAGAGTGTGCATGGATTATCGTTAATTGAAGAAGGAAATAAGGAAATATCATTTCCCCTTGCCTTTCATAGACCGAGTACTGGATAGACTAGTAGGGAAGGAATATTATTGCTTCTTAGATTGCTATTCTGGTAATAACCAGATCGATATAGCACCAGAATGCCATGAACCTTTACATGTCCCTATAATAGTTTTGCTTTCAGGAGAAGGCCATTCTAGTTATGCTCTAAAAACCTTTCAGAGATGTATGATGGCTATATACACTGACATGGTGGAGCATACTCTTGAGGTATTTATGGATGATTTCTCTATTTTTGGTGAGTCTTATCTTGCATTTTTGTCTAACTTAGAAAAATTCCTAGAAAGATGTCAGGAAACTAATCTTGTTCTAAACTGAGAGAAATGCCATTTCATGGTCCAAGAAGTTATAGTTTTAGTTCATAGGGTCTCACTAAAAGGCATAGAAGATGATCAGGCAAAATTGAAGTAATTGAGAAATTCCCTCACCTAATTCAGTTAAGTGAATTAGAAGTTTTTTAGGTCATGCAGGTTTTTATAGAAGGTTCATTAAAAAATTATCAAAAATTTCTAAACCTTTATGCATGTTACTGAAATAGAATAAAACTTTTATTTTTTCTACTGAATGTATGACTGCCTTTCTTGCACTAAAAAAGGCTTTGATCACTGCACCTATTATATTGGCTCCTAATTGGGAGCTACACTTTGAAATAATGTGTGGTACTAGTAATTTTGCAGTTAGGGTAGTACTTGGAAAAGAAGAGGTAAGGTTTTCCATTCAATTTATTATGCCGATATGACTTTAACTGATGCTCAACTAAATTATACCACCACTGAAAAATATTTTTTGGTAGTTGTGTTTGCTTTTGATAAATTCATATCATACTTAATTGACACTAAAGTAATTGTGTTTTCTGACCATTCTACTATAAAGTATCATATTGCAAAGAAGGATGCAAAGCTAAGGATGATCAGGTGGATACTACTCCTGCAAGAGTTTGATCCGACAATCAAAGACAGAAAGGGAACTGGAAATCAAGTGGTTGATCACTTGTCCAGACTTGAAACAGAGGTTAAAGCTTAAACGGATTTTTCTATAGCAGAGACCTTTCCAGATGAATAGTTGCTTGCAGTAACAACAACAAAAGCCTCATGGTTTACTGATCTAGCCAATTTCCTTGATACTAGAATCATACCCCTTGATTTTAATGCATAAGAAAGAAAAAGGTTCTTCCAACAACTCAAGACTTATTACTAGGATGAACCATTCTTGTATAAACAAGGTCGTCACCAATTGTTTAGAAGATATGTTTGGGAAGAAGAGATGTAGGAAATACTGAAACAATGCTATTCATCTCCATATGGAGGGCATTTTGGAGGCTTAAAGATAGCTATAAAAGTTTTGTGATCTGGGTATGATTCACCTACACTATTTAAAGATGCATATGAAGTAGCAAGACTTGTGAAAAATGTCAGAGAACAGGGAATATCTCTAGAAGATAAGAACTTTTTTATGTCTGGGAATTTGACTTCATGGGTCCTTTCCCTCCCTTACTTAGAGCAATTCCTTACAAAATAAATATTCTCTACCTTTTAGATGTAGAACTTTTTTATGTCTGGGAATTTGACTTCATGGGTCCTTTCCCTCCCTCTTATGGAAATCTCTACATTCTTCTAGCAGTTGAATATGTATCAAAATGGGTGGAAGATATAGCATTGGTTACAACTGATGCCAATGTGGTAGTGAAATTCCTGCAGAAGAATATTTTTACTAGATTTGGGACACCGAGGGCAATTATTAGTGATGAATGGACACACTTTTACAACAAGCTATTTGAAGGTATATTTGTAAAATATGGAGTGAAGTACAGAGTTTCCATATCTTATCATCCCCAAACCAGTGGGCAAGTTGAGATTCCAAACAGAGAGATCAAAAGAATTTTAGAAAAAGTAGTCAACCCCAGCAGGAAAGATTGGTCTCTCAGGCTTGATGATATTTTATGGACATATAGAATAGCTTACAAGACATCATTAGGGATGTCCCCTTACAGGTTAGTAGTTGGGAATGATTGTCACTTGCCTCTAGAGCTACATCATAAGTCCTTCTGGGCTATCAAAAAGTTGAATCTGGATTTGCAGGCTGCTGAAAGTTAAAGGGCTTTACAATTAAATGAACTAGAGGAGTTCATAATATTCTCTTATGAAAATGCTAAACTCTACAAAGAAGAACAAAGAGGTGGCATGATAGGAGGATTGTGAGCAGAGAGCTTAGGCTAGGAAAAAAAATTTATTATATAACTCAAGGCTAAAGCTATTTCCTGGAAAGTTGAAGTCCACGTGGTCTGGACCATTTAAATTGATGAGAGTGTACCCCCATGGAGCTGTGGATTTGCTTGATGAAAAATCTGGAAAAATTAAAGGTAAATGGATAAAGAGTCAAGCATTATTGGGAGAATGAGGAGCATTGTGGTCTCCTTAATCCAACAAAGAGAGCCTTGACGCTTAAGGCCAAGTCAGGCTGAAGACTTAAAACCAAGTGCTTTTGGGAGGTAGCGCAAAGATATTTTAAATTCTTTGTTTTTAAGTTAGATTATTTTAATTAGTTAATTTTTGTTTTTAGTGTAGCAGCATGTTAGGTTAATTTTTGTTTTTTTAGTGTATCTGTGCTAAGGATATTGTGGGATACTCTATCCTTAAAAAGGTAGAGAATATTTATTTTGTAAGGAATTGCTCTAAGTAAGGTCGGTGAGAAGAAACAGTTGGCAAAAGGAGAAGCGTGCATCGGTCATTAACCGCCTGTGAAAAAGGGAGAAAGTGTCGCGTTAGAAAAGTCGACTCAGCATATATTGAGGATTTATTTTATTTAGAAAAAAATCTAAGAAATCTAAAAAAATTTGAATCTTTCCCCCAAAAACTTGAAGCGTCATTTTTTTCTATTGTAGTATCGACCAGCTTAAAGAGAGACACGTGTCTGAAGGCGATGCATGCCATGTACTTTAAAAGCAAAGGTGGTCCTCCTTTTTACCCTACGCGACATCCTCATTTTCAAAAGCTAGTCATCTTCAACTTCTATCATTCTCTGTTGAAAAGTTTTAGCAATCTAATAATATCGTCCTCAAAAGCCACCGACCCCAAAAAGAAATGAAGCTATTCTCACATATAGAGAAGTTCATTAAAGAGGCAGAAAGAAGTAGGAAGAGGAGATTCATACCCACAATTTTCATGAGAAAAAAGGGTTTTTGATTCGCAAGAAATTTATGACATCATCAAAATGAGGGAGTGGGAAAAGTTTTGTGACCACCATGAGACCATTTTATGCCACTAGTGCAAGAGATCTACACCAACTTTATCCCAAGGAGACAAAGTTAACCCTTAGAGAAACATAGGTACTTGTAACTGTTGAAAGAATAAATGATATTTTAAGATCGTCTGATGCTAGTGATGAATACTCTGGAATTGCTACAAATATTATTGATTCTGAATTAAAAGCTATGTTAAAAGAACTCATTGTTCCTGGCATTATGTGGCTCAGTGCCTTAGTTGAAAAGCCTGCGACATGCTCTGTTTTTAGGACCTCCATCACCCTGAATGCAAAAATATGGTACCATTTCCTGCATCATGCTATGATTCCCACCACCCACATTCAAATAGTAACACATGATAGGCTCATTTTTTTTTGCATTGTATTCTTTCTAGAAAAATAATTAATGTTGGATTTTTTTTGTTGAAAGAGCTAAAAGATGTTGCACATAGGAGGGGGAAGAGCAGGATGAAGCTGTAAAAGAAGAAGATGAGTTGGGAAAAGTTAATGAGGAATTAGAAAAGAAGAGAGAAGTTGAAAAAGAGAAAGAAGTTGAACAAGAGAGTGAGAGAGTTGAGGAATTTGAAAAAAGAGGTAGAACAGAAAACAATAGAGGCTTCTTAGCCTGTCAAGAAGAGGTTGAGAAAGCGATGGAAAAGTCTGAGAAAGCGGAAGAACTGTCAGAAAAGGAGAGTGAAGAGGAAGAGGTGGAACCGCCACCTCCACCACCACCAAAAACCACTCATAAAAAGCCACATGATATGGGAAAAAGGAGGCTGCTAACACCAAGTGCTGAACCCAAGGTAGTAAAGCAAGCATAATCTGTAGCAGCATATGAGGAAAGAGTAAAGCCATTGAGACAAAGACCCATGCTTTAGCGTCCACTACACCAAAGATGCTGAAGGAAAAGCAAAAGGTTACTAAGGAGGACCAGGACATGGATGACAAGCTGCAAGAGGAAATAAATTCTGTGGAGAAACAACTTACACTTTTGAAGGAAGCCTTCAAGAGAGGTGACTTGTGAAGCACTTTTAAAAATTGATGGATGGAGGAGCGCTGCAGCAGTAAGGGGAGCCTCTCTCTCACTCTTCCCTCTTTACTTTGGAAATATTTCTTTGGATATTTAAAAACTTCTTTTCTGGTTAATTTCTTATTGGTAGTGAGGGCATTGCCTGGTTTAAGTCTAGGGGAGGGAATAGCCCTTCCTCTCTTTAATGAATGTTTAATTATTTTAGGTTGCTGAGTAACCGGGTGCCTTCACCGAAAGTGTTGTCATTCACGTAAAAATGTAGCCAAAGATACGAGCTAGCTATAACATTTTTATGTGTAAAATTGAAGTAGCAACCTTGTTGGTTTTGTTGTTGAGTAACCGGGTGCTTTCATCAACAATGTTGGAATTCGCGTAAAAAGATAACAAAATATAATAGGGATTCTATTCCTTTAATAAAAAAAAGGAGAGAAAAGAAGAAGTAGCCAAGTTATTGCAGTAGTCAACTCCCTTTTGTGCTTGATGATTAATCTTCACCCTTTTTTCTGTACTGCGTTGTTGATACATACTGTGCTTGGTACATGTATGAGTGCTTAGCTTAGAGATCTTTGGATAAATATTCTTTGGATTGAATTATCTTTTGCATTCTAAAGTAGTGGCTTTACTCCTAGCACATACTCACCTTAGGAAATTAGTTTATGTCTGAAGTCAACATGTTGAAAAATAATCTGTCTTTAAAAATTTAGTGCATATTAATGCTGTAACATATTGGCCAGAAAGTTAAAAATTTCTAGCTTGCTTTGAAATTTCACAAAGAACTTTACTTTTGCTTCCTTTGGTTATATTTTGGTAGTTTAAGTCTGCATCTCTCAAGGACGAGTGATGATCTAAGTTTGGGGGTGTAAGAACTCTAAGAAATTAGTGTTATCTTAGCATTCCTAAGCTTAAGTTGTTATTTGTTTTAGGGACATTAGATGATTTTAATACTTTATTTAAGTTAATTACGGAATAGTTAGTTTTAAGGTTAGATTTAAATTCTTGCTAGCCTTGTTTATGATTTGTAGATAGTTTAATGCATAGGGTTTCTTTAGTGCAGAGTTGTTTGCAAATCTTGGTATTATTCGACGCTACAGCAAGTCCTGGTTGTTGTAGCTCTGGCAGTACAATGCAAGCTTGGCGGGTGGTCTGGCGCGTGGCTAGCTAGTGCTGAGTTCGTTAAAGAAGGTAATCATTTGCATCACAATCCGTTTTCCAGGTGTCGCAACGCCTACCACCTGTGGTCCCCTCCTTTCTTGGAAGCTTGACATGTGCCCTCGTGCTTAAGGAAAACCCTAGTTTCCACGGCTGCTATAAAAGACAAAATCTTATATTTTTGAAGGGGGTTGGAAATATTTCCAAGGAGAAGCTGACAGCTGCCTGGTACAAAGGTGAACCTACATAAAGAAGAAAGGAAGAAGACGACAGAAGAAGAAAGGAAGAAGAGGAAAAAGACAAGAGCAAGAATATTTAGTTTATTCTTAATCTTTCCTCTCTCTTTTTACTTCATTTTATATTCTGTACAACTCTTACCCATTTCTATCTTTAATGCTAGAAACAATGTATTTGGGATATTGCATTTTTTCTTTAGAGCCTAATATGAGCTAATCGCTTAGAGGCTAACATGGTAAACTGAACTTGGATTTTACTTTATCTTATTGATTGATGTTTTTATTGCAAAGCTCTCTCTAGCATTTTAGTTTATGTGCATTGCATGTTTATTTCTACTAGTGACTGGCCATCTCTATTAGAATACAAGTTAGATTGAGAATTGAAAGAGTTTAGTCTAATGGAATCTCTTAACTGATGCTTGAATATTTTAGTTGAAAATGCATGAGCATAAATTCATGTAGACTTAGGCATTTTGTGAGTTGCATAGATATATGGAATTGCTTAGAAACCTTTTTAGCTGAAACTTAATTAATCATCGTAAAACCTGGCTGAACTTTAATATGAAGATGGTTAGGGTGTACTTGATGATCTCACAAATGGAAGTTTAGTGTGCTTGGGAGCCTAGGTAATGTTGTTAAGATGATGTAGTAATAGAAACAAGGTCAACATTGATAAAGTAAATGAAAAGAGATTTGTCTATACTAGCCCCTCTTTCCTATTGAATATCACATACATTTTGATACCCTTTCTCTGTTGAGTTATTAGTATAATTTAGCTTTTAATTCGTCCACTTTACATTTTTGGCTTAGTATAAATCATTCATCCATTTTGCTAAAGCATTTTATTGCAAATTAAATATGTGTTGGTCATTGTATTTTTCCTATTTCCTGCGGAGATCGACATTCACTTATCACTGTATTACTTGTTGACGACATGTGCACTTACATAGAGTTATATTCACACACAACAACCACATCTTCTGTTGAACCGTTGATTTCAGTCTAGACCTCAAGAGGCAACTCGTAGAGGGATTTGCTGGGAGGATCATTTGTTGAACCATCTCAATAACCCAAGCTATAGATGACATGTTTAACTTCATCAAAGGATGCTTGGTACTTAACCTTCACTTCTCTTTCTTTCTCCTCCACTGCTTGCACCTTATCGAGCTAAGTTGCCATCAAAGACTCTTAAGCTGCCTTCAGAGATTCTGCGAGTTTAGAATTCTCGACCCTAGCGACGGTTGCTTCTCGAGCAAGCTTCTCAACGATCATCTGTAGCTCAGCCTCAGTCTTCTTCAACTGCTTAATCTTGGCTTGATGTCGTGCAATGAGGCCACGACTCTTAGTGATCTCGTTATGGAGGTTGAACTGGGACTGTTCACGAAGAGCTTGATGCCCTTAAATGACATTATGATGAGTAATGGCCTAGTGAATGAAATAAACAAGTTAAAATTAATAAGTATGAGCAAACGGGAAAATGAAGAAAATTAAATTTCGTAAGAAGATGGAAAAATAGGAGCTTACCCCTGACCAAATCATGACTCAATGAACTGACAAGCTCACCAACGTTCATGTTGTGGGTCATCGCGATGTTCGCATCGCACATAATTCCCCGAGTGATTATGTGAGCCGATTGGACATCATCCAGAAAATTGATCGAGGAAGGAACGGTAGGAGTAGTTGTGTAGCGCCTCAACCTCTAAGGAATGAGCTCCTCAGTGTTTGTTTGGGGGTCCAAAATGGTAGCGGGAACGGACTCCAGTTGGATAACCGGTGGGGGAGGAGCCAGAGAAATGGGAGTTGCTGATCGAGCTGATCCACCCTCACTCGTGTGCACGTTCGTCCCCCTGATATCACCAACCATAGTGCGGAGACACTTCAACATCTCTGTAGCAGCAGCCTTAAAAGCTCTATGAATCCGAGCTTCTTCTTTTTCATATTCTTCGAAGTCAGTTGACTCAAAAGAACCTAAAACATAAGGACGGGAAACTGAATGGAAAGAGGCAATGAGGATACCTCTAAGAAATGAGGTAGAAGATGAAGGAGTAAATGTTGAAGCAACAGAAACAAGAGCATTGTCAACAGGAGGGGGAACGAAGGCAACGTCAACTTCTCTTCTTGGATCAATAAGCTCGTGCCATCTTCTCTATGGGGAATGGTAAGAGGCTACTATTTGTTCATATAGCACTCTTGACACAAATAGCTTCTTGTTAGCTTGTTTGCATGCGTTACACACAGGAAAAATGAATGGTAGTAAACATAAATACATCAAGAAAGGAAAGGAAAACATAAAATAAAATAAAAAAAGAAAAAGCGGAAAGGAGCTCTGGACAATGACTTAATGAAAACTTCTCATCTCTTGGAAATTATCCAGCGGCCATCACCGATCCAATTCCCACCGACCATGAGAACATCCCGTTCGCATCCTATGTCCATTTAGGAAGATCAGTTACGAGTGTGCCTCTTTTGCTCGATCTAGGAGCCAAATAATAACTCTATTTTTAGAATTTAACTACGTACATGAATTGGAGTTTGATTACGCCTAACCTAGAAGAACTTGGAGTAAATTGAGAGGGGGATAAACGGTAAGTAGAAAAGAACTCTTGGAAGAAAGGGGAAACATAAAACTTGAAACCTAATGCAATGTACATTGAGTGAATGGTGATTTCATATGGAGACATCATGGGGAAACGTCTTGGTAAATGGTTATAAACTACCTAAACTCAAGCTCGGTCCTAACTAGGGGGCACTGGGATGAAAAATAGTATCATCCGCCGTAACTCTAAGAAACACAGGAAATACAGAGAAGGAGAAGAAGAAATAAAGAAACTTACGAAGACTGAAGATGATAAGTGAGAAAAAAAGTGAAGATGAGGGCCTTTAAATAGGCCAAAGACGCAAAGAAAAGATTTAATTCATTTCATAAATGCTGAGAGGTATAATGAAAGGACCGTTTGAGATGTTCGAGTACAAAGAGACTAGTTGAAAAGGTGTGACTGAAAAGGTATGATAGAGACAGACCGTCGTGACAACTGACGAAGAAAGAAGTGACAGTTGGCAAAGAGGAGGCAGGCACGCTCTGCCAAAAGTGAGTTAAAAAACTGCACCGCGTGTTTTCAAGAAATATTATGAGAACGAGAACGGGAAGACATAGTGGTAAATGAAAATCTTCACTAATAGCAGACAGACAAAAAGTTGCTCGAGAACCGCGTTGCGAATTTCCAAGAAGCATGAGAAATTGAAACGGGGAGACATAATGTGATAGAGGAAAATGATATTCATTACACATTGACAAATAGGATTTCAACGAGTGTAATGAGGCCAATGAACAGTCAAATTCTCACTTTACACGTGACAGAATCCAGACCGTAGAATTGATCAAGAAATGTGATGAAATTTGAACCTTAGGATCAGCCAGGTTGTTTTAAAAAGGATTTGGAGAGGAATATTCATTGGAAGTGTCTATCCCCTCCTCAAAGTTAGCAATGGAAATGGAGGAATTGTTGCTTTATAGTTATCATTTTTTGTGTATAAATACTAACATCTACGACCTCAAAAAGCAATCGAAGACAAGCAACCTAAAGCTTTCGAGTTCTTATTCTCTCATTCTATCTCTCTAAATTATTATCTTTATTTATTTGTTCGGAATAATTTTTTCTTAACCGGAAAAATCCTTGACACTAGAAAATGTCTCCCTCACATATGAATATGGAGACGTGGAGTAATCGCAGAACAGAAAGTCGAGTAGACCAAAGTATGTTAACTAATCCAAAGTAAATTATCTTAATAAGAGATTACTATTTAACATTAATTTCTGCTTAACGACGATGAATACTTTTAGATATGGAGTAGTCAATTGAAGTGATTGCTTATGAGTTTTTTAAAATAATCTAGTTGAAATTGAAAATACACTTAGACGATAATTGACGTTATGATTCTAATATCGTGTAAAATGATTTGTCTTATCAAGTTCATACTCATGTTTCTGAATTACCAAATTGATACCCAAAACTGGTAACGGGTAAATTCGTTATAAAATCTTGCGGACAGTATCTTAGTTACAATTAGTTAACTTTTATTTTTGATTCATTTTTTCTCTAGAGCTTCCTCTGCCTCATTACAGGAGGTTTAGACTCCATAAATGACAAAGAACCAGAGAGAAGGAAATGGGAAGAGATCAATAAATCGTTTGACAAATTCACAAAAGTCAGAGGAATGAGTTGGCGAGCGAGGGAAGTAAGTGAGAGAGAGAGAGAGTTAAATAATGAATTAAAAAAGAAAAGTAAACTAAATTATAGTTAAGACCATAGTTAATTAATTCAGGGACGGTAAAAATACGAAGTATTATTCGGCATGTATAATTCGGGAATTTAACGGTCAAATATTCGGCTAAAATTCGGTCAATAATACATGATACGTAAAAATTCAGATACGGGTTTTAAACGAGTATCATACGTTTTCTTTTCAAAAATTCGGTACTAAAAATATGGCTTTAAAATTTATAAATAAATATTAATATAACAATATATTATGAAATTGACAAAAAATATCATTCTACAAATTACTTAACCATTTTCATAAATCAAATTATATTGATCAATTAATAGTATTCTATTCACACAAAATATAGTCATTAATCCAAAATATTCAATCCATAAAAACTAATTGAATTAATAAAAACAATCAAATAATGGGATCGTCGGGTGGTAAAGTTTCATCAAAACAAGATTTGTTTGGGGTACGAAATAGCTCATACCAGTTGCACAAGCTCATGTCATCTAAAACAAATGGTTCTTCTTTAAAAAAAATATTCTGGTTCTTCTTCAAATCCTTCTTCACCAAATGGATTGATCTTAGAAAGATCAATATGCATCATATCTAGCACTTCACGATCCTTATACATTGTCATCATCAAAGAGTTCATTCTCACGTACACTAAATCATCTAACATTGTCGGTGCCTCTCTTTCTTAGTAGAGAATTTTGGGATTGTGGTTTGAGTCTGATTAGATAGACCCAAAGAGCAAGCGTTCGATCCTTCATTACTTTCATTAACCGAATCATTTTTTCTTTTCTTACTAGAACTAGAACTTGAATCTTTTAATTAAAAAATACGTTTCAGCTTGAACCTCCTCCGGTACTTTACTACATATATCAATATCACGACCATTAATTCCAGATAAATGAGACTTATTCTAGAGTAAAATCTCTCACACAAAATTTGCACTTGAAATGATTATTTGACTGCTCAGCGTAATCCCAAAACTTATCTTTTTTCCACCATGATAATCAAAATTCAGAAAATCTGAAATAGAAGCAATAAAACCTATAAACAGGACATAATTTGAATTGACAGAAACTTTGAGAAGTCCAACTCCAACCAGAACAGAATTAATCAAGTCCAATTCAGTCCAAATCAGTTTAATTTTCTACAATCCAATTCAATTCAGAGAAGTCATGAGAAACACACAATTTTCTACAATCAACCAGAACAAAATTTACCTATAAACTGATTCAACCAGAACAAAATTCAATTCAGAACAAAATTTTCTACAATCAAGAATAAACCAGAACAAAATTTACCAAGTTGGAACCAACCAGTACAGATTACAGAAACGCCTAAAACAGAGTTGGAACCAACCCGTACAAAAATGCCTAAAATGAGAATTAAACAAGAGAATTAAACCTCAAATCAAACATAAAATCAAAAAGAGAATCTTCGAGCCCTAGGTCGTCTGAGAGGGAGAAGCTCCGTCGAAGTCCAGCCCTGGAATGGAAGAAGCAGGATGTAGGAGTGCAGGAGTAGAGCAGCGCCGAGCAAGAAGCAGGACGCAGAGCAGCGCCGAGCAAGAAGCATGACATTTTGTGAAGAGCAGCACCGAGCAGGACGTATCGCGAAGAATGGGGAAATTTGGGGATTTTGAAAATTTTAGTATACGCGTTTAATACGCTTTTCATATTAAACGCGCATTATACGACATACTAAAAAAAACATGTATTATTCCGTATCTTTCAGTAAAAAATGGCATACGCCAAAAAAATGGCAAATAGTAAAAATACGAGTATTAAACGCGTTTTCACTAACAAAGGACTGAACTATAGGCCCGGAGGCAAGATAAGCCTTTTTCTTGTGAATACCAAATTTAATCTGGTTTGCATAGGATGGTGAGGTTGCGTAAAAGTGTGTGAAGGTGCTGAACCACGTCTAGATGAGGGAAGGGGCACTACAACAAATATGACATTCTACATGTAAAAACTCGAAACAATAAGTGTCTTTATCAACCCCATAAAAACAATTCATGTTAAAAGTTCAAAAACTAAGCGGGGTGAATTTTAAGGGAAGCAGGACTTAAAAAAATGTCGAAGTGAATGTTTTATTGAAGACCTTTCTCGAGTGGATGATCTAAAATGTGGGAGTGAAATATTTCACTGAATAGTCGATTACCCTTTCATTCTTCTCTAGGTCCTCTCAAAATCCAAACCATTAACCTAGCTAGAGTAGAGCCTGTCCGTTCGCTTCTCTCTCTTGATTAGCTTCTATCTCTCTCTGTGCAAGAATAGAGAACGAGCAAAGGCTAGCTTCTATATCTCTCTCTTCATTTTGTTTCTTGAATCACTGTTTAGCTTCTATCTTTCTCTCTTAGTTTTGTCTCACAGCTCTCTGCTGCTTCGATTCGTAACTCAGAACTAGAGGTCAGGGTTTCATTCTCAAATCTTGTCTTATTTTAGTGATTTTTGTCTAATTTTATGTTTTTTGAGTTTTTCTAAGTCGATCAGGATCGATTCGCAACTCATTTTTTCTCAAGTGATCTACCTCTTGTATGAGATCTATGAGGTATCTAATAACCTTATTTTCTTGAGGTATCTAATAACTTACTTTTTTCATCAATTTTTTTAGACCAAGTTTGATGAGTTTCTTTTCTTCTTGGATAAACCCATGTTTTTCTTACACTTCACGGCCCTTGCGTTCATTTTCTCATGTATTTCTCTTATTATGGTTTGAGCAGGAGCTGATAATCTCATTCCTATGGAATTGACACTAAAGATTGTTAGCTAAATCGGATCCTAGGAGAGATTTGCAGTATATATCATTTTTCCTATCTGGCTTGAGGGAGATCCTAATTTAGCCTCCATGCAAGAAATATTGTATTGCAGGTAAATACTTCTACAAAATCTGAAACTTAGAACCTAAAACAAATTTTCAAAGTAAGAAAATGAGTATGAATTGTGTTCTATGATAGGATATCAACACCTTCTCCTCAAATCTAGAGCAATCATGTTTGGAATTATATTAAATAGTTGTGATGTATATCATCCTTCCTCCTTTATCATTTATGGAGCTTTCTTTGCCTTTTGGGAGGCTTTTTTTGCATTTATAAGTGGTGATATTTTTTCTAAGTGGTGGTATTTTTTCTAGTCAAATTTAGATGAATTTATGGTAAATGCTCTGTCTGGTACTCCAGTTTTTGGGAAGTTATTAAATCATTGAGTTGTCGTGAATAAAGCTATCTACTAAAGATGATGATTGATTTTTTTTCTCCCTCTCTTTCAATTATGTATCTTTTTCTATCTGATTTATTGATAATTCTATAGAAATTTACTAATTTTTTAGTTAAAAGATCATATGATCTACAAGGAAAGTTAAATGACTTATTCTCTGCATGAATGAATTAATCATTTTAGAGAATTCATGAGAGTTGGTGCTAGATTCGGCACTACCATTGTCTCAAAGGAAAAAAAATGCAAACCAAACAACCAAAGCAAATAATGTAGAAGCTGCTGGTGCTTCAGCTATTCTAATAGTAAATAACCAGAATGGTAATCAATATATCTTTTTTTGTTGAATGTAGACCTGGACCCAGAAGTTTTACAGAATGTAGTATTGTACAAATATTGATCTGACTCTTATTGTAATTTTATGTGAAGAAGGGGAAGTAATCGAGATGCAACAAATTTCTCACATGAACCTTTTTCTACCATTTTTGAAGTTACACTCAACCTTGTCTCTTTACCAAGCAGAACTTTGCAAGTTCTGGTACAAGCTTGGAGAAGATGTACTTGATAGTTCATCGGGTAATTTTTTTTTTCAAATTCCTAATTTTATAGAAAATTAAAACACTAATTGGATTGATTTTAACTCTTGCCTCAATATTTTGTTTTTTTTTAAAATTCTTTGAGACTTTCTGCCGTGTCTCCACCAAAACCAGCAGTTGACATAGCGGAAGTATTTTTATGGTTAATAGTTGTTGGTACCATCCTTTGTGCATCTTATTAGTCTTCATGGAATGCCATGGAAGCAAATATTGAACATGATAAACTACTAAAGGTATCTATTTGCTATCTTTCTAAATAATTCAAGCATACTCTCTTTACTGCTTAGAAAGAGTTGGTAATTAGCGTTTGTAATGTTTTCTAGTAGTTCATTGAGAAAGAAAGGGGTATGTACAGTAGGCTGAAAGAATGTTTATTATGTTATTCTATTTTACTCTACTTTTTTAAAATATATGGTACTATCTACTAAGCATATAAGTTTATGATGTTGATGATTGCTTGTTTGCAGGTATCTGGAACTCTTTGAAACTGTTGTTTTGAAGTAGCATAACAACTATAGTTTCTGTTTTACTTCTTCCAGTTGCTAGTAACAAGGTATTGTTACTACCTTTATTGATATAGTGTTATGTGTTTCTGGAATTTCTCTAATAAGAATTATTTTCATCGCCCCTACAATTTTTATCAATTTTATGGTAGAAATCACTTGTACCCTGTATTAGTTTTTGTAGCTCTATAGATGTTTATTTCACGTCTATTCAAAAAATTGATCTATGTTTTGTTTTTTTCTAATTGTGAGTTATTTTTTCATCTTTTATTGAGAATGTGGTCATTTACTATATAAATTGTTTTGCATTTTTTTCAATATTATGGAGAATTGTATTCTACTTGTTTATTCATTGAAAAAATAGAATTATTATATTGGTGTTCTTTATACTATTTAAAATTATTCTTTTGAAAGTGTTTAATATGAATACTTTGAACCTTATGGTTTTCACTTTATAGGATACAAAATACTTATGAATATTAATTCACAAGAATTAAAAACACATGTTGAATAAAATTAACAAAAGTTGTAAAACCTCATTAAACAACGTTCTACAAGAGTAAAAAATCTCGTAAAAAGTGGGATACCACAGGTGTCTTCACAGGAGGCATTGCGCCTTGTGAAAAATGTGAACTTTTAATATGAAGGGTTGTCACAGGCGCCACATGATTCATGTGGATTACTTTTTACGGAGATATCCGCCTCTTATAGAATGTCATATTTCTTGTAGTGAGGGCATATATTAAGATAAACAGATCGGCCAAAAGAAACTTTAGGTAAGTTAGCAGAATCAAAACTTTTAGTATGTCTAGTATGATTATGAACATTATTAGATAGTCCAACAGATAATTTAGATCCTAAATGAGTATCCAATGGGTAACAAAACTAGGTAGACCAGTATGTATATCAGAAGATAAATCAGCAATAGAAGTATTATTAACATCGGATAAAATAGTTTCACTAGTAAAGCTAGTATGCAGTTCAGCAGCCTCAACATCAATTAGACTATTTGAATGTAAAAAAGAAGAAGAATAACTATCACCCTTGAAAAGTAAATTAGGTATTAAGAAGGGAATCAGAGAAGTATACTTGTCAGTAGGCATTATATCAGAATGTTGAAGTTGATTTTGATTATCAGAAGCAGGAACAACAAATGGAAAGCATTGCTCATCAAATATGATAGTTCTAGAGGTACATCATCTTTTGGAATGTATGTCATAACACCAATAACTCTTTTGATCTAAAGCATAACCCAAAAAGACACATTGAACAGTTTTGGTATCATACTTTTTTTTCATAATGGTTTTAGACCAGGGTAACATGCACATCCAAACACTTTAAGTTGAGAATAATCAGGTAGTTTACCGAAAAAAAATTGAAAAGGAGAAACATGATACCAAAAAAATTTAAAAGAACTAAGCTAGGCATTATGTTAATCAAGAATGTAGCAGTGGCAAAGGCAAAGTTCCAAAAGGGTAGAAGGGATAGAAGCATAATGGATCAAGGCCGGACTAGTCTCAACCAAGTGTCTATGCTTTCATTCAACAACTCCATTTTACTGAAGAGTGTAAGGACACGATGTTTTGGTGAATAATGCCATTTTCATGTAAAAAGGTATGAAAAGACAGGTTGGTATACTCACTACCTCCATCTAACCTCAAACATTTGATTTTAGTGGAAAACATAGTTTCAACAAGAGTTTTAAATCTCTTAAAGACAGTAAAGACATCAAATTTCTTTGAAATATGAAAAAACTAGGTATGTCTTGACATATCATCAATAGAAATAATATAATATCTATGTCTAAGTAAATAATTTGTAGGAGAAGGATCCCACTCATCACTATGTATAAGCTTCAAGGGAGAAGTAGAAACAAAATCAGAAGGGGAAGAGAAAATTCTTGTCATTTTATTGGCAACACAGCTTATACAGGCACTATTATCACATTTAGATGTATTACATGGACGATGTGCTATTTTTAACACTTTCCTAACTATATTATGGGATGGATGACCAAGCCTAGAGTGCCAAATAAAATATGAAGTCTTGGCACCAATATATGCAACATTTGTCTTAGGAAAGCATGTAAGTATATGGTAAAGAAAGACCGTTTATACTAAGGAATTTATGTAAAATAGGGCATGTAGCTTTGTCTTGAACAAAAAAGATGTAGCATCAAAAATGAATATACAGTTGTTATCAAGATAGAACTTGTGGACATAGAGTAAATTTGATGAAAACTGAGGAACACATAAAACATGAGACAAGGAAAAGGATTTAGATGGTGCATGAAGCATACCAGAACCAGTATGTGATATAGGTGAAGACTGCCCATTGCCAATGGAAATACCCTTTTCACAACTATACTCAGAAGAATTGAAGATGTTGGCTAAGTCAGGTGTGAGATGGGTGTTATACCCACACTACAAGAACTATGGCATTCTGAAATAGGCAAATATCCCCGTGAAAAGTAATACGCAGGGATCATGCGACGCATGTGACAACCCCTCATATTAAAATGTTATTTAATGAGGTTTTACGACTCCTATTACTTTTATTCAACAGACGTTTTTAATTCTCGTGAATTAATATTCACAGATATTTTTGTATCCTATTAAATAAATCAGATACCATAAGATTTTTTAATCTCATTCATATAGTTTTTGGGTATAAATTATGGCTCTTATAAAAAGTTTTTCTTGACATTTTATAAATGCTATTTTTTACAATCAATTTATATACAACTGTTTACGTACCTTTAAACATTCAAAATTAATACATTACTAGACTAAAAGACATTCAAATATCATTTCATTTCATAAAATATTATCCATAAGTATCATCCATAATTATCATCTAAAAGTTTTAGTACTTAGTCTACTAATACAACGTGTTGTTCAAAAAATAAAAAACATCTAAATATTTCACAAAAGCTACAAAATAACTTCAAATTTTCATTGCTTAACTATTCAAACTTTAATGCCAAGTTGAAAAATCTCAATGGATTGTAGGTCCTACATTTTAAAGAAAATTCATAGTCAATGTACTTGTTTAAATTTCTCACAATTAATATACACTACGATTACAATGAAGTGAATCCAATATCATGTGAATATAAAATTATTAAAATGTAAAACACTAATGCAACAAATAGATTCCTCACTAGTAAAAAATCACGAACATATATAAAGATACTCACTAGTAAAAAAATGAGGCAGAAGTATACAGATACTGACTAATGCAGCAAATAGAATCCAACGTCTTATCTTTTTATGTTCATGTTCTAATCCTGCTGAAATCATTATCAACATTATAGGTTATTCGTAAAAATGTTAGTTTTCCATACAGTTGGTATAGGTTATTCGTAACAAAACCAAAATATAAATTACTAAAAAGAAAAGCTGGACCTTCTCATTTGGACCAACTTTCTCTGATAACAAGAACGCCAAATCTTGACTTCCATAGCACAAATCCAATTCACAGTCTCCCATCTTCGCTCTGCCAAAAAACTTCAAAACTTTGTCAGAATTTTGGTATAAAAATAAAACAAAGTAATATCAAATGAGAACAACAAAATCGCATACCCACTCCAAGACAATGCCATTGCATGACCTTCTCTAAGTGTGCATTATCTATTTCAATGTGTGAGGTCATTGCATGACCATGGTATTCCATGCATTATTATCAGCTTCCTTCTAAATTGGTAGTATGCATTAGAAGGATGCTTCACTCTCTTCTTTCCTCTTTGGATTCACCAACTTATTATATACAGACTACAATGTTTCTCCAATTTCATTTCTCATGCCATCATTTCATATATATTTGTTTTCTAACGATACCGGAGATGCCAGAACATAACACAACTATTTATCATCATAAATCACATTCAATTGCTGAACATACATCAATAATCTATACTGCGTTGATACAAAGTCACAATTATAAGAATTTATTTGTAAAATCAAATACTTACCCAACCTCTTCATATATAGCATCGTATAGCTATATTGGTTTCATACTTTCAGCGCCCGTACGATTAAGTACCGTCGACTGTTTCACTATCACAACCATATTATTCCGCAATTCCTCTTGTAATTAAGCAGTAACAAAACTTCAAGAAATTTAGCAAACTTAAGTTCAATAAATTACAATTTGCTAATCGAAGTCATCAACAATCTGAGAAATATAGGGTTGATACTCAAATGCACTTAATTATTAGGGGTAAATGTGAAACGTTGAAAGAAAGAGACGGGGGAATTTTACAGAATGCGATTATAGAATAAGAGAAACAATGAGTACTTGAAATATTCTTTGTTCACCCTATATGGTACTCACATGATCTTTTCCTGCACAAAACTAATCTCTTCAAGCTCCTGATTTACCACCTCTTACTGAAGCATTCCATATAGTTTGTTAAATTATATGAACTCAATAGAGTCCCTAATTTCTTAATGGATCTATATGAAGTATGAGTATGAACAACATCAATATCACTTTATGTTGATAAAAGAACAACTATGTGATTTTTGAAGATCTTTGACAGATACCAACTAATCTCTTTGCTGTAAACAAAAAAATACTAGAAAAATATCAACTCACCATTTGATTCAATGAGCTAAGCAGCCTCCTATATTGACATAAGGGAGACCCAATGGTCAATATGCATAACGAAAGAGAAATTGGGGTGTTCACAAAATCTCTCCACTATTAGTATATATAGATTTTGCATTAGCTTCCAAATTGGGGGTGCTTCATAAACGCAGGGTCAACGTACGTAAAAATGCAAGAAATTAACACATATTTCCATCATTAACACCACTAATTAAAACTGGAAAATAACATACAAATAGGGGGTGTTTCATAAACTTACCTAGACCTTGACACCTCTATAAGGGGGCGACTAATTAAGCCCTACCCTACACTTTGATATTATGAGATTGAGATAGATTAAGATACAGAAAGAGATAGATCTAGAGAGTGACTCACCAGTGCCCTGACAGTGAGTAAAGCTCGGCAAGGGGGATGGGCGAGGGAGAGCAGTAACAAACCCACACCATCCATAAAGAAACAATTACAGAATAGAGACAATCACTCAAAATCAAACCCTTGTTCTTCACACCAAAAATTAGAATAGAGAGAGTTGTTCGCTACCATTAGAAGCTTCAATCTGTGAAGAGATGGGAGAAGAAGATAGCCGAGGGAGGGAGAGGGAAAATTTATAAAATTAGATAAGAGAGAGACATACCTTACTTGAGAGCTTGAGGTGAGGCGAGCTAATCTAGTTCATACCAATAACCAAATAAGCATATAAATAGTATAAGTACCGAAAACATTACCAAAAAAAATTCAAAAGCAACAAAATTTTTCAATGACAATGATAACGAGAATAAGAAATAGTCTTAAAACATAAACTGTAATAATAAAAATAAAAGGTTTTCATTTATCTTGAAATGAAATTTTTTATTGTACTTTGAATCTGACCAATACATGTTATCCCGATCCTCTTATTTAGTCAAAGTAAAATGCATAGATAAGAGTAGAATGTCGATTGAAAAAAAGATTGCATACAAAAGCAGGATGTAAACAAGTTGTAGTTTAATTCATTATATAGGATGCTTAACTATTAGTACAAATTCATAAATAATAAACTTATGTAGAAGTGACAACTCAACTACAAACTGAATGTAACATATATTTGAACCTTGTTGCAAGCCTTAGGAATTAGGAAGTCAACAACAGGTGAAAAGAAAGGATATATGAAGATTATTTTTTGAAACATAAAAGGAAACCAAAATCCACAGAAGATACTTAGAGATTGTATGCATATCCAACTCCAAGAGGAATTGGCTTACATAGCTGATCTATTTTCTAGAATATGTAATCCTTAGTCTCTTGTGCTTAACAGGCATTTTTGCTTCATAATTATCCACACAACTTAAGACAAGATGCACTTCACTATCTTTGTTACTTGGACGAAATGATTTATTTCTCAAACTTGGACCAAACTAATAATGAATATAACAATTGGGTTAAGAAACCTAAAATAAGCTTCATAAAAATAAAATGCAAAGACACAAAAGATATCTGTGATTTTTAGATTCATCTGGTACCAACAGAGCATATGTTAAGTGTCAATCATCAATAACACACATAATTAACTGTAATTAAATATAATTAGATAAGGCCTGATCATAAGGTCACTTCAATCACTTAAAAGTTCAGATAGAAGAGATTCATATACACAAAACATATGCATAGTGAATAAGTGATATAGAGTCCTAGACACACTGATGAGAAAATAAATCAATTTGTGCTGAATAAATCATTTAAGCTCTTTTATGTGGTACATGTAGGACTAATTGAATTACCTTGATATTTTAAAACTTCTTCACCTTCATAAAAGAGCTTAAATGTTGGATACGAATAAATATCAACTTTAGAACATAATGGTTCACTGGAACCACAATCAACTTCACCAATCTCTATTTCATCTTCACCTTCCATTGCCTTCCTTGCGTCCTCCCAAAGTGACCCAAAATTCTTACTAAACCCCTTATGAATATCGATCGATGTTGCTCTTATNAGAACACACACAATTAATTGAAATTAAATATAATTAGATAAGGCTTGATTATAAGGTCACTTCAATCACTTAAAAGTTCGTATAGAAGAGATTCATGTTCATAGTGAATCAGTGATATAGAGTCCTAGACACACTGATGAGAAAATAAATCAATTTGTGCTGAATAAATCATTTAAGCTCTTTTATGTGGTACATGTAGGACTGATTGGAAACTTCTTCACCTTAATAAAAGAGCTTAAATGTTGGATACGAATGAATATCAACTTTATAACATACTGGTTTACTGGAACCACAATCAACTTCACCAATCTCTAATTCATCTTCACCTTCCATTGCCTTCCCTGCGTCCTCCCAAAGTGACCCCAAATTCTTACTAAAACCCCTTACGAATATAGATCGATGTTGCTCTTATTACCAACATCTTAACCAAAAAAACATAGCCATTTTTTGTTCTGAATACCTAAAGCTTGATAAAAAACAACAATAACCAAAACTAGTCTAATAATATAACCATCTAAATGTCAAAAACATAAGACCATATGGAAACAGAGTTTGTTAAGAAACAGTGATTCAAGAGAAAAAATGAAAGATTTAGGAAAAGAGATAAAACCTGAAAATCAAAACGGTGGCTTTTCAAGGCTGAGGTGAGGGTCGGGAGAGAAAGAGAGAGAGAAACTAACCATTGCTCGTTCTGCGTTCATGGAAAATTAAAGAATAAGAAGAGAGAGAGTGTGATAGAAGCTAACCCTTGCTCGTTCTCTGTTCATAGAAAACCAAAGAATCAGAAGAGAGAGAGAGATAAAAGCTAACCCTTACACGTTCTTTTTTCTTGAATAGAGAAAGATAGAAGCTAATCGAGAGTGAGAAGCTAATGGATAGGCTCTACTCTCTCTTTTTTAACGAACGTCAAGCCGTAGATAGGTTGTTGGTTTGGATTTTGAGTGGGAGAATCTACGAAAGAGAGAACGAAGACTGAGAATAGGGTAATCGCCAAGGTCATGCCCTAGCTAGGTTGTGCCTTGAGGTTGAACAATCACGGGAAATGGAAAAGGAACCATAGAAGAAATCGAGAGAGTGAGACTAGAGACGAAATGGAGTGAGATAAAATAGAGAGAGACCTAGAGAAGAAATTGAAAGAGATGAAATGGAGAGAGACCCAGAGAAGAAATCGAGACCTAGAGAAGAAGAAATCAAGAAATCAAGAGAATACTAGAGAATACGAAATTGAGACTTAGAGAAAACCTAGAGAAGATGAAATGAAGAAATCGAGAGAAGACCATAGAAGACGAAATCCAAAGAAGACGAAATTCAAAGAAGGCCTGAGAAGATGAAATCCAAAGAAGGCTAGAGAAGAATGAAAGGGTAATCGAAAGTCTTCAGTGAAATGTTTCACTCCCACATTTTATTTTCTAAGTCCCGCTCCCCTCAATTTTCATCTTGCTCTATCTTTCATGTTTTAACAGAAATTTTTTATATGGTTCACAAAAGTCTTGTTGTTTTGAGTTTTTAACAAGAGGAGACTATAACTCTTGTATTTTAACCCAGTAAAATATCATATTTCTTATAGTGCCAGTATCAGAAAATCATACCTGAAGGTCTTTTGGACGAGAAGATTGAGCCATGACAATCATTGCAGCAAGATTGGTTGGAGGATTTCTTCCCTGGTATGAGAAATTCATCTTATGGAAGCAGTCAGCTGCACTATGTCCCATTTTTGACAAATTTGACTTTGAATTCTATTGTTCTATGCATTAACATGGCCTACTGTAGTGTTCCTAAAGTTTTATGTCACTTGAGAGGGTGCACCAAGAACTGAAGGTAGGGTGGAGAAGTTCAAGTTTTAAGATCTTCCTCCCCTTCCTGAATTGGATCTGCCTTTGCCCTAAAGTTTCTAAAACCCTTTCCTCTGTTAGTACCTTTGTTGGTGAATGAGGAAAGAAAGGCAGTGTTCTGGAATGGACTATCTTGATTCTTGTTCTGAGACTCTGAGAAGTGTTCTTTAGACTTAAGAAGAATATGAAGTTCTTCGAGGGATAGCGGCTCTACCCTGGTACATATAAACGTTCTGACAGAGTTGAATTTAGTGGGAAGACCATTGATAGTGTATATAAGTATATCTTCATTTTCAATGTTAACAGACACGGTTGAAAGTTTATCCTTTACATCCTTTATACGCTAAATGTAGGAGCCTATGTTCTCTAAGGGCTTCTTGGTGATAGATTGTAGATCATATTTGAGTTTAAGTATGTTGGTCTAAAACAGAGAGGAAAATCTTCGCTCGATGGACTCTCAAGCCTCCTTCGAGGTCTTACATCCAACAACATAGATCAGGATAGTAGGAGACATAGTGGCATTTATCAGGGTCAATGGGGCATGGTCCTGTGCAACCCATTGCTCGTATCTTGGATCTTTAATCAGTATCATCTCCTTTCTTGATTAATCTTGAAGGGCATTTCACGGATCCATCGATATATCCAAAAATCATTTGAGCTTTCAGGATTGCAGAAATCTGTCATTTCCAAAGGATGAAATTCGTTGAATCTAATCTGATGGAGATGAGATTACAAATATTTGAGAGAATAAATATTGGTGAGTAAGAGCTTGGTTTAGTGATAATCGTGGAAGAAGAGGTACTTAAGGTAGGATCCTTAGACGAAGAAGAGGAACGCATTGTTTTGACAATTTTTCTGAGAGTCTCTTTGAGACTCAGTTTGATTCTCAGTTGCTTCTTCAATGACAGAGGATTTATTTTTGAGATTTTCAGCCATAGATCTTGACATTGGTCATAGAGGCTCTGATACCATGAATAGTTTTAAGAGAAGAAGAAAGGACTAATAGAGTTGCAGAAGAAAGAGAGGAGAAGAGAAAGAGAATAAGGAAGAAGAAGAAGGAAAGAAACAAATCAATCTATTCACCGAATAATCTGAGGGAAACAAAATATATCTTGAGTAAACAACATTCCAATGGCTAGTTACAGGGAAAAGATAGCAATACCCTTCAACTAATAAAACTAATTATATTATCACTTAACAAGCCATATGTGTCAACACACAACTTATTTTTCACCATTTTTTCATCATTTTTTGTAGCTGAAGGAGAAGATAGTAGCAATTTGAAGAGTTCTTGATGGTTTAGCTTGTCCGGAGATGGATTAATTTGGGCTATAGATTGTTATAAACGTTTATAGCAATCAGGCCAGTCAACTTGGGCAACGTAGAGTGTCTACAATGAGCAAAGTAGTTATTTCTAATGGAATTCAAGTTTGTTACGGGCATGTACCTCAAGTAATATAACATCTATTACTGATGTTGTAACGGAAACAACAATAAAACAATAACAGAATAATATTTTTAACGCGGTCTAGCCAATTTGCCCACGTCCATGGATTTTTTCACTATATCATCATTACAATCTCAAAATCGACTCATGACCCAAATCTAATTGCATCCAAATCTAGACTCAACACATAGACACACACACCCCACACACAAAAGAGATCATAACTAGCTAGCTTAGACAAAAGTCATCACTTCTTGATCAGACTATATAGAACCCACTAGTTTAGAAATTGTCTTCAGCACGGGCAAAGTCCTATGACTAGCCTTTCAATATCATGGGGTATTGCCTCCTAGGATAGAGTCATCTCTTACATCATAAGGGATATAGGATAGTCTTAAGATGTGAGAGGTGACTCCATCCTATATCCCTTAGAGCAGAACCTCATTACCACGAGATGCTCCCTTTAGGGTAGAGTCACCTCTCACCCTCTGTTGAAGCAGAGTCACCAAATTCTAAACCAAAACATAACTTTCATAGTGGAAACAACAATAAAAACAATAACAGAATAATATTTTTAACATGATCCAGCCAATTTGCCTACGTCCATGGATTTTCTCACTGTATCATCATTACAATCTCAAAATTGACTCACGACCCAAATCCAATTGCATCCAAATCTAGACTCAACACACAGACACAAACTAGCTAGCTTAGACAAAAGTCATCACTTTTGATCAGACTATATCATAGTTAGTTAATTCAGGACGGCAAAAATATGGAGTATTATTCGGCATGTATAATTTGGGAATTTAAAGGTCAAACATTCGGCTAAAATTCGGTCAATAATACGTGATATGTAAAAATTCGGATACGGATTTTAAACGAGTATCATAGATTTTCTTTTCAAAAATTCGGTACTAAAAATACGGCTTTAAAATTTATGAATAAATATTAATATAACAATATATTATGAATATGACAAAAAATATCATTCTACAAATTACTTAAACATCTTCATAAACCAAAATATATTGATCAATTAATAGTATTATATTCATACAAAATATAGTCATTAATCCAAAATATTCAATCCATAAAAACTAATTGAATTAATAAAAATTATCAAATAATTGGATCGTCGGGTGGTAAAATTTCATCAAAACAAGATTCGTTTGGGGTACGAAGTAGCTCAGACCAGTTGCACAAGCTCATGTTATCAAAAGCAAATGGTTCTTCTTCAAAAAAACATTCTGGTTCTTCTTCAAATCCTTCTTCAGCAAATGGATTGATCTTAAAAAGATCAATAGGCGTTATATCCAGCACTTCACGATCCTTATACATTGTCATCATCAAAGAGTTCATTCTCACGTATATCAATTCATCCAACATTGTCGGTGCCAATCTATTTCTCTTTTTCATTTGGGTTGCTTCCCATGCACTCCAATTTCTTTCACAAGCTGACGAGCTACACGATTGACTCAAAATTCTAACTGCAATCTTTTGCAATACAGGGAATATTGAACCATTAAGCTGCCACCAAATACCTATAAATACAACTATTTACATTAGGAATGAAATCAACATAAAACATATGAAAATCTAATTCAAAACGAAGAAACACTTACGAGGATGACTAGTGTTTATCATAGCAGTGGCCGTACAACTGAACAAGGGCGGAAACTTTAAACGATATTTAACTAGTTTAATTACCAGCTGATCTCTTTCATCTAAAGAACCCAACTGTTGAACAAGATATTCAACCCCTTCTCTAATGTCAATGTTGTCTTCTTTGTACTTCTCACTAACCATATAAGCTGGATTAAGAAGTGCAGCAGTAGCATGTACCTTATAGAGAATGTTCTTCTCTCTTCTCTGCTCAAATATTTTCATCATAAGAGAATAACGAGAAGGATCTTTTACACATTATTGATCAAGCGCTTCTCGTGCCCTCTCCATAGCATCATATAAATATCCTGTTATAGATCCCTCACCATCTACTAATTGAAGAACTCTCACCAGAGGCTCGACAACATTCATATAATCTTTTGCATCTACCCAGAAAGACTCATTCTGAATTATTGAAGTCACTAACTTAGCTTGTGCAGTCTTAGTAAAATTCAAACCCCTCCATTCAGAAGATGCAACCAAAATTCTCAAACTGTTTTCACGATCAATTATCAATGGAAGCATCAAAAAGTTCGAAGCAAATCTAGTCTTACACGGAAATTTTAACTCCCTATCATCTGTATATTTCCTCATCAATTGCAATACCATATGATGCTTATACATGTAATCTACTATTTTTTTCGCATCATCAATCACACTTTTCACCCATTCAATTTGATTATAATGATCTTTCAATAATAAATTAATACCATGAGCTGCACATTTAGTCCTATATAATCGAGGATATTTTCCCATCAGCATGCAACCAGCAGACTCATAATTTGAGGCATTATCAGTAACTATCTGCACAACATGATCAGGGCCAATTTCGTCGATGATGGAAGAAAGAATGTTATAAAGATACTCACAAGTCAATCTCTCATGTGAACATTCAAACGATCTAAAAAAATAGCACCTAACGGTGAGCTAGCGATAACATTAACCCATGACTGTCTTCTTATGTCTATCCAAGAATCTGACATAATAGTACAACATGTACTAGTCCATGATTGTTTTACACATGCGACATAAGTCTTAACATCTGTTCTTGCCTCAGGTACTAACTTAGTACGAAGCGTTGAATAACTAAGTACAGTATAACCACAACCAAAATCACCTAAAGCTTTACTCATGTCAAGAAATGACTTAGACTAGATAACATTAAATGCTATGTTGTTCATGATGAAAAACTGAGAAATTTTTTTGTCAACATTGCTCCTCTCTTTCTTAGCAGAGAATTTTGAGATTGTGATTTTAGTCTGATTAGATAGACCCAAAGAGCAAGCGTTCGATCCTTCATTACTTTCATTAACCGAATCATTTTTTCTTTTCTTACTAGAACTAGAACTTGAATCTCTAATTAAAAAATGCGCTTCAGCTTGAACCTCCTCCGGTATTTTACTACATATATCAATATCATGGCCACTAATTCCAGATAAATGAGACTTTACTCTAGAAATCCCTCCAGAAAAACCTTTCTCACAAAATTTACACTTGAAATGATTATTTGACTACTCAACGTAATCCTAAAACTTATCTTGTTTCCTCACCATGATAATCAAAATTCAGAAAATATGAAATAGAATCAATAAAACCTATAAACAGGATAGAATTTGAATCGACAGAAACTCTGAAAAGTCCAACTCCAACCAGAACAGAATTAATCAAGTCCAATTCAGTCTAAATCAGTTTAATTTTCTACAATCCAATTCAATTCAGAGAAGTGACGAGATACACAAAATTTTCTACAATCAACCCGAACAAAATTTACCTATCAACTGATTCAACCAGAAAAAAATTCAATTCAGAACAAAATTTTCTACAATCAAGAATCAACCAGAACAAAATTTACCAAGTTGGAACCAACCAGTACAGATTACAGAAACGCCTAAAACCGAGTTGGAACCAACCAGTACAAAAACGCCTAAAATGAGAATTAAACCTCAAATCAAACATAAAATCAAAAATCAAAAATTTGAAGTGGAGGAGACCAGAGAATTAAACCTATAAATCAACGAGAATCTTCGAGTCCTAGGTCCTCTGAGAGGGAGAAGCTCCGTCAAAGTTCAACCTTGGAATGGAAGAAGCAGGATGCAGGAGTGCATGAGCAGAGCAGCGTCGAGCAAGAAGCAGGATGCAGAGCAACGCCGAGCGAGAAGCAGGACGCAGAGCAGGACGTTTCGCGAAGAGCAGCACCGAGCAGGACGTATCGCGAAGAATAGGGAAATTTGGGGATTTTGGCCATTTTAGTATACGCGTTTAATACGCTTTCCGTATTAAACGCGTTTTATACAACTGACTCCAAAAAAACGCATATTATTCCGTATCTTCCAGTAAAAAATGGCAAACGGAAAAAATACGCGTATTAATGCGTTTTCACTAACAAAGGTTAAAACAATAGTCCTTGGAATTTAGTTAGTATGTTAACCATAGTTAATTATAACGGTCAGTTTGGTTAACTTTAAAAAATGAAAGATGCATGATGCTAAATTAATAGTTAGAAAGTCTTAATCGAGCTAACGCTAAAACTTTAAGAAAAGTTTTGTATTTCGAGAAATGTTACACCATGATCTTCTCGCTAATATAACTTGACAATTTATTTAATTTCACATCACGTATAAAGTATAAATTAATAAAAAATGTATTTTCAATTATAGCATGAATGTCTAGTCTCCCATCTAATATTTTGTCACGACGTTATAGTGATAAAAGTCATGATTTTTTATTGTGGATCTAAACTAGTTGATAGTTAATTGAAGAACATCAAGATTATGTCAATTTAAGGAAAAAACTAAAAAAATAATCAATGTTGAAAGAAAAATAAAAAATAGCCACCCCAAATCTAAAAAAAGATAAATTTCGACATCAAAATTAAATGTAATTTTTAAAAAAAAATTATAATATATATGATATATATAAATATATTTGCAATATATTTTATATATACGATATATATTATATAAACAATTGACGATTGGAGCAGTTATCCATGGATTGGCTCTGAAATTTTTTTAGCCACGCGATAATTTTTAAAGGCATTCAGTGACTGCTTTTTTTATGTTTTTTTACACTTGTGGGTTATTTTTTATAATTTTTTTCAACATGACCTATTTATGATAATTACTTATAATTAATAGTAATGTTAATAGCTAGCCAACTTCTAAAAAAAATCATAAAAAATAGTCACAAGTATACCAAAATAAAAAATAGAACAAAAGAAAGCCCATTTGTCTAACCCAAATTTGAAATCATATGACAAACAAACAGGAAATTTGCTGCCTTTAAACATTCTAGTAAGTTGCTATAATTTTTTGGTCATTTTACAAATTTATTTATTTAATAATCAACTTTGTTAGACCATGATTACTATTCTCATTCCATCATTCTCTAAGATAATTTCTATTTATTGTTAAATACTAATAAAGTGATATATTATAAGCAATTAATATATTTATTATGTATTAAATAAATAGCTAAGAATAACTATGTATTATTTATAAGTAAAAATGTTTATATTTTCTTATCTAAACAAAATGAAACTGGTGAGATTAGTATTACTAAAAATTGGTCACACAAAAAATATATATGAGAGATATGAAAAAATCTGATTAATACTAAAAATTTTGATTAACACTTTCATTATATACATAAGATATATCATATGACAAAATAGGAATAATGTAATTATTTAGAAATAATTTAATTCTTTCTAAATATTTTATGCTACGATTATTTATACAAATTTTTCATTAAAAGGATATTTTTTAAAGATGGACAAATCCTTTGTCTTTAGGATAAGTAATTGTTATTTTTAGGAAAATATGTATTTACTAATAAAATAAATATATAAATACGGAGTAATTATCTCTTTTAACATAGACATGTTTTTTGTGTTTAAATCTATAATTTGTCACTAATGCATATTTCTTAAATATGGAGCAAGTTCTTATTTTTTTAGAAGAATTAGTAGTGATTTTTAGGTAAATATATCTGTACTAATAAAATAAATAATCAAGTGCATGTGAATTGGTTTTTCTGAAATTTATTACGTGTTAAATTATTTGAAAAAAAGAAATGATATGTCAATCCCATTTTTTAATTATACAGAAGAGTAATTGGGAAATATGCAAATTACAGATTTTTTTTATCATCAATCCTAATTCGTCATCAATTTTTTTTATTAATTCACTTATTAACTTACTTAATTTTTCAATGAGAAAATACAAAGAGTCGGTAAATGCATCATCTACTAAAATTGGTAAAGGTAAATGGTAAATGTAATGAATGCTATGAAAAAGATAAATGAATGAAATGATAACAACATTTCCGTTAGATATGTTTACTAACTGTTTATAATCGAAATCAGAAATGAGTTGTAGTTCTTTTTTTAATCTATTTACGAACTATGAGCAATTAGAATCAAACATGCAAAATTACCAGTTTAGCTCAAGATGAACTTTTTTACCTTTTGTGATTTGTTTTTTTTATATTTCTATGAACCTATTTATCTTATTACAAACTTATGTTTAATTTTAATTTATAAATAATTTAATTTAATTATTGAAAATAAATTTTGTAATTTAATTTTTTTAATTATGAAAATTTTGAACTTTAATTATATTTTCAGTAAATTATCATAATATAATATTACATTATCATGAAAAATAAAAATATATGTATCACATCGATACTTTAAAGATGTCACAATATATACTAAATGGATGGAGGGTATTATTGAGATAGAAGAAAGAGAATAGTAATGGAGTGATAAGGACAAGTGAGCCCCATATCAAAGAAAGTAAATGATAAAAATTATTACTACATAGGAGAGGGTAATAGTTTAACCCAAAAATCAATAATGAGATTACTGATTTGGATTGAGACCTACCATTCTTTTACCTTTATTGAATTTGATAAATAAAGTATTGAACAAAATTAGTAATCATACCCTTTCCTCCTTTTCCTTTTACTGATGGTAAACAAGCCCAATATTAACTAGTATGTTGATTCGAAAAAACGACTAATGTATTCATTATAATCAACACATCAGTTTATTGCTTTGTAATTAGTGGACTATTTTATAATTATAATATTTAAAATTTTAGTACTATAATTATTAATTAATATCATATTTAGACACTCGGCAAAAGTTTTTTCTTGGCAAAAGTTGGGTGTTGAGACTTCATGAATTGTGAAAAGTTTGTACCTAACTTTATATATTTATTATTAGATATAATGTATGTAATATTTTCTTAATTTATATCTACTAAAGAAAAGTTTTTATATTAATCTTATTAACATATAATTTATCATTTTATTTTTTTAAGATTAGCATCAAGTCTTTGAAGTGTAGTTCTCTGATTCATCTCAGAGGTATACAAGCCATCAGTTAGGAGTTTTCTGAGAGTGCACCAAGGATAAATAAAAAAATATAAATCATCGAGCCGATGATTAAGAGATAGCATAACTCCTAGTTCAAATCCATAACCTGGAGGAGCAAACCTCCAAGCCCACAATGATTATTTACGCTACACCTTGTGATTTAGCATATCATTTTCAAACTATAAAATAAATTGAAATTCAATGAGGGTATAGAAAGAGTTGGCTTTATTGGTGAAATTGGATGAGTAATTGGAGGGATATTATATAAAGAGATAAACGCATGTGTTTGGAAACGATGAAAGTAAAATGGTCAAGAGAATGGAAGAAATTAAATAAGTGTATATATAATAAACAATAAATAATTATCATGCAGGTACATAGGTTTAGAATAGAATGAAAGATAAAAAAAAATTCAATCAAATTTAATGTTAGCATATAAGAATCATATTAAATTTACTATTCACGTAAAGTACAAATTTTCAACCGAAATTAACATTAATTAACATCATAATAGATATTACAACATTTAGATTTTTTAATGAAAAAGAAAATATGTTTACGCATATGTATTGTATTGTCAAATTAACTTTTTTACATTTGGCCAAAGTAAATCATAACAAATAAGCCTTGTAAATTATTTTAGTTAAAAGGTAAATTTATATAACAACAAAAAACTACATTCTACAAGAGGCATGCCCTGGAAAATATGAGAAATACCTGTAACTGCAAATTAACAGGTCTAGAAGAACAGACTTACGACACTATATTCTATCACAAAGAGGATATACGTAAACAAATAGAACTAGTGTCACTAAATTTACCTCGTAAATTCTTCTTATTACTTTCTAGACATATACAACAAACAAAAGACGTCACTATTACAATTTTGACCTTAGATGATGGTTAAAATCCGTCATTATAACTCTATAATCATGGTTAACCGCCTGTCATCTATCGAGTTGTTATCTTTATTCTTTTCCAACAAAAACCGTTATAATAGGGTGCCTCGAAAAGTATTTAGATGACGGAAATTCTCCCGTCATCATAGGTGTCACCAAAAGAAATTAGATGAAAGAGAATCCCCATCATCAAAGGTGCTACCAAAAGCAATTAGATGACGGGGAATCCCTGTCATCTAATGTCCAAATTATTTTTAAAAAAACTGTTATGGAAAGGCAAAACCTTTCCACGACAGAATTTATATATATATATATATATTAAATTGCTTGGTCCATACATATTGATTATAAAAACAAATCATTTGAACTTGAGGAAAGTATCTACAATGTTATGAACACTATAATACAGATGTTGATAAGCTTAAAAAATTGATAGTAAAATACTTTGGAGTGAGATAGTAACAAACTAAGGAATATAAACTCAATTTGCACAACATAATAGCAGTAAGCTAGTCTACAAGTTCGAACATAGGGACATTGGATGTACCCGTCATTAGAAGATC
This sequence comes from Datisca glomerata, assembly GCA_003255025.1. NCBI lineage: Eukaryota > Viridiplantae > Streptophyta > Magnoliopsida > Cucurbitales > Datiscaceae > Datisca > Datisca glomerata. The sequence continues at coordinate 697,454 of QANY01013502.1, forward strand.
TAATATTATACAATATCAAAACACTCTCATCAGTATGCAAATGATTGGAACTTACTAAAAGTATAACTTATTAAAGGGGGATAAACCATAAACGACTCCAATTACCATGAAGAAAAAATCATAAGATTAGTCTAAACCTTAAGAGTTGCGAAAACATTCACATAATTATAAGAATATAAGATTGCAACAAAGTTACTAGTCCAAGCAATGCAAACCAACATTTTATGCATAGAAGGATGCTTTTCTATATATAGTTTATCACAATGGCATACTATTCACCAAACCTACATACTGATAGGAAAATATATTTGTTTGATGATCTTAAATATTTTTTCTTGTCTATATTCCTAAACTTTACCCCATTAACTTCTGATTATTATTAAATAAAATTACTAAATTAGATGAGCTAATTATCTTGACAAGGATACAATTCAGCTAACTGGAAGCATTAATAAAATCATCAGTAATCACAGATAAATAGAGTATGAGTATGCATCTAGAGGGGCTCGAAATGGTATTTCTCTTCCTCCAAAGTGAGTTGTCTTGACTCCTTTTCACCACCAAGACCCTCTCATGTTGGAAAGAATGTAAATAAGATAAAATTGATGTTTGCATAGACACCATTTAAGTAATTAAAACTATTTACTTAACCTTCTTGGAATCCACCCCGGTATAAGCTACTGCCTGTTGTAATCAACTACAATTTGGACAATGGCATCCCCTATCCAAATTCAAAGATGTGCAATTAATTTCCATGTCAACAAAGAGAATAGTGATAAATTTTGAAGAAAGGCCAGTCATCCATTGACAAAGGAACATACAAAATACTCATAAGATTGGTTAAAATGCTCTGGCTTTTATTAAAACTAGAACTGACTCACATAAAACTAACATGATGCTTCTAGATTTAAAGAGACAAGCAACTATAAATCAATTCAATCTATGTATCTCCATCTTACATTTTGTCATTGATTTCTCCAAGCATATTCATCAGCTTCTTGGCTAATTGCTACTTGCAATATTCTGGAGCAATAGTTAGTGCAGTTACATGACCATGCCAAGACTCACCTTGCCCTTCAACTTTACCCATGACTACAAGCAATTTAGAAAGCACATGTCTTTTCATATATATATTTTTGCAAGGCCTAATATTTAAATGAACTATCATATCAAATTCAAGGCCAACATGGTCAAATATATTACTTACTAATGTGGGGGAAACATACAGATATTGTGAAATGGATAGAGTTGTATGCCCCAGTGAGCTTCTTATATGGTCAGGGGTAAATAAACAAAACTTTTATACGAATGGTAGATGGATACAAGGTGCAAAATACAAGAAAAGAAAATGATCTCTTAAACAAAGAATGAAATCACCTTGTAGTTCTGGCTGTAGATAGTTCTTTCCTCGGTAGGAAAGTATTGCATTATTAGGCTTTATGTTAATCACGTGGATGAACACTGATCAGATTGATCCAAAATAAAAGTTTTTCAAAAGTAAATTTTCCCAGACGGAGATATGTCAAAGTTGTATGAATTTGAAAGTATCCAATAAGGCTTATAGAACTCAGAACAGAAACCCAAATTCAGAGACTCTAAATTCACAGCAGTTGGTGCAGATTTCAACGGAAAATCATGATCATCACATTTCTCCTCGTTAGATGAAATGAGTGGGTCGATTTCAAGATCTATCACCTAGAAAGAACCCTAACTCAAAATCTAAACCATAAATCTAAATAAGACTAAATCAGAACAAATAACACTAAATAAAGCTGAAAAAAAAAAACAAACTCACCATGAAAGAGAGCAAGAATCTCTCTGGAACGAACTTCATGCTCTCTCGAACTCCTCTCTCACTCTCAACCCACTCTCTTTCTTTCTCCCCCTCTCGATTTTTCCTCTGCATTGCTCTCTAGCTCGTCTCTGCACTGCTCTCTCACTTTCGATACTCCTTTCTCTCTATTACTCACTCGTCTTTGATTTGTTCTCTCTCTTAAATCTCAGTCTACGACGATGATTCTTGCTCTTTCTCATGGTGAGTTTGTTATTTTTTTTTCAGCTTTATTTAGTGTTATTTGTTCTGATTTAGTTTTACTGAGATTTATGGTTTAGATTTTGAGTTAGGGTTTCGAGTTTTCTAATTTATTTAGGGTTTAGATTTAGATTTAGGGTTTTTTCTAGGTGATAGATCTTGAAATCGACCCACTCATTTCATCTAATGAGGAGAAATGTGATGGCATGATTTTCTGTTGAGATCTGCACCGGCTGCTGTGAATTTAGAGTCTATGAATCTGGGTTCCTGTTCTGAGTTCTATAAGTCTTATTGGACACTTTCAAATTCATACAACTTTCACATATCTCCGTCTGGGAAAATTTACTTTCGAACAACTTTTGTTTTGGATCAGTGTTCATCCATTTTTTCAATATGATCAGTGTTCCTCCAGGGCGTAAAGCTATTGGGAATAGATGTTTTCTCAGAATTAAACGCAAGGAAGATGGATCTATAGAAAGATATAAGGCACGTTTGGTAGCTAAGTGTTATACTCAACAAGAATGAATAGACTACGAGGAAACTTTTTCACATGTAGTTAGGTTTGCCTCCATACGTCTAATTTTAGCTATTGTTGCCTAGATGGATTTGGAATTACACTAGCTGGACGTAAAAACTGCTTTCCTGAACGGGGAACTAGATGAAGAAATTTACATACAACAACCTGTGAATTTTGTTGCAAAAGGCCAGGAGCGTAAAGTATGCAAGCTCTTAAGATCAATATATGGCCTCAAAGAATCATCTAGACAATGGTATCTTAGGTTTCATAGAGCCATAACCTCTTATGGTTTTATGATGATCGATGAAGACTATTGTGTTTACGTCAAACATACTGAGAGTAATTTTGTAATTCTATCATTGTATGTAGATGATATCCTTTTGGCTGGGAATGATAAAAGATTTGTTGATACCATTAAATAATGGTTGTCTTCTCATTTTGAAATGAAGGATATCGGTGAAGCAATATTTATACTAGGTGTGAAGTAATATCGAGATCATTCAAAAAGACTTCTTGCTCTATCACAAGAATCATATATCAAGAAAATACTTAAACGATTCAATATACGAGATTGCAAAATCATCGACACTCCAATAGCAAAGAGTGAAATCCTTAGTCAGGAAATGTGTCCTAAGACTCCAAAAGAAAAAGAGAGCATGGCCAGAGTCCCATATTCGAATTCCATTAGAAGTTTGATGTACGCTATGTTGTGTACACATCTTGATATTTGTTATGCCATTGGTTTAGTCAGCCGTTATCAGTCAAATCCTGGACAAGCTCATTGGAAAGATGTTAAGAGGATTTTGAGATACCTTAAAGGTACTGCATACTTATGTTTATGGTATCGAGGAAACGATCTACATCTAGTGGGTTACTCAAATGCTGATTGGGGTGGTGACATTGACGAATGCAAATCAACGTCTCGATATGCTTTCTTGCTAAGCAATGGCGCCATATTTTGGAGTAGCAAGAAACAGACATGCATTGCGTTATCAACTATGAAAGCAAAATTTATAGCGTGTTTGGCTGCACTACAAGAGGAAATTTAGCTTAGAAGGTTTCTGCAACATTTACAAGTTGTTTCTAGTGCATCAAAATCAGTAAATTTATTTTGTGATAGTCAAGCACCCATCGCTTATACTAAAGATCCAACGTATCATGGGAAAATGAAGCATATAGACACTAAGTATAATTTTGTACGGGATATTATAGCGTATAAGGAAATAGTGATACAACATGTCTATACACATCGAATGATGGTTGATCCTTTAACAAAGCCAATCCCTAGATATATTTTTCTCAGCCATGTCAAATCCCTAGGTTTGTACAGATTGTAATATGATGTATAATTTTTAGTACATTTTGTATCAATGTTATTAATTAGTGAACTTGATGTTGTCCATTATTTTATTTATTTGTAGCACGAAACACACATATCTAGTTTGGATAAAATGAAAATGTATGTCGCCAGGCATAGACTGACTTACTCATACAAGCGGTCACCTCAAGCGCGAAGAGCGAGTTGAGATGAGACATTGCATGCTTAAAATATTTGGGATATGTGAACAAAGCGTACTTTAATTGGGTTGTCGCCTTGACAAGAGATCAAGATGAGGTCTAAATATTAATTCATGGATCGACACGATTCCCACGATCATATATCGTGGTTGGTGGACGGGATGTGAGATATCGAGGTAGGCGCGAGGAATATTTTGGTATCTGTGACTGAGCTAAGATTCTTATAGTGGCTCAATATAAATTATAATAGACATACACTATTTCTATGAAGAGAAAACCACTATAGCATATGTTCATACCACATGTGTCTTTTGTGACAAGATAAGGAAAATGTGAGATAAAATCTCTGCTTTCACATTGTTTAAGTCCTTTAAGGTACTTTGAATCCTCATTTTTGCATCCTTTGTGATTTTCGACTATATAGTGAAGTGATAAATAAATGTTGCTAGTTTAGCATGTTACCTACAGTTATGATAATTCGACCTAATGGAACATGTCTAGGAAAACAAATTATTTGAAGCTAAGCTATATATGTAGGGAAGGAAGACATTTTTTTGTCTACATCTAAAATGTCTTCACGGGTCGATCAATTATCTCGCCTCGTAGTGGCTAGTACGTGATTGTGAATACATGTTTTGATTAAGTCAAGCATTGCTGTTTGAGGGATTAGAGATGTTTGAACTAATGTAACAAATACGTCTGGGGCATAGCGAGACGTGTACATAGTCTTCAGTTTTGGGGTTGCTATGTTATCTCTAACAGATTCATAGCAACTAGTTCTTATATGTGCTCGCGGGTCACACGATCCATTTGCCCATATGAATTTATTAGTATGTGAATATTTAATCGTTTGTAATTAAATTTTTTCTATCCCATCTTGTGCGGGTGGGAGATGTTGGAAAACTCAGATCCGGGCGCCCATGATGGGTTGACCCGACCTAGTTTTGAAAATGGATGATTGGTAGTTTTTCATGTGAAAAACTACCAATGATGGTTAATATAAATAACCACCATTAACTTCAATGGAAGTTGAAAAACTTCATTTTTTATTTATAAAAGAAGAAATTCGAACCTGTTGAGATTCATTGGAGAAAATCATGCCTCCAACACTAAAATCAAGTTTTCACATACAAAATCAAGGGCTCTAGGGTTGTGGAATAAGTAGAGAGTTCGTTTTCGTGATGTCCTACAAAATCCGACACGTACTTTGTCATTACGATCTATTACGTTGCGTAATCAAATAAGTATTCTTGACTCGATTATTTTCAACACCTCAAAACAACATTAACTTTCCTTCATAGCTTTTGTTGTCAGGATACAAATACTAGAACAATAATCTTGGATAGCCGATATAAAAGATTTAACGAGCTGTAAGCGACCAACAAAGGACAAATATCTATGATCCCACTGTTTAGTTTTATAGATGAGCTTTTCAACGAGAATGGAGCACTCCACTCTTCCCAACTTGGAAGAGATAAGAGAAACTCCAAGATATTTAACTGGCACTTCTATAGATGAACACCTGTGAGCCTTAGGATCTAATTCTGAACACTATCCTCCACATCAAAGGAGAAAACATGACTCTTTGGTCCATTCGGTTTCAGCCCAGAAATAACTTGGAATAGAGACAGACCATCCTGAAAAATCCTGACTCACGACAACTTGCATGTCACAAAAATAAAGATGTCATACGCAAAACAAATATTCACAATCTCATTTCGCCTGCATCTCCAATGGTACTTAAAATATGGAAGAGTGGCTTCGATTCTAAAGATTCCAATAGGAACCTCCATCGCCAAAATAAACAAAGAAGGAGAAATAAGATCTCCTTGTTGGAGGCATTTTCTACCTTGAAAAACCTGTGCAAACTACCAGTAATATTAATAGAATAGGACGGAGAGGTAATACACTCCATAATCCAGTCCACAAAAATAGAAGGCATGCCGACCACCTGAAGAATTTTCCGTAGAAAATATCAATTAACACTATCATAAGCCTTCATTACCCACTTTAAGAGCACATATGGTCGAATTCACATCTCTCTGATAACCTTTCATAGGCTTCTGGGTGAGCATAATCTTTTCCGCTATAGTGTGACCAGGGACAAAAGCAGGTAAGACCACTTTCAACATTTCCGCAATAAGATTGGTAATGCACTTGTACACCAGATTACAACAAGAGGTTGGTCTAAACGTAGTAATGCTAGAAGGATTGGCCACTTTCGGGGTAAGCGACATGACAATAGAATTAACATGCTTTAAAATAACAAAAACAACCTGACACACATCCTTGCCCACGATACTCTAGGATTTCTTGAAAACACAAGCATAAAAGCCATCCGACCCTAGAGCTTTGCAATCCTTAAAAGAAAAAAAAGTATCTTTAATCTCATCCTCACTGAACGGTTGAATGAAAAATTCTTTTTGAGACTCACAGACCCTCCTCGGAAGGAGAGCAGAAAAGATATTCCAGTCGACATCAAGAACAAGGTCTTGGGAGCCAAGTAAACCCGTATAGTAATTGACGATATGAGTCTGAATGTCCAGCAGATCTATCATAATGTCACCCCATATATTTACTATATATCTAATTGATTAATTCTTAAAATATTCAATGTTACGTGACAAAATATAGTTTAGCAATAATGGCCCGTAATGTGAGTTAAGGAACAATAACAATAGTGTAATTTGTAATGAGAGACTCTTTTTTGGATTTTCGGTTAACCAGTCTCGAAGTAATGGTACACCAGATGTGCCTCTCTTTCGGTTCTCTAGTACTGGGGAACGTTCTTGGAATCTTCTCTCAATGTCCTAATTCCGACACACGGACACAAAAAGCTTTGTGTCAACAAGAGACGTAGCTCCTCTATGGTTCCTATGAATGGTGGACGACAATTGCAGATCTAAATCGTCATTTTTGCTTTTATGTTCCAGATCTACTCAAGCGATTTTTTTTTAACAAAAATTAATTTTTACTTTTTTCATTTAAACCCAATCCGATCAAATGTTTCAGATTTTAAAAGAGTAATCTACCATTCTCGAAAGAAACGACACTGTTCTGTGTCAACAAAGATCATCAATGACCAGAACTTTATAGCCTAATGGTGAGGTTTAATACTCTCCCTCCTCCCAAGGTTCAACCCATAAGACTAAAAACACCCTAAGAACCACTCCCCCTACCTCCCGGCCAAAAGGAAAAAAAAACATAGATCATCATTAATTACCTATTGGATTTCAACAGATAATTACGGTTGGCATTTAATTAAGATAAGAAAAGTCTATTCTTGATTAATGGTGAATTTGACGAAGACGGTGCCATAGAAATTATGCTGAACAGCTTGCATATGAAGCACTTGTCAACATCCTTCAATTCTCATGCATATCAGAGGATTTTTTTTTTGTTTTTTGTTCATGATTAAATCATAATGGTTACATTCATATACTAAAATCATCTAATCGTGAATTTAATATGATTTTGAAAATAGAGTGCAGATGTGAAGTTCAATCAATTTATGTTATTTGTCTTTTTCAATGAATTAAATCAGCTCAATTTATTCATTGAAAATTAAGAATTAAAAATACCCACACCAGAAGTGTAAAAATTAACTTCATTTAGTAGCCATATTATATTATTTTTGTCATAACGTGCCTGATTTTCACTAACACAGTCAAGGAGGAAAGAAATTTCAACATGTAAGTAGAGGCCTAAAATGCTAAACCTACTTTCACCCATTTGAAAAGAAATACTTAATTTTTAGAACTTATGGTACAATGATGAAAGCATAATCTTCATGTGGATTTTATGCAAAGAGAAAACTTGAAAATGGGTGTGGCATTTAATTGATATTTACTTAATTAGAACCTACGTCACTAAAATTAAAACTCTATCTGCATCACTATATATATAAATTAAATATATCAATGCGAAAGAATTAACATAGCAATAACTATATAACATCTTTAATGATGGTGGGACCACCTAATATCTTCAAGATATGGCCGAAAAACAAGAATTGGACGAAAGATGTAGGTTTGAATTGTGCATGAGAAAATTTGTCAATCTCATGGAACGTAATGTAAACCATGAAAAAGAGGGTTTTGGATATCTATATAATATATTAGTATCTAATTATATTTCAATCAAATAATTGATCAAATTTTAGTTGAATAATGATGTGATAATCATTTATAGATTAGTTTTAAAATTATTTTAATGAGTCACAAACATCAAACCTATAAATGATTCTAACATCAGTTTGTCACTTAAAACTTGATCAATTTACTTATTCACCAAACTATTCAGTAAATATGTATAAAAATTTCAAAAACAAATACTTTTATCTTTTTATTTAAATATCTAAATTTTTTAATTTAATATACCATAAATATCTTTTATTATATATAATAAATATAAAATAGGAATTTTATATTAAAAATATTATTATTAACTAATCCAAACAAGAAATATTTATATCTTTAATATATTAAAAGTGAGATGAAAAAGAGAATCAATTTTAGATCATTTTGTTCATTCTTTATTTTACAATTTCAAAAATACCCTAAGTCTATTGATGGTACATCATTAATTGTTAATTTTTATTTTTTTCTTATTTCTTCAAATGATGTATCTCTTAAACAAACTTTTCATTTTTTTATTATTTTTCATTTAAAATTTTTAGATACATATTAGAAAAATTGAATCAGTCAATAAAAGAATAAAATATATTTTTAGTTCATTTATCACATAGAGATCAAAGAAATAATAAACTAAAAAAATATATCGAGGATGTTCTTCTAGTATAATTAACTTAATTAAAACTTGAGGAAGACTTATGAAAAGCATAAAACTTATAATTGTAGTTTTTCTAATTTTATCTACTAATAAATATATTTTATTCGAAAAAATTTTATGAACAAGTAACATATAAGAAACAAGTGAAATAATAAACTCCTACATATCACGTGCATTGCACGCATATTACGGTAGTAGATTTTTGGGAACTGTGCAACAAGAACTTTTATTTTCAAAAAAATTTCACGTTTAAAGAAATTATAGTTCTCAATTATATATATATACACACACGTGTGTGTATTCCAGAAGTCCATTATCAAAAAGTATAGTGGCGCGTGACCTTATTTTAATTTATGTGGCTATACATAAAAATATACACACGAACCACATGCAACATATGTAGGACATTGTTATTGCATTCATTTAACATATAAAAATGAGAATTATTTTTGAACTATTTTGTCCACTCATTGTTTTACAATTTTGAAATTACCTTTAAGTCTATTAATGTGCATCATTAATTATAATTTTCTTATTTCTTAGAATAATGTATCTCTTAAGAAATTTTTTTATTTTTTTATCGTTTCTAATTTGAAATTTATTTTTAGACATGAGAATATATTAAATTATTTCTTCGTTAAGATATATATTAAAAAAATTCTATCAATAATCATTAAAAGAATAAAACATATTTTAGCTGATAGAGATAAAAGAAATAATATACTAAAAGAATCCAACTGAAATATATATAGAAGATGTTCTTCTAGCATAACTAAATTAACTAAAAATATTTTGGTAAGTAAGACTTATGAAAAGCATAAAATTTATAATTATAGTTTTTTTTTAATTTTCTTTATTAATATATGTATCTTATTCAAAGTTTTTTATTTACAAAAATAAATAATGTATGAGAAATAATCAAAATAATAAATGTACATATCACGTGCACCGTATATATATTTAACTAGTCTCTTTAAATGAAACAAATAGAAAACACTTGTCTCTCCAGGAAAAGATAAAGCAATTAAAAAAATCTCTAAAAAGCCAAAACTTTCCAAAACTAAAAAACAGTTCAAATCGTTCATAGTTTCTCTCTACTCCTCACGATCCACTCATGTCACAAAATTTTATTAGTAATAAGGACTATAATGTGAGCCTCACTCTTTTATATATTGAATCATGTGTGATTCGATGTGATGTGACATATTTTTATCATAAAAATAATATGTGTCATTTATTAAGAGGGACGGTCACGTTGAGGGACGAGCCAATAATTTCTACCATGTCACAGACCTCTCATTCACGAGATCTCAGGCGAGGACGAGTTGTTGGCTACTCGACATCTCATACTGGATAGACAATTCCCTGACAAATGATTTCTCTCCATCGCAGACCATTGTATCGGGACATTTTCAGGCGGTTGTTAGTAACCAGTGGCTTAGCTCTCATATCCCCGATTTTAACAAGGTTTCCTGATTTATCAGTCGACATAAAGAACTATGCCGTCTCAAGGCAAATCCTTAATTTGAATCTGTTTTAACCTATAAAATAATCCAATAAAAAACATATAAATACATCTTCATGAACAAATAACATCTTTAAGCGCATATTTACATGAGTGAGTTTTTTGGGTTCTGATTTAAAAATACAGCTTTTAAATGGAAAATAATATATTTTACATACATGTATACGTTATTAAAGTATTTTAGTGTTATAGTTTACACTCCAAATTTTAGGTTGTAAACTCTGGAATCTAAGAAACAAAAAATTATTAATGCAGGTTTATTATCAATGAAGAAATAGAAACTGATATAAGTGTCTTCAAATGCACCTGGTAGTCTGAAAAAGGGGCACCAATTAAATCTCAGTAAATATTTTGTATATGTGTGTAATATTAGTTCGATACTATGTAAATTTAATTTTTCTGTTATAAATTTGTTCTATTATTTGTAAACTGAATCTATTCTCTATAAGTATTTATATATGAACATTTCTTTCTTTCTCAAAGGATGTGAATCTCTATAAATTGGTTCTATTTGCTTGTAAATGATTAATTATATGTTAAAATGACTTGATTACAATATGAATGTGTATAAACAATAATTGTACTTTGTTAATTATGTATTAACATGAATATAATGTCTTTGTGTTACCTATACAAATTCTTGGTGTCAATGAGATACCTTATTAAATTACGTAAATTTTATCTTTGAGTCAATATTAAAAATGAACAGAAAATAAAAAATCTATGATTTATAAAAAAAGATAAAAGATATATTGAATTAAGTTACCTTAAATATATAGAAAACAACTTTAGATAACCATTTGTTAGTTATAGAGATATGGAGTTCCCTAAATCATAAGATATTTATCACCCATTTTAAAATTAGACTTAAAAAATTGCCGGTTACACTTCCCTTAAAATCAAGGATATGTACATAACAACCACCCAAAAAATTGAGATGCAAACTAAAAAAAACTATTCATGATGAAACAAACAAATCTTATAACCACAAAGTGTTAGCTCAGTTACAATGTTCTAGGGATTTAGAGATTTGCTCTCTTCTAGATATCGAGCTCGAATATCTGATGAATGACACTTTCTTCTGACTATCAGCCTGAAAGATTTAATTACCTTATGATTTATTTGAGGTTCATTTGCTGAAATCTCTTGACCAAGGGTATGTGTACATTCTGGATAGTCGGAGTTACAAAGGCTTTTAATACCTAGTGCTATTCTAAAGAAAAATAATCATCAATTTCAAGTAGGAGTTAATTAGTCCAATAAAACTTATATAAACAAAAAAAAACAAGATACAAATTGATACAAAACTAAATAATTACAAACTTGAAAAAATATCTATAAGGTGATCTAGAAATTATTAGATGCAGTTTATCGAAAACAAGTTTGGTGGATTGCTGATCAGCAAGTTAAGTACTTTTTTTTAGAAAAATCTTTAAACTAAATCCAATAAGCAAAAACTATATACAGTGAAGCAAAAACATTGGCAAGTTGACACAGTGGTACGTTAAACTATTTTTATGGACATGTTTTAAAGTCTTGAGTTTAAGTCACAATATTTCATTGAAAAATATCATGTTATTGTTGAAGGATTCATTCAACTTATAATTAAATTCTATCTGAATCACTCGATAAAGAATTTATCCCCACTAAGCTAAAATAATTTTAAAATCTGTCACTGATTAATTATATCATACTATATATAAAAACATGCATATTGAGGAAAATATTTTTGGACAAACTTGTTCTCATTATCTCTTAAAATTAGCAAATATCTTTCAATTTAAAATCAAATGTCACTATAGAGTATTGAAGTTATTTAATTAAATAATTAATTCACTCTTTAAGTTACACACTTAATGATTATTTATAAATTATATTTATAATAGTTATTATGATTTATTATAATAATATAATTTACGGTCTGATTTGACATATATTAGATGATATTAACAATATATTTTAAACAACTTTAATATAAATTACATTTATAATAGTTATTATGATATGTTGTAACAATATAATTTATAGTTTGATTTGACATGTATTATATGGTATTAATAATATATTTTAAACGACTTTGATATAAGAAAAATATAATTGATAGTTAAAATATGAATAACATATTAACATCTTAATTTGTATATGTGACAAAATTATAAATGGACATGATGAGATTCTTGCATTTAATTCTAATTAAGAGAGAAAATATTTTATTACTAAGCATAATAATGCTTTTTACAAAAAATATTGTGACACATATATCATCAAGTTATTATACTTTATATTTTCACTAACAAACACGATTATCAACAAACTCATGATATTTGAGAAAAATGGTTTAAAGATTAATTATTATTAAGTGGAATGAATTTTATATTTTTAGAAACCTTTAAAATCGACTACAATCTTAAATTTTAACATTGTGAAACTAAATAAATAATATGATTCCTCTCCGATCACGTTTCGACAAACGATGACAGCTTTGACCGAGTTCTCTATAGAATGACAAGTGTCCTGTTCCACTATGTAGTCTCTCATGTTTATCCCAGACGATAGAGAGCTACGTGAAATATGGATTGACCATTAATATCATTTTTAATAACAAAGATTTGTTTAAGAAAAAAGAGTGTCTCAAAGAAATATTTTTGCAATTTGTAAATCCTAATCTGGATCATAAAAAATACATTTAATGTTACAAACTCGTACTATCAAAGTATATAATATTTATTTTAATTTTATAAATGATCACGTCACATATCTTCTAATTTTACATCAATAAATATATAATACGGTTAAAAAGAGTTCACCAATAAATTAATTAGAAAATGATAACTTATCTACTCTAATTTTTTTAGGTCAATTTCTAACTTACTATTATGAAAATGACATGTATATGCCATATTTATATATTCAGAGGCAGAGAGTCGGCTTTTCTCTTCATCTTAATTAATTGCAGAAGCAGCAAAGAATATAACATTGTTGGATTTATATATATTCTAATTGTCATTTTCAGCCAATTCATATTGATTACTTAAGTAGAAATCCTCTCTTTTCGGTACTTAAACAATAATTGAATGCCATGATTCTCGAATTATAATCTGATAAGTAAAGATATTCGATTATTTGAGACTTGCTACAAAACGTGTCGTGTTTAAATTTTTGTTGAATTCCACTTAATTTACTGCAAATTGATTTGGGATTCGATGATTTTGTGAGCACTTTGTTTTTGTTAGCACAACTGAAACAAATATCTATGCGGATGGTTTGCATACAAACCTAACAAGGAGCTAAGTATTGTCTAATGTGAGAGTTTTCTGCCGTTTGCACGCAGCCAACGACTGCAGAGAGAATCCTTATTCAATCTCATATCACATATTTCACATGTGTTGTGCATCCAACCACACCTATGTTAAGGTTAAAACTCAGGTTTACGGTACAAGACACAGATCAAAATACATTTAGCTCTAACAAGCAGCTATATAAGGACTTGAACTTATGTTAGTTAGGGATAGATTACACATAAAGAAGTCTCACCCACTGAATCAGCTGTTGTTGTGTGATATTGAAGCACTTTCTCTCTGGAACTGAAGCAGTATTCTCATGTTCATCTCTGCAAACAATACAGCTCTCCACCACAAACTCATTTGTGACCATGCATGTAATAGCAGTAAATGAAGTGAGAGAATTAGAGAGTTTCTTTTGATACAAGGAGGGGAGGGGGTATTAAATACTCCCTTCAATAACCAAGTTGAAGAAGAGTTACTCACTCTTTATGTCTTTAAAGAATTCAATTTTCCATTTGGTAATTGAACTGATCATGAGAGGCCTATGGTTCCTCACATGTCGTTACAGTGAGAAGGGTGATTTGCTAACTTTCTCCGACCTGTGAAACAAAAGTGGCTTTTGAATACCCAATTTGACACGTATAGTCAAATTTAAATATTCGTATTTAACAAGTATAAGATCGAGTCACATTATTTTAAATATCAATAGAATTTATAATTGTGATAAAACCTCCACCTAGTTTGTGAAATTTCAATTGGAGAACGAAATTCGTGGCTGCCCAATTCCATCGTTCAGCCCTACTTAATTATTTGCTTGATTACATTGAATATTATTAACTTTTTAGAGTAATCAAGCAATACTTTTTCCCTTGCAGTGTTTGGTTTACTATAACAATTACTTAACTTTTATATTCTAATAACATCACAAAGAAGAGCGTATTTACCATTTATACTATACTATATATTGCATTATTTTCTAAAATTTTCGTGTTTGAAATTCCATCTCATGCTAAAAGCCATTAGATATCCTCAGTGACTATGCAACGTACATTTTTCCACTCACAAATGAGTATAACTAGGCAGTGTGTATTATTATCTTTTAAGTCAGAAAATTTGAACTCAATCAAGATTTCTCATTTATTAGTGATGAATTAGACCCAACAGATTAATTAGTTGAGATAGCTAACGCCTTAATTGTTGAGAATTTCCAAACTTGGTCATTGTCTAAAATCATCACTTCATTGAAAGATAACGCCAAACCCAAGGCATCAAAATATTGCAAACAGATTGAAGCTAAATAAAATTAAAAAAATATATATATTGCAAATATATAACATAATAATGTTGGATTTACAGTCTCCGGTTGAGTTGAAAATTTAATCAGTTTAACCCGTAGAAAAAAATAGAACTAACCCAAAAAAGTAGTCCTAAAATCCCTGACAAATTAAAACCCTTTCATAGAAAATGCTCATTTTCATCCAACGTAATATCACTAAGATACTCTTTCGCATTAGTAGCAGCCTCATCAAATAGCCATTCTTCAAGCAGTGAAAGTGGCAATTGGGCACTGATTTCTGCCTTACTTTCTCCGTGGAAAACACTAGCTTCTGGTGACATAGACTGCGTCAACTCAGAGTTCGACGATTCAAATGACTCAAAACCAAATAATGACTCAAACGCCTCAGATAAATCAACCCCATTACAGTTTACCCCATCTGGGTTCTTCAAATCACACCCATCACCCATGTTTTTAATAAAATTTTGAGTCGTTGATGGGTTTTTTTGGACTAACTTTGGAGGGGTTTTCCCCCAATCTTTTAACAACCGAGCTATGTTCTCAGTGCTTGAGGCATAAGTTGAGCCCATTTGGGGTGCTGGTTTGGTACAAGAGATTGAGCCATTAGAGGCTGATTTCTGTGGGGTCAGTGCTTCACATAATGCCTGTTTGGCAGTTTGGATATCGGTTTGTAGTCTTCTTTCCCATTGGCCTCTGGGCATTGGCTGTGATGCTGAAACTACATCCCCTGAATGACCTGCTTGTAGCTTCTTCAGTTTCTTCTTCAAGTGAGTGTTCCAGTAGTTTTTTATGTCATTATCTGTTCTCTGCGGAAGGTATGAAGCTATTGCTGCCCATCTGCACCATATTTATGGCGCCATAAATTTAGTTAGATCTAACACTAAACCCCACCTCGGTACAAAAAAGTTAATATTTTCAATGCCACTTAACACTGCTCAAATATGACTTTTATTACTTAAAAAAATTTGGAATCTTGTTTTGGAAGAGAAAGAGAACTGTACCTATTACCCAAAAGAGCTTGGAGGTGGATAATCATTTTCTCCTCTTGATCTGTAAAGTTACCGCGCCTTATACCAGGTCTGAGGTAATTTGTCCATCTAAGCCTGCAACTCTTACTACATCTGAGCAAACCTGAGTACAAAAATGAGAAAAAAATATTATTTTTTTAAATGACCCATTTCCAAATCCAAGCAAAAATAACATTCAAAGCATCAGAAAATGCAAATAATCCATACCCATAAAAGAAAAAATAATAAGGTTAAAAAGGGAAAAAAAACCTGTATTTGTAGGAACAGCCCTCCAATTGCCAGGACCATGTTCTTGAATATATGAGACTAAGATGATATCTTCTTCAGGAGTCCATGGTCCTTTCTTTACCCCTTCTTTATCACAACAAGGAGGTCTTCCCATTTCTCTCTTTCCTTCTTCTGTCTTCTAAATTTCTCAAATTTTCAGCAAATTGGGTCTCTCTCTCTCTCTCTCTCTCTCTCTCTCTCTCTCAATTGCTTACTATTTTACTTCCTTTCTTCTCTCAAAGTATTAAAAACAGTTACAAAGGTCCAAGAGCAAAGTTTGGGTTTTGGTCTGTATAAATAGAAAAGAAGAGTCTTAAGGGAAAGACGCTGACCTAAAAAAAGAATAAGAGGATAGAAAAAGAGTCAAAGGGGGTGGTGGGGTTGTGATTAGGATACTCTGCACTCCTCTTCAAAATGACCAGTACCCGTTCTACATATTTGGACCATCAGATCTGATCCTGATAGTCCATCTCTCTAGCGTCCATGCAAAAACAAAAAAAAATATTGTGATAAAAATAATAATTTGTGAGATGCATGAAGTGTAATCATACATTATATTATACAATGAACGGTTAGATTTTCTTAACTGATAGTTATGTTGTTGTTCTGAACCACAGAGAATTGGGGTCCGTGGGGTAGGGGTGACAGCAAGAGTATTAACTACAAAGCGGAAGGGGTGTAGTAGAGAAAGTCAGCTCTGGCAATTCCTCCTCTGTTCTTCTGCCTCTCAAAACCGCGTGGCATTAAATGTTGCTGCACCTGCACCGGGAAAAGGCACTTTTATTAATTATTGTTCATTATTATTTGATTTGTGTTTCAAATTTTCAATTTGCCTAAGTCTTTAGATCCAATTCGTTATGAATAATGTGTTATATTTATTGGCTGACTCTATGAAGAAGAAAGGAGTCTAGCTAGCTGCTTAATTCCTGTTTGGTTCCCAAGAATTATGCTCCCTATTTTTAATCATTAATAACAAAATTGATTAAGCATACTATTAGATTTATCTTCATTCATTAGGTCAATTGGCCAAGTGATCACAAAAAGAAATTTGCACTTATTAGAATTATTCTTCAGTACTTTGCTACTCTAATTAAACTGAAATGTCAAAAACTTAATATTCTTACGTATTATTTGATGATGAGTGTATGATTTAATTTGAAATCAAAAGTGAAGTGAGCTACGTGGAATGCAAATAATCTCTTTATAAAAACTTCACATGTGCAAAGATGCTTACACAATGAGATCATGGTGTCCCAAGATACAACATTTCTAAGCAAAATTAATTTATCACTCTACTAAACCTTGCGATTGATTATTTGAACTTAACTCCCTCGTGTTTTGAAGAACATAAAAGAAATTGAATCTCTTTACAGTAAGGTTGCCTACTCTAATTTCAATCCATGATAACCGTCAAATCTCTTATTGTTATAAATGTAAATTCGAGATCACACCTAATAATATATAACAATAAACACCCAAGGTTAATTATCATAATTAAGTGGATTTTCATTTTTTCTATCATTTTTATAATTGAAAAATCATTGAGAGGGGTGGAGGAAATTAGGTCTGCTAACTTTTTTAGGCTTGGTCCATTATTTACCATCATTGAGTAATTTAAACTAAAAATAAAGGTAAAGAAGAAAGGTTAGGGAGTGAAATTTTGTTGGCTTCCACACTAAATGGAGCTGATTAATTATTTTCTCTACCTATATTATTATATGTGTATATTAGCTTTAATATAAAGATAAATAAACATTAATTATATTAAAGATTTTTAATGGCACGAGTAATATCGGACTTATAAAATTTTGTCTCAATCACTGCCACCTACATATGGATAGTTAGGTGGCAGTGATTCCACTCACTCAATAGATAGATTTCAATTTCAGTGACATTATACTGCGAGATTTATCGCGATGTAATTAATCAGAGGGAGATTCTCATTACTCTTCACAAAAAACGGGCTAAATATAAATTTGAAGGGAAGTCAATGGAAGAAAACAAAGGAAATGGATAGAAAAATAACGTAACGTCTCCACGAAACGAGTCACCCATGCAGAACTACTTACCTCAGTAATACTTAGACGTTATTTAACGGTCCACTTTTTGCACTCCACGCAGGCCATGTTCTGTCTATGTTTCAAGAGAGGAGAAGACAAGTCATTTGGATTTGCTAGCGGCATAACGTCGTCGTTTATAAAACATTATACAAACTTAACGTCGTCCTTTCAGTCATTCTTTTCCCAGAAGTCCTTTCAGTCATTGAAGTTCTCATAAGATGGATACAACTAATAGTTGATGCTAAGAAACCAAATACTTTACTTCTCTCAAGTCATTTAAACACCAATAGTGTACTTGTCTCTATCAGTGTAGCTACTACTACTAAGTCTTTGGTCGGTCCGACGACAGTGAATCTCAGTTAGAAAATCCGGTTTTTCTGGCCGATAACCAAAGATGATGTGATCTACTTATAAAATTTCTGAAAATTATTGTCATAAAACAAAATGGTACTAATCTATTCCTAACCACACACGAGGAGGATGGAGTCCCAAAAATAGAAAGAGACTTGTTTTTTAAATGAAAATATAGAACTAGAAAGCAACATTTACCCAAACAATTAAACAAATTGGACCCATTTGTGTCCCGGAGAAAACGCATACAAAGTAAGTAGAAACAAAGGGAGGCCCAGAGGGATATTTGATATACAATCTTTTCTTGTGGCGGAGGCCATGTGATTTGTTTCTACTCCATGTGTTGTTAGTAATTGTAGTAAACCTACCACAATTGTGTCTTCTCGTTGTTTATTGTTAATATTATTATCAGTATTTCAACCCCAATTAATTTCAAAAGGTATCACTTTAATGCGACCCCATGAGAACTTTGCTGGCATTCATAATTATTTGCAGAATTTTCACAATGTCATATTAAATATAATGCTTTTTTCTCACGATATACAAATTGTATACACCCTGATAGACATACTATGTACATACCGGTTGCCATGAAGAGTTTTAAGAGAAGAAGAAATGATTGACAGAGTTACAGAGAAAGAGAGGAGAAGAGAAAGAGAATAAAGAAGAAGAAGAAGGAAAGAAGCAAATCAATCTATTCACTGAATAATCCGAGGGAAACAAAATATATCTTGAGTAAACAACAGTCCAACGGCTTAGTTAAAGGGAAAAGATACAATACAACAAATATGTGTTTTTATAGCACACCACAATTGCCTTTTATGTCAAAACGCTAAGAGAGCCAATTTCTGGGGAATAGGCGCGCGAGAACAAAAGAACCAACCGGCCTAAAATTAGACCTATCCCTCTCTCTTCACATTCACTACCCTCTCTCTTTCCTTTGTCTTCTTTAACGTCTTCTCTCGACAATGAAGCCTCTTCAGCGCCCTTTCTCTTTACTTCGTCTTCTCTATGCAACGAAGCCTTCTTCAGCGCCCTTTCTCTTCAGTTCAGCGCCCTTTGTCTTCTCTCTGCAACGAACCCACAACCTAGCTAGGGCTTTACCTTCGTCGAAGAAGAGAGAGAGCAGAGCATGTCCATTAGCTTCTCTCTCTCTATTAGCTTCCATCTCTCTCTCTCTATTCAAGAATAGAGAACGAGCAAGGGTTAACTTCTATCTATCTCTCTCTCTTCTGATTCTTTGGATTTCTGTGAACAAAACGAGCAAGGGTTAGCTTCTATCTCTCTCTCTTCTGATTCTTTGATTTTCATTGCAGAAATTAAAATTGAATATTACAGATCCTCGACCCTGGCCTCAGCCACGAAAGCCATGGTTTTGATTTTCAGGTTTGATGTTTTTTCTGAATCTTTCATTTTGTCTCTTGAATCACTGTTTCGTTGTTTAAAAAAACCTGTAACAATGTTTTCAGTCATGATGTAGCTCTATCTACTTTCATGGAATAGGTTTTGTAGAATGTCTCTATTTGAGCTCTCTCTGTGGCTTCCTCTCAAAGGTTGATTCCCCAACTTCTCTTCGTTTTGGGAATCCCTAATTCTTTGCTATGCTTTAAATTTCCTGTGATGAGCTTTTCAAATTAAGTTATTTTTGTTGAGATTTGTTATGAAATGAAACAGAAAAGGAAAAAAAGGAACAGATGGGCTTTTGGGTTTAGATTGATCGAAGGGATTTCAATGATGGAGGATGAGAAATCACTTCAGCTTTGCTTATTTTCAAGCTCCTCCTGTCATCCTTCCATATCGTAATGGAGCCTCTTTCTAATCATTTAGTTTGTCATTTTACATATGCCCTTGGTTTTCCGTAGACTTTTATGTTTTGTTTTATTTTGCTTCAGCAGTAGAGAATTATGTAAATGAAGAAAGACTCATATGTTTAACGAGACAGAATTTCCAATGTGTACATTCTGAGTATGGGTGTAGGTAGGGATACAAAAATCTATATTTTGTTCTTGCTTAGTAAACCGGGAATAGTGAGTAGCTATTCAGACTCTACAAAATTTGGACATATATATAATTTGTACTCTGCCCTCGGTTAACATAGTGTATACGCCATGTTAGCACACAATATGATGTTCAACTTGTTTTGTAGTTGTCGCTTGAGAAATTGATTAACATTGAAATAATGCACGCTACTAACTTAGCTGACGAATTGTTTGATGCTGCTGTCTTGTTCAAAACTTGATTACTTTTCCATTTCTTTTTGTTTCTTTGTTAATGTAAAATACCTAATTTTGTTGCTTATTTTTCTTAAATTCCACTTTGTTGCTCATATTTAATGAGGAAGACATATGTCTGGCATGTCTATTTGTTTCATATCATTGTTTCTTTAGCTTCTGCCCAAAAATGTGAGATAAGGTAAAACAGATTACTATATTTAATTCCAAGATGAAGAGAAATAGGTAAAAAGATAACCATTAAACATAAATCTTGAATATTTCTCTGTATTTACTTGGTGCACAGTATTGATTTTTTCTTCCAAAAGATTGGTGTAGAATTATAATTTGTTTTCTTTACGGGGATACTCTCCAGTACCCTAGGATTTATACTATCCTTCAACAATTTTAAGTTGCTTGAACCATTTTTAAGTGATAAATGCATTAACTGTGTAAATTTATAAGCTTTCAATTTCTTTATAGTTTGTCCCATTAACTCTATGGACTTAGATACTGGTGGCATGGCTTCATCATCATCTTTGTGTAATACAAGTGATATAGCTGAGACATGCAACACATGCTCCAAGAGGTAGAGGTATTCATCTGCAGAAAATTATTTTTTTACTCCTTAAAATGCTTTATTTCTTAGTATGTTAAAAAATGAGAGAAACATTTTCAATATATATAATAACTATTTAAAATTGCTGCAATTGCTCCATCTCTTTATGTCTCTCTCACATACATGTGTGTGTACACACACTCAGCCAGTGGAAGGCTCATACATATATGAATGCAGAGCACGCTTGTTGACCTTTCAGAAATCTTTTTTTCATAAGAAAATGAGGGGAAACTACAAAAGGCTCTGGCCATCTGGATCGTGTAAAGAATTAGGTTGATGTTATCGCATAAAGCATTTGATAAACAAGTTAATAAAGAATTATTTATATAATCCGCATGTTATGAAATATAATAGTTTTTATAGTAGGTAAATTTTGATTTTATTATTCTTCTAAAATATAACAATTTCCTAATGTGATAGTAAATTTCTAAAGCACAATGTTTAGGTACTACAATTCTATATGATCCTAACCAATGCAGCTGTAGTAATAATAACTCCTACTATTTCAACATTCACTCTGTAATTTTCTCCTTTTTGATTTGTACTTTAACTTTCATCTTTACTTTTAGACGTTGCGAAGGAAAAGAATGCAAAAGAAACTTTCATCATTCTTTCATCGATCCCCCTATGGACGATGTTATCTTTGGAGTTTGACTCTGTTTTGTTTATGTTAAGAAGAAAAAATAATGTGGGGTGCATTCAGTATCAGTGGGTGTAGAGCCAATCTAGGATGTAAGAGAAGTCAAAGTATCTGACAATGATGGTATGGATGGAAAATGACATGACAATATAAGTTTTATTAGGTTTTATTTGCTGGATATTTGGAAAAATAGTCATTGTTTCAAAATTAAAGTTCTTGTTTTTTTTACATGGTAAATTTTTAAACCTTTCACCTGCATGCACTTGAAGTTTAATTATTAGTATTAAAGGAGTTTTCTTGTTATAGAGAATGAATAATAAATTTTACCTGAAAAAGTTAGAGTTATCAGATTGGACATGACTATATAGAGTTGTCCCATGTAAGCACTCCATTTTGAAGTCATTATATGTGTTAATTTCTAATTTCCTGATTGGTATTCCGAATTGCTTGTTAACATGTTTTGACTATTTGAATTGTGTCTAGCCATAATAAGCCTCATTAGTATTACATGACTATTCTGGTTGAAATTGGGTGTTTAAACTTTGGAATTTAGTAATATTTTATCCTTGATTTGTTTTGTTCATTGCACATTGAGAAATGGCTTATATATGAGATACAATTTGTAGCTTTTGGGCGACTTTGCTGTTTTTTAATTAGATATAGAGAAATGGTTTTTCAAGTTTTTATTGAATCTGCCCAACTTGCTTCTTTTGCTTTTTTAGTTAGATATTCTCTTGTTGAATGATTGAGTAAAATGATAAATATATACAAGATATAGGGCATTGGTGATGTTCGTTTGGTTTGAAATTAGAATAAATGCTAAATTTTTAAAACTTTCACTTGAATGCAATTGGAGTTTTATTAGTGTTAATGGATTTTTCTGATTTCCTGATTGGTATTCTGAATTGATTATTAACATATTCTAACTATTTAAACTATACCTAGCTAGAAGCCTCATTAGTTTTACTACAGGATTATTCTGGCTGAAAATGGAGTTTGAACACTGGGGGGAGGGGAGTTGATGCAATTTTGCATACGCTAAGTTAAGTGTTTAGTGTAGTTCTTATAAGCTTATGCCAAACACATTTAACTGCATGTTACTGTGATATTAATTCTATAAAAAATTTCTTGGTTATTTTAATCTTATTTTCTTATTTGACCAGCATTCTTCCATAAACTAATGCACAAGGAGTGAACTACATTCTAAACTTCAAACTTTGATAGTATATTTAGTATCAAATATCATAACGGCTCTAAGATTCCTATTACATGGAATGTATTTTTCAATATAATCCTTATACTTCCATGCAAATCATATTTAATCTATTTTCTTTTTCTTCTTTTTGGGGGGAGTTGATGCAATTTTGCATATGCTAAGTGTTTAGGGCAGTTCTTATAAGCTTGTGCCAAACACATTTAACTGCATGTTACTGTGATGTTAATTCTGTAAATATTTTCCTACTTATTTAATCTTATTTTCTTATTTGACCATCATTCTTCCATCAAGTGATGCACACAGAGTGAACTACATGCTAAACTCCAAACTTTGGTAGTAAATTTAGTATCAAATATCCTAACAGTTCTGAGTATCCTATTATATGGTATGTATTTTTCAACATAATCATTATACTTCCATGCAATTCATATTTAATCTAATTTCATTTTCTTCCTTTTGGAGGTGAGGGAATGAATGGATTTGAAAGGCTTAGTGTTGCTATGAAGATTCTTTATCACTTAAGCTTTGTTATGGTTTATAAGACATTGTTTAGATAAACTTGACTGCTAGTTAAATGTTGCATTTTGACACAGAAGATAATAAACTTGGTTTGAAGTTATATGTCACAATTTGGTTGCTCTCCACCAACGACTATACTATATCATAGAATGTAAGTCTACCACTAATTCCTAACTTCCTTATCTAATAAATCATTTCTTAGCTGTTGATCATTTAGATTATGCTCTTTCATCTGAATGGATCATCCATGCTTTGGTACAACACTTTGATCTTGTCCTATGGCCAGATACGACACAAAAATCTGCAGTTGCAATTATACTTCAAAACAAACCCAACAAAAGCAAGCAAGCCACAAGGTGCTTTTATAGCCAACGACACAACAATTCCTGAAGTATCACCAAGGCAGTTACCTGCGCCACCACCTCCTCATTAAGGAAAATCACCAAGTGGACCTCCTAGGGTACCTCCACCTTCAGTACCTAGAGGACCGCCAACTCCCCTCATGTTATGGCCAATGGCCCTAGATCCACAAAACTTAAGCGGTGGGTTGTAGGATTTGTTTATATATGAACTTATACTAGATTTTAGTTTTTTTAGATAAATTACTTTTACTTACTCTATGTAAAAATCAATATGTAATTATCATTTTGAGATGTGATTTTTAGTAGATAATTAGTATGTAACAATTTTGACTAATTAGTATGTAACAATTTTGAAAGACCTATGATAGCATTTATAAAAGACTATGAAAGATCTACGATAGCATTTATAAAATGCTATGAAAGACCTACGATACATTTATAAAATGCTATGAAACACCTACTACAGCTTTTATAAAATGTTATAAAAAGATTTTGATAGAGTTTAAAAGACATTATCGTAGGCTTTTTATAATGTTTAAAAAATGATAGTATAGGTAGCGGACTTTTAATAACGTCGGTACATCACATTTTCAAAAATGCTATCAAAGTCCTATGATAGCATTTTTGGCCGCTATCATAGCATTTGTTGTTGTAGTGATAGAAATACCCTTCAACTAATAAAATTAACTACATTATCACTTACCAGCCTCCTCAAACTTATCCTAGGATCAAGGATAAGGTTGTTCCTAAGAAAAGTAAACTATGTAATAGGCAGCGGCTTGGTGAATAGGTTTGATGGTTGATAATGTGATGGAATATGTTTAACCACAAAATCCTTCTTTATAACTTTCTCTCAAACAAAATGAAAATCAATCTCCACACGCTTTGACGAGCAAAGAACATGATTTGAGGCTAAAGAAATGGCTGAAGTGTTATCACAGTAGATTGTTGGTGCTTGAGATTGAAAAATGTGAAAATCTCTAAGAATTTGTCTTAACCAAGTGAACTCAACAGCAGTATTTGACAATGCTTTATACTCTGCCTCTGTAAAAGATCTAACCACAGTAGCTAATTTCTTTGCACTCCAAGAGACTGTATTTGATCCAAGGAAGATGACAAACCTGAGGTGGACCTCCTGTCTGATGGATCATTAGCCCAATCAACATCACTAAATGCCTGCAAATGAAGAGTTCTAGGTTTAAATAGAAGTCCATGATTAATTGTGCCACTAACATACCTTAGTATTCTTTTAACAGCTGCAAAATGTGCAGTAGTAGGAGAGTGCATATATTAACATACCATATTAATAGCAAAGCTAAAATATTAAGGTCTTGTGGAAGTCAAATATTGAAGAGATCCAACTACACTTCTATCGAGAGTGATATCAGAAAAATGAGATCTAACATGACTATAAAGAGGTGATTTAGTAGAACAAGGTGACTAGCAAGGCTTAGCATTATGCATGCCAGCCTTAATAAGTAAGTCCTTAGGATACTTTTGTTGGTTAATAAAAATACCTGTAAAATCTCTAATGATTTCAAGACTTAAAAAGTATTTTAGATTGCCTAGATCAGTCATGCCGAAATCAATTTTTAAACTAGTTACAATCTTATCAATATATGTAGAATCAGTCCCACTAATTATAATATCATCAGCATACAATAAGATGTAAGTGACAAAGGTAGAAGTAGCATAAACAAATAAAGACCTATCAGCTTGAGAAGCAACAAAACCAATAGAAAGGAGATGATTAGTAAACCTTTTAAAACATGTTTAAGACCATATAATGATTTATTTAATTCACAGATATAATCAAGATTATCTTTATGTATGAATCCTTATGGCTAACATATATATACCTCTTCAGATAAAGAACCATGCAAAAATATATTCTTAACATCAAGTTGCCTAATGGCCAACCAGAGGTAGTAGCTAAGGAAAGTAAAATCATAATAGTAGGTTTCTTAATAACAAGACTGAATGTATCACCATAATCTAATCCAGCATGTTGATGATACCTTTTGGCAACTAACCTTACTTTATGTCTAGAAATGGTGTCATCTGGGTTATACTTAAGTTTGTATACCCATTTACATCTCACAAGATTTTTGTGAAGTGGTAAGAGCATCAAGGTCCAAGTGTGTTGATTTAAAAGATCATTGTACTCATTACACATGGCCTTAGTCCATTCAGGACTTTTGGAAGAAATGGCATAAAAATGTGGTTCAGAATGAGAGGACTGAACTAAAGGCCCGGAGGTAGGATAAGCCTCTTTCTTGTGAATACCAAATTTTAATCTAGTTTATATAGGATGGTAAGGATGTGTAAAAGTGTGTGAAGGTGCTGAACCACGTCTAGATGAGGGAAGAGGCACTACAACAAATATGACATTCTATAAGATTTAAATACATGTCTCATAGTCTCCTCCTGTAAAAACGTGAAACAATAAGAGTCTTTATCAACCCCATAAAAAAAATTCATGTTAAAAGTTCAAAAACTAAGCGGGATGAATTTTAAGGGAAGCGGGACTTAAAAAATGCATGAGTGAATGTTTTACTGAAGACCTCTCTCGAGTGGATGATCCAAAATGCAGGAGTGAAACATTACACTGAATACTCGATTACCCTTTCATTCTTCTCTAGGTCCTCTCAAAATCCAAACCAACAACCTAGCTAGAGCATAGCCTGTCTGTTAGCTTCTCTCTCTTGATTAGCTTTTATCTCTCTCTGTGCAAGAATAGAGAACGAGCAAAGGCTAGCTTCTATATCTCTCTCTTCATTTTGTCTCTTGAATCACTGTTTAGCTTATATCTTTCTCTCTCAGTTTTGTCTCCCAGCTCTCTGCTGCTTCGATTCATAACTCAGAACTAGAGGTAAGGGTTTCATTCTCAAATCGTCTTATTTTAGTGATTTTTGTCTAATTTTATGTTTTTTGAGTTTTTCTAGTCGAATAGGATCGATTCGCAACTCATTTTTTTCTCAAGTGATCTACCTCTTGTATGAGATCTATGAGGTAATTAATAACCTTATTTTCCTGAGGTATCTAATAACTTACTTTTTTTCATCAATTTTCTTTTTTTGTACCAAATTTGATGAGTTTCTTTTCTTCTGGGATAGAACCATGTTTTCTTACACTTCATGGCCCTTGCATTCATTTTCTCATGTATTTCTGTTATTGTGGTTTGAGCAGGAGCTGATAATCTCATTCCTATGGAATTGACACTAAAGATTGTTAGCTAAATCGGATCCCATGATTGTTAGCTTAAGGGAGATCCTACTATAGCCTCCGTGCAAGGAATATTGTATTGTAGGTAAATGCTTTTACAAAATCTAATACTTAGAACCTAAAACAAATTTTCAAAAGTAAGAAAATGAGTATGAATTGTGTTCTATGATAGGATATCAACACCTTCTCCTCAATCTAGAGCTACCATATTTGGAATTATATTAAAGACTTGTGATGTATATGCATCCTTCCTGCTTTATCATTTATGGAGCTTTCTTTGCCTTTTGGGAGGATTTTTTTACATTTATAAGTGGTGATATTTTTTCTAAGTGGTGATATTTTTTTAGTGAAATTTAGATGAATTTATGGTAAATGCTATGTCAGGTACTCTAGTTTTTGGGAAGGTATTAAATCATTGAGTTGTCGTGAATAATGCTATCGACTAAAGATGATGATTGAGTTTTTTTCTCCCTCTTTCAATTATGTATCGTTTTCTATTTGATTTGTCGATAATTCAGTAGAAATTTACAAATTTTTGGTTAAAAGATCATATGATCTACAAGAAAAGTTAAATGACTTATTCTCTGCATACATGAATTAATCATTTATCCTTGCGTTTATCACTTAGGTGAAAGTTCAAATTTGAGTTGATTGTGTAGAAGCAAGAGAATTCGTCAGAGTTGGTGCTAGATTCGGCACTACCATTGTCTCAAAGGAAAAAAAATGCAAACCAAACAACCAAAGCAAATAATGCAAAAGCTGCTGGTGCTTCAACTATTCTGATAGTAAATAACCATAATGGTAATCAATATATCTTTTTTGTTGAATGTAGACCTGAACCAAGACGTTTTACAGAATGTAGTAATGAGTATGTAGAATAAAGGAAAAAAGGAATTAATATTGTACAAATACTGATCTCACTCTTATTGTAATTTCATTTCAAGCTCAAAAGCTTATGGCTAATGACAATTTAAGAAAGAATAAGAAAAGTTCATTTAAAGAAGGGGAAGTAATCGAGATGCAACAAATTCTCTCACATGAACATTTTTATACCATTTTTGAAGTTACACTCAACCTTGTCTCTTTACCCAACAGAACTTTACAAGTTCTGGTACAAGCTTGGAGAAGATGCTACTTGATAGTTCATCGGGTAATTTTTTTTCAAATTCCAAATTTCATAGAAAATCAAAACACTAATTGGATTGATTTTAACTCTTGCCTCAATATTTTTATTTTTATTTCAAAATTCTTTGAGACTTTCTGCAGTGTCTCAACCACAACCAGCACTTGACATAGCCGAAGTATTTTATGGTTAATGGTTGTTGGTACCATCCTTTGTACATCTTATTGGTCTTCATGGAATGCCAATGAAGCAACTATTGAACATGATAAACTACTAAAGGTCTCTATTTGCTATCTTTCTAAATAATTCAAGCAGACTCTCTTTACTGCTTAGAAAGAGTTGGTAATTAGCGTTTATAATGTTTTCTAGTAGTTCATTGAGAAAGAAAGGGGTATGTACAGTAGGCCAAAAGAATGTTTATTATGTTACTCTAATTTACTCTACTTTTTCAAAAATATATGGTACTCTCTACTAAGCATATAAGTTTATGATGTTGATGATTCCTTGTTTGCAAGTCACTAAGCATATAAGTTTATGATGTTGATGATTGCTTGTTTACAAGTATCCAGAAATCTTTGAAACTGTTGTTTTGAAGCAGCATAATAACTACAGAATCTGTTTTACTTCTTCCAGTTGCTAGTTACAAGGTATTGTTAATTTCTCTAATAAGAATTCTTTTCATCGCCACTACAATTTTTATCAGTTTTATGGTAGATATCACTTGTACCCTGTATTAGTTTTTGTAGCTCTATAGATGTTTATTTCACGTCTATTCAAAAAACGGATCTATGTCTTGTTCTTTTCTAACTGAGTTATTTTTTCATCTTTTATTGGGAATGTGGTCATTTACTTTATAAATTATTCTGCATTTTGTCAATATTATGGAGAACTGTGTTCTACTTGTTTATTCATTGAAAAAATTGAATTATTATATTGGTGTTCATTATGCTATTTAAAATAAAAGTGATTAATATAAATACTTTGAACCTTATGGTATCTCACTTTATAGGACATAAAATACTTATGAATATTAATTCACGTGAATTAAAAACACATGTTGAATAAAATTAACAAGTTGTAAAACCTCATTAAACAACGTTCTACAAGAGTAAAAAATCTCGTAAAAAGTGAGATACCATAGGGGTATTCACAGGAGGCCTTGCGTCTCATGAAAAATGTGGACTTCTAATATGAGGGGTTGTCACAGGCGCCGCATGATCCCTGTGGCTTTTTACAGAGATATATGCCTCTTGTAGAATTTCATATTTCTTATAGTGAGGGCATATTTTTAATATTTACAGGTATTTTTGTATCCTATTAAATAAATCAGATACCATAAGATTTTTTGAATCTCATTCATATAGTTTTGGGTATACATTATGCCTCTTATAAAGAGATTTTTCTGACATTTTATAAATACCTTTTTTTTACAATCAATTTATATGCAACTGTTTACGTACCATTAAACATTCAAAATTAGTACATTACTAGACTAAAAGACATTCAAACATCATTTCATTTTCATAAAATATTATTTATAAGTATCATCCAAAAGTATTAGTACTAATGTGCTATTCAAAAAATAAAAAACATCTAAATGTTTCACAAACACGACAAAATAATTTCAAATTTTCATTGCTTAACTCTTCAAATTTTGATGCCAAGTTGAAAAACCTCAAATGGATTGTAGGTCCTGCATTTTAAAGAAAATACATAGTCAATGTACTTGTTTAAATTTATCATAACTAATATACACTATGATTACAATGAATTGAATCCAATGTCATATGAATATAAAATTATAAAAATGTAAAATACTAATGCAGCAAATAGATTCCTCACTAGTAAAAAATTACGAACATATTGAAGATACTCGGTAGTAAAAAAATGAGGTAGAAGTATACAGATACTGACTAGTGAAGCAAATAAAATCCAACGTCATATCTTTTTATGTTCATGTTCTAATCCTACTGAAATTCTTATCACCATTATAGACTAGTATCAATGTCCATAACAATGTTAGTTTTCTATACAGTTGGTGTAGGATATTCGTAACAAAACAAAAATATTAATTACTGAAAAAGAAAAGTTGGACCTTCTCATTTGGACCCTGATAACAAGAACGCCAAATCCCCACTTCCATAGCACAAATCCAACACACAGTCTCTCATCTTCGCTCTGCCAAAAAACTTCAAAACATTATCAGAATTTTGGTATAAAAAGAAAACAAAGTAATATCAAATGAGAACAAAAAAATCATATACTCACTCCAAGACAATGTCATTGCATGACCTTCTCTAAGTGTGCATTATCTATTTCAATGTGTGAGGTCATTGCATGACCATGGTATTCCAAGCATTATTATCAGCTTCCTTCTAAATTGGTACCATGCATTGGAAGGATGCTTCACTCTCTTCTTTCCTCTTTGGATTAACCAAATTATGATATACAGACTGCAATGTTTCTCCAATTTCACTTCTCATGCCATCATTTCATATATATTTATTTTCTAACTATACCGAAGATGCCAGAACATAACACAATTATTTATCATCATAGATCACATTCAATTGTTGAACATACAACAATAATCTATACTGCATTGATACAAAGTCACAAATTATACAAATTTCTTTGTAAAATCGAAGACTTACCCAACATCTTCATATATAGCATCATATAGCTATCTTGGTTTCATACCTTCAGTGCCCGGACGATTAAGTACCATCGACTATTTCACTATCACAACCATATTATTCTGCAATTCCTCCTGTAATTAAGCAGATAAGCAGTTACAAAATTTCAATAAATTTAGCAAACTTAAGTTCAATAAACTACAATTTTCTAATCGAAGTCATCAACGATCTGAGAAATACAAGGTTGATACTCAAATACACTTATTATTAGGGGTAAATGTGAAACGTTTAAAGAAAGAGACGGGGGAATTTTACAGAATGCGATTACAGAACAAGAGAAACAACGAGTACTTGAAATATTCTTTGTTCACTCCATATGGTACTCTCATGATCTTTTCCTGCACAAAACTAAACTTTTCAAACTCCTGATTTGCCACCTCTTACTGAAGCATTCCATATAGTTTGTTTAATTATATGAACTCCGTAGAGTTCCCAATTTCTTACTGGATCTATATGAAGTATGAGTATGAACAACATCAATATCACTTTGTGCTGATAAAAGAACAACTATGTGATTTTTAGATATCTTTGACAGATACCAACTAACCTCTTTATAGTAAATAGAAAAATACTAGAAAAATATCAACTCACCATTTGATTCAATGAGATGACCAGCCTCCTATATTGACACAAGGGAGACCCAATGGTCAATATGCATAGTGAAAGAGAAATTGGGGGTGTTTCACAAAATCTCTCCACTATTAGTATATATAGATTTTGCATTAGCTTCTAAATTGGGGGTGCTTCATAAACGCAGGGTCAATGTACGTAAAAATGCAAGAAATTAACACACATTTCCATCGTTAACGCCACAAATTAAACCTGGAAAATAACATACAAATTAGAGGTGTTTCATAAACTTACCCAGAGCTTGACACCTTTATAAGGCAGTGACTAATTAAGCCCTACCCTACACTTTGAGATTATGGGATTGAGATAGAGTAAGATAGAGAAAGAGACAGATCAAGAGAGTGGCACACTAATGCCCTGATAGAGAGTAAAGCTCGGCAAGGAGGATGGGCGAGGGAGAGCAGTAACAAACCACACCATCCACAAAGAAACAATTGCCGAACAGAGACAATCGCTCAAAATCAAACCATTGTTCTTCACACCAGAAATCAGAATAGAGAGAGTTGTTCGCAACCATTAGAAGCTTCAATCTGTGAAAAGATGAGAGACGAAGATAGCTGAGGGAGGGAAAGGGAAAATTTACAAAATTAGATAAGAGAGAGACATACCTTACTTGAGAGCTTGAGGTGAGGCAAGCTAATCTAGTTCATACCAATAACCAAATAAGCATATAAATAGCATAAGTACTAAAAACATTACCAATCAAATTTCAAAAGCAACAAATTTTTTCAATGACAATGATAACGAGGATGAGAAATAGTCTTAAAACGTAAACTGTAATAATAGAAATAAAAGGTTTTCATTTATCTCGAAATGAAATGTTTGATTGTAATTTGAATATGACTAATACATGTTATCCTGATCTTCTTATTTAGTCAAAGTAAAATGCATAGATAAGAGTAGAATGTCGATTGAAATAAGGGATTGCATACAAAAGTAGGATGTAAATAAGCTAACTTCAGAGGTAATTTATTCTACAAGATAGCATC